>JACJUY010000362.1:199130-250753 GCA_014220935.1 Platorchestia sp. MABIK
AAACTTCTTTCTCATCTTACTGTTTCTATGCCCTTTCTGCGTAGATTCCACGTTCCCTAAACTCCACACTAAATGGTGCCTTCCTCCTTCCTCTCTTTGGATCGCCTTTGTGGCGGATAGGGAGGCTTAAACTAACTAATAAACTAACTTCTCTGAAGTGCAAAAAAACTGTCAGAAAAATTGGTAGCGGTATCAGAAGGTTTTAAAATTAAAATGCATTTACGTGTAAAAGTAGTTCATACCTATTGTGTCGATTTAAATAAATCTGTACAGAATTTTGAGTTCTATGTCTTTTTTCTTGATGTGGGGTGAATTTCTTACATGTGCTAACGGTAAATGCTGGGGGAAAATTCTAGTTGAAAAATCATGTATAAGCAAATCCTGTAATTAAGCTAATTTTTTAATCATTCCCGTTCATTTCAAGACGCTTATTTTTTGTATTATCACTTTCACTGCTTTTTAATATTTTTACCCGTCGCAAAAAATTATGCTTTGAATTATCTTTCGGAGGAAATGATCCCGGAGTTTGCATTGCGGTGTATAATATTATATCCTATGAAATTTAGTTCCTTATTTTCAGGGCGATCTATTGTAGCTATAGGAATTAACTCTCCCAGGTGAAATACGTGAAGTTCTGAGCTGAGAGTTACGTAGACATTTTGTTGAAATAAAAATGAAGTTTTGCTTTGTTACGGACAATCTTTTCTTGGTTCACTGCTATTCTGTTTTTTTCTGCATCCCTGACTTTCTTCTTATGCTTTTATCTTCATAAACTTTTACTTATTTTACTGTATCTATGTGCAGGTGGACTTGTGGGGAAATAAACCTTGTGCATAAATTCCCTGTTCCCGAAATTCAATACTTAATGGTGCTTTCATCCTTTCTTCCTTTGGAATCCCTTTGCTGTGGTTAGGGAGACTTGGATTAACTTATATTCTAATCTGATTAAATGTATGATCCATTTGAAATAAACTACTGTGTGAAACATTGAGTGTTCTATCTTTAACGTGTACTATATTTAGTAAAGAAAATATTATCACATGTGTTCTACTTGTGTTACGTGATTCATAAATTCTTATCGGAAAATATTCAGGTCTAGCAAAATGAAATTTAAGTAAAAGTGCAAAAATTAGGTAATAAGTGCTTGCAGCTACACACAGCTTTCATTTTAAATTATAAATGTTTTTAATGCTTCAACTACATGACGTTTGGTGACCCTGCCTGCTTAAAAGTGATGAAGGGTTTGCGATGTGTTGTTATGGCTGAGTGATGACCTCAATGACGAAAACTGGCATACAATTCTATATCTGAAGGTGGACTTAGCACTTGGAAGTTCCCTTTTCTTTCCTCGTGAATTAACTACCATAAGATGAGGCACCTTAGTCGTCTCTTCTGAGCTTGAATATGGCTGTTGAAGTGGTTGCAAAAATCTTGAAGATGCTGGGCGTGCCCACGACAAACTCATAGGTGGCGAGGCTGGCGGCGCTGGCGATCACGGCGCGAGGTGCGCGCGTGCGCTTGCCAGGTCAGTGGCTTGAGCGAGTGCGGCGTGACCAGCAGCTCCTTCTGACATCTGCACCTCCACTCGTCCCGGCACCTCAACGCTCGCACCCTCCAGTCCCAACTCTGGAAATACTGCCCAACTCAACGTGTATTGTGTCCCAGAAATATTTCGACTCAGTGTGGGGTGAACCTAGCGATCGACTTGCAAGAGGATGGATGCCATGCCTACACGATCTCGCTACTTAATTTCAAAAAGGGTTCCACGTTCAGCGGATAGAAAATATGTATAAAAAAGAATCGAATCTTTTTATTTCCGTTAATTGTATATCTGTTCTTATTGCTGTGAAATTTCTAGGCTAAATTCATTTGAAAATTTATTTGTCAACGTGATTTTGGTCATCTATTTTTTTAATGCTTACCATCTATCATTTATTTGGTAACATTCGTCCCATTAATTGTTTCATGTCATATCCGCCAACATTTCTGCGAATTTTGGAGCTGTGCCTTTACTTTGCAATCACTATGAGAGATGCGGCACAAATTGGTATTCGTCAGTTTTCCGACTAAGTACTTGATGCTGCGTCAAAAATTTTAACGAAAATGGATCCTCACCGATCGGTATTTAGGCACCAATGGCCTGCATCCTCGTACGCCCCCCCACGCTTCCCTTCTCCAGTGTACGGGTCGCCCCCGATTGTGTTCTCTCCTGCCGGGTCCACCATCCCCATCGGTGTATCATTCAGTAGCCGGAGTTTGGCGTCCTCCAGGGATTTGCCTCCATCACCAACTTATCCTCACAGACGTGGGCGGTATGAGGACGCTTTCGCTTCCACGAGTTACTCTAACACCACATCCTCGTCTGGCCGATACGGTCATTTGCCCAGCACGAGAGGCGTGGACCCGTACGACATATCCATTGGCGGGAGTTCGACGTCCTGTTCTCACTCGTCTAAACTCTCGAGGCGCATCGACAGCTTCCTCAAGACCAGCGAGCAGACCATCGAACGCGTGTCGCGACGCCGAGGTTCCGGCAGCTCTTGGATGACATGCCCCGACTCACCGGATCTGTCGTTATCCTTGTCCGGCCGTGCGTACCGCTCCACTTCCGCTGCCTCCATCGCTGTCAAAGCCAAGAAACATCTCAATGCCCTCAATGACACCGCTAACAAGACCACAGGTGCCGGCTGCTCTACCAGCGACTCTCTCGATGATCTCGACTCGGACTCAGATGAGGGACTCAATGACGTCTCTGATGATACTTCTGCTGACCTCAGCAAGGTAACAAACAGCGCCCTCACTGGTGACCTTACCGTCCTCTCTTGCAATGAATGTAACTATGAAACAAATATCTTACCTTACTTTTTGCATCATAAAATATTTTACCGTTTCCTACTTCGTGAATTTTTAATCGTGAAATATTTGTGCAAATTGGAAATAAAACCGTGGTCGTTTTCTTCTCTACTTGTTCCCCTGTTTCGGAGACTTTTTACACGCCCCAATATTTTCTGAGTCAGTTTTTTAATTTTTGTCAGGAAAGAGTTTCTGGTTTTGGTTATTTTATAAATATTTTTTGCTCTTGCTTTTTTTCATGTGTGTTGCACTTATTTTTTCTGGCTGGGCTGGAGGACGTGTTTCGATTTAGATTAATTTTTTTATGCATAATCTTTTTACTCTATGCAGTGTGTGTTAGGCGTTTAAAATATGGCATCTCTGTTATTTATTCCAATTCAGAATAGACCAGATTATGACAACTAGAACGAGTCGCGTGCCTATATTTGCATTGGTACCATAGCCCCATACCGTCAAACACTTACGCCACGAAGTCGAGCTAAATGCGCAGTCTTCAACATACATGCAATCTCAAAGTAAATGGGAGGGTCCTGTAGGTCTCAACTTTTTTATTTGTAAACTTGGAAAGTGAATGAATACTAGGGTAAGCAGGTGTAAAGTGCGGAGGAAGCCGCAGCGACGGCGGCGTTGCAGAGCTCTATTTCTGACTTGCTCTCGAGCACGGCAATCACCTCGAGCATCTCGCCAGTTCGCAGTGTCCGCGCTCACTCCACCTTGCCAATTCTGCTTCTTTGTTTGCTGTCATTTGCCAGATTTGAGAAGAAAAATAAATACATTCCTTTCGCAGTTTCATGTGGAGTATGGCGATGTTTACGAATGCATGACACCTGTAAACTTCTTGAGGCTTACGTATATCTATGACGATTTTTTTTCTAATACAGTTCTGTATGAAGTCTGTTAAACATCTTTTCAAATGTTAGATTTTTAGGCTGAATATTGGGCCTCTAATAGCTAGTTGATTTGGAGAACTCTTGACCATTGTTCTATGTGTGTATCGGGAGGGGAGTTAATACACATATTTTAATGTCCTTGGAGATTAAATCCTGAGCTTAAGATTAGGTAGGCCTTGTTTTTGTAGAAATAAAATGTTTTTTTTTGTTTTGTTACGGTACATCTTCTCCTGGTTACTTGCTGCTCTGTTTTCCAGCACCTACTACTTTCTTTTTAAACTTTTTGTCAACTTCCTTTCTAACTTATTGTTGCTGTGTGTAGAGGATCTTGTGTAGGAACACGCATTGTGAAAATTCTCCATTCACTCAACTCCATATTAAATTGTGCCTTCAGTGTTCCTCCCCTTGGGACACATTTGGTTGTGGTTAGGGAAGTTTAAACTAACTTATCTAACACAGTACAATCTATAATCTATTCAGTGTATTTGACAGTCGATTGTGTTGGTTGTCATCTGAAATTTGCTGTTGGCGCTAAGTATTGTGAGCGCCATCGGTTCTATGTCTCTTTGTCATGCTCACATTTCACTCAGATATAGTGCATTTTGCTCAGATTAATCTTATGCGTACTATTTGAGGTCACTATTCTTATCTACGTTGTACATTTCTAATTTCGTGTGCAATTCTATTCATTTTTCGAGTTAGATACTATCTTAGCAGCTGCGTAGCTATGCTTAGGTTAACCCGTTAACAGATAAAACAAAATTTTACTTAATTCTCAGCTGACTATGGTTTGCTTCCGTTCTAGCTTATACCAGACCTGACGTTGGTGCGCATTTTAGAGATAATCAAATGATCTCGCACATGAGGTTCATCTGCCCGCCTTCGTGTGAGGTTACGCGCAACGCAATATATTTACGGTTACGGATCTTACTCGAGCTGCTCTGTTTCTCATGTAAGTTCACGGTCGCTGACCATTTAACGCTGCGCTTCGGTTCTTTTGTTTTATAAGTTTTAATTGTTAGATCTCGCGGTGAGTTACAGTCGGGGACTGAATTATACTTAGGACGTCTCGTCCCTGTTTCAGCGTCTAGTTTTTCAAGACCTTCTCATTACCAAAAGTCGATTTCAGTTCCGAAATGCCTAAATGCTTGGAATATCTATATTCTCAATTGAAATCGTAGTATTTGGTTACATCTCTCACAGTCATTGTTGATATCTGTTCACCTTTTTACATGGCAATAGTTTATTATTAGTGATCTGCTAGGTATCATAAAAGCGACTATTAAAACCAGCAGTACTGCGTTGGAATTTCTATTTAGTGTCTTAAGCGATGCTCGCCTCTGCGTCTCGTGTGGCGTTAAGCGGTTTTTAACTCTTCCGTCGTCAGCTGTTGCACGAGATGGTGGAGGCAGACAGGGTTGCTGTGCTATTTTGGAGACGCTCATTGTTACCGGCTGCTTACCGTGCCAAGTCCATCATTTGCTCGTCAATTGTGAACTTCTTTTGCTCAATTAACTCATCGAATACTCGGTTATCCTAGGGCCCACGATCGATGGGACTAAATAATTTTATTATTAGTAATTGGTTTGTAAGAACAAAAACGGCCATTAAAAACAAGCAGTTCTGATTCATTCATCCCGTGGCCATTTGCGGTTTATTTCAAATGTCTGTGTGTCGTCAAAGACTATCGCTGAGAGACTCTTTTCTTTCATGAGTTGCTGAGTATTTCTTTACGGACTATATTCTTAATTTTAAGCTGGGTTTTGAGCAGTCTCAGTATAGTTTTTCCTGTCTAGGTAATTTTGAATCCCGTCAGGAGGATGCAATGGGTATTAGCGCTCCTAGGAGGAAGATGTGATGCTTAGAGCTTAATAGTTAGGAAAGCCTTTTGTTGAAATAGAATAGGATTTTGGTTTTGTTATGGATCATCTTTTCTTGGATTCATTGCTGTCCTGTTTTCGGTACCTACTACTTTCTTCGTCACTTCCTAAGACTGATTTTCTCCGCAGGGAATGTTGAGTGAAAACACACCTGTTACATAAATTCCTCGTTCCCCTTCATTGCACTGTACTTAATGGTGCATTCCTCCTTTCTCTGTTTTGAACACTTTACTAGTAATTAGAAAGGTAGAGACTAACTTATTATCTAATCTATGAAGAGATATGTTGAGGCACGGAACTAGGGAATATCGAATTCATCGATGAAACGTCTTTGTAGCGTCTTCGGTGATGAAATGTCCTAGATAATGATAATAATAATAATGTTAAGGCACGATGATGGAACTTGTTGGCTTGGTCCATGGTGTGAACTGAATTATCATTTTCTCAGTTTAAAAGATAGAGAATTCAACGTCTATTACTGTCCACCTATATTTATGGTAGCATACAGTTCAAGGATGTAGTCCTGATTCTGTTTCTTGTGGGGCCATTTACGACTGAGATGCGGGCATCGCTCAGCTGCAATCATTGGCACGGTAAGCTGCTCGGATGCGCCCTGATCTATGCTGCAAACTGTCAGCCGCTCCATTACCTCATCCCCTGAAGCGCGCTAATGTCGTCCTCGATTTCTGACGCTAATTTAGTGGGCCTCAAACGAGCGGCATGGCGCGCACTTTATGTTATCATGAAGGTTTCAGCTCTCAGAAATTATGAAAGTCAACTCACACGTAAATTAGCTTATTATTCGACTGTTTATTTTGCTTGCGTTTAGGTGTCGTCTCTCATTTGACTCGAGTGAAGTGCTGCGTTTTGTATTTTAATGCTATACTGCTAAGAAAGTCTTTAACGTGTGATTGTTGTATACTTCTTTTAGTAAACATTTTTAATATTTAATCAGGATTTTGTTTCCTGTAATGGATGTCAAAAGGTAATTATAAAATAAAGAAGTACATGCTCAGCGTTTATTCAAGAGGGCGTGACCACGCTGTGAAGAATCTTGACGATTCTTAACTAAATTTTTTGTTAGAAACTACTGTAAGCATTTTGCTAAGGACTTGTTGCAATCATATTTAGGAAACCATCCAAACCATTGTCCTTAACAATATTTTGATTAGATAGGTCATTTTGAAGCTCAAAATAAAATGCAGTTCAAGGTTTAGATTTGTTCGGAGGATAACCGCTTCTCAAGCTGCACACGAAACTTATGAACTCAGAATTTAGGTGATCCATTTCGTTTCTTCTTCGTTGTGGTGCAGGAATACAGCAAGCTGTTACTCTTTTGAGGATCACTGCAAGCCTTTTTGTTGGCCTTTAGCCCTGCAGT
Source organism: Platorchestia sp. MABIK (assembly GCA_014220935.1). Taxonomy (NCBI): domain Eukaryota; kingdom Metazoa; phylum Arthropoda; class Malacostraca; order Amphipoda; family Talitridae; genus Platorchestia; species Platorchestia sp. MABIK. Next base: position 206,135 of record JACJUY010000362.1, read on the forward strand.
TTTCGCGCATGTACCTTCTCTTCCGTTGAAATGGCGTTTCTATTTCGTTCCATTTGAGAAAACCGACAGATCTGTGATTATTGTTATTGATAGACGTAGAATCATTGATGGATTTTAACTTCATCAATGGGCATACGAGACTATAGGTTTAGGTTAGCCAGGACTGCCTATCCTATGCCATTTAGACTGGTGTTCTTTGGAAGTACTGTGAGGTACCTGAGCAATAGACATACCTTCGAGAATTATAGCATTCGTGCCCACTTTATTAATTTCGGTTTTCTCCCCTTCTCCGCTAGCTTTTCTTCGTTTTTTCGTCTTCTTCTTCCTTCTGAAGATGCGGTTTCTTTGCGTAGGGTATCCTTTGTAGGAACACACGTTGTGCATTGATTCCTAGTTTTCTGCAGTCCAAACAAGTTCATACGTTGCACTTTTGAGATTGTCTTTATTGTGGCAAGGGCGAATGTAATATTGGTGAATTTCAACCAGTAAGGAAATAAAGTATACTTGGGTCTCAAATATAACTATGAAGTATATTTGGGCACTTCTATTCTGATGTATTCTGCTGGCTCAGTTCACGCGCGTAGATACGATGAGTAGTTCAGCAGACTGTGTTGTACTCAGCAATGGCGGAGGCCGTGAGTATCGACCTGCGTATCTGTGACACGCAGGTCTCCTCGTACGTTTCTCGTTGCTCTGCTTCAGTGGTCTGGCTAATGGAAGTTAGTTGTCATGTTCAGCCTCCTTCTCATCCTTCAATAATACAGGATGGCGCATAAGTAACGCACCCATTTAAAAAATTAATGAAAAATAAACTATGAAAGGTATAACGATAGGGTTAATTGCAAACGATAGAGGAACTCTTAAAGTTTAATTACATGTCGTATCCTGTCTTTAGATACCCAGTGTATTTTGAGGTAATAAATGTTTAAAATTTACCTTCTATAGGGTGCGATACTTCTGCGCCACCCTATATTTAAGTACTTTTTTAGGTATTTGACATGAATTTCTTCAACTCTTTGGCCGCTGCATATTTCACTCGGGCAAGTTTGAGTGTAGGTTTTGAGTGAATGACTCATTCCTTGGCAGATTCTACTCCCTTCGAAACGAAGGCCGTATTTTGCGTCACATGCGAGCTTGGCCGGGCTTCATTAATAAAAGATGCGGTGTTACACTTCGGTATAGCTTTTTGTGCGTGACTCAGACAATTTATTGTTAGATTGAAGTAATCATTCAACAGCGAGCGACTCGCACTTTTTATTTTTAGTGGCTTTGCATGCGTTGCTTGAGCTAGTGAGGAAACAAACTCTGAATAGATCGGGCTCTGTTTCTCGCTGTGTGCTTCTTATAACTTTTTATTTGATTTTATTTGTCACACTAAATCTTCGTGAATAATTGCAAAAACACTCAAATACGAGAGGAAAGAATTTATCGTTGAGATTTTGACTGTTTGCTCCTGATAACTGCTTATTATGCAATGCTAAGCACCTCGCTTATGTTTCTTTTTGATAGAGATACATTGAATGAATTTTTCATTCATTAATTCATCTTGAGGAAGTAACTTTTCCAGAGAATGTATTGGGTTCTTGTTTCGAACATGGTAGGCTTTTAATGCTAGGGCCTGTCAGTCGGTGTAGGGGAAATGGGAGACAAGACTATTATTTCCTCAATGTTTTCCCTCACTAGTCAGCAGAATCAGCATCACTTATCGTTAGCTAATGATGTCGCTGTCGAGTTGACGAGTTGTTTCGTTCTTGTTCCCCTTTTTGCATAAATTGAAGGTCGGGATTCTTTGCAACAGATCTCCTACGTCAATGCCCATGACGCTCCAGCTGTCAATTTTGATACTGTTTTTTTTTGTTGAGGCGATTCATACCATTACTTTTAGATGCATATAAGGGGATTCATCGAGTACAGATTGGTGTCTTTGAACTGAACGCTGTCCAGTTTTGCCAGGTGTTGTACTCTTATTTGCGCATGAATGAGTTCCTCATCTCAAAGAGGAGACTGCGCAGCACACCTGAGAGACGGCACAGCGCGGTGTGTGGTTAGCAGTGCGTGCAGCGTAATGTCAGAGCTGGCACACCCGCGCCGTTATCTGTTAGGGCTACTGCCGCCTGTGCTGCTCCCACCGCCCGGGCGCTGCGCCAAACCCTCATAACAGGCGGGCCTGGGGCTGGTCTCTCCTGTGCAGTACCCTCGCTGTTATTCGGCCGTGATCATCCTTCCCACCGCCCTCACCGTCTCACGCTCCTACATCCTCTCTTATGAATCCGCTGCAGGCTCCGCTCTCATTCAAATCACTTCTTATCTGCATCTCGTGGTAGAAACGTTAGTACTGATTGTAGAATTTCAACAAATTGCACTGTGCTGGTGCTTCTGGAAATTTTGTGATACGTTCAAGTGACCCAGGAGAAGAAATGATCGTAGGTGTTAATTGTTACGTAATCGGAAGTTCGTCAATATGTACATTTTCTTCGCAACTCTCTTCTTCACTGTAGGGATATAGCACGTGCGTAAACTTGTTCTTCTGAAGCACCTGCCTTCTTATTCAGGTAGTTATTTGTGTTTCGATTGAGTCTCGCTTGTCTCGCTTCCTCGATGAGTTCGCCATGCTTGTCCCCGTGCCCTTATAACATGTCGTCTTAAGTGGAAGTAAAGTGACGCATGAGAACCGCTACGTTATTGAGTGGCTCAAAATTAAACTGAATTGAAGATTTTGGAAATACTTTATCTTAAACTTCAAATTACCCTAATTTTTTTTTACCCAGCCGAGTACTTCTCAAGTGGATACAATCATGGTGTTATTGGTAACTAGCGCCTCTACAGGAGAAATGTGAGGACCTAGCCGAAAGTTGGGTAGACCTTTCTTTTATTCAAACAATAGTTTTTTGTTTTGCTGCGTACCTTTTTCCGGATCATTGCTGTCCTTTTTTCAGCACTTGCTATTTCTTCAACTTTTAATCATGTTTCGTGATCTTCTGTCACGCTTGCTTTTTCTATCCGTAGGGTGTGGGGACACACCTTGTGCATATATTCCTCTGTCGCTCAATTCCATTTTAAATAGGGCTTTCCTCTTTCTACTCTTGGAAAAAAATAAATTGGGGTTTGGAAGGCATTAGCTAACTTACAATATAATTTAGTCTATTATGATTAAAACGAAGTATATAGAGTGTAAATAAATTAAGGTATAAAATAAACATTTTTGACTCGCAAGTGTAAAGTTTAGAAATACTGTAACGCAGGTGTATGCATACTGTGCACGCATAGCTTGAGTTAACTAATTTAGATTTAGAAATTGCTGTATAATGTTCAGAATAATTTTTTGCGATCGTTTTTAAATGAGGACCATTAGGAGTAGTGAAAGCTGGACATGGGATGATTTATAGCTCCGCTGTTTCAAAATCAAATTTGCTCGCTTTCTCTGAGGTGCTTTGGACTGGCGTGAGTTAACCACATCACTATGTACTGTTAGTGACCTTCCCGTGACTGGTCAACAATGTTGAAAATACCTATGATGATGTGCTCGAAAATCGGTCACAGTCCTTATTTTCAATGCGTGTGGGCTTATTTGAATTTGAAATTTTAATTCGTGTGTACTTAGAATATGATGTTAATGTTATTTGGCTTCCGTGTTGTATAGGCTTAAATTTAGCGCTGTTCATTTTAGTTTCCGTGGTTTATTACTACTAATTCCGCTTAAAAGTTTGTTTTGCGACGGTATTTCAGCAAAAAATTTTTTCTCGTGTGGAATATAAATGTTTCAAACAAATTTTGCTGTTTTATTTTGTAAATTTCTCAATGACTTTGTTATGTCTTTGTTTGAGTTGCAGCTTCTGAGGTCAAACTTTTTTAATCCGGCTAATCATTCCTACTTTGATACCTATCGTGGTCATAATTATTTTATTTTCATTTTCTTCCCGTGCCGTTTTTGTTTTTTTATCATTCTTCCAAACACTTGTTTGTATTACTATCTTGGTTTAAATTATTTCATTTTCATTTTTGTTTTCTTTCCATGGCGGCGTTTTTGTTTTTTCTTTTTCCCAATTTTCTTTTTTCACTGCAGTGACGCTCAAATGCTTCACTCGGACGCAAAATCTTCATATTTCAGACACCCGATATTCGCATCCTACGATGCCGTTGAGTGGATAAATTTCTCGACTCATTTTAAACGTTGTTTCGTTTTGTGTGTAAAGATCAAAATCTGAAATGAAATGCTCTTCAGAAAGAAAAAAAAACGAACTTGAGATTAATTGAATAGTCATAATACATGAACCTTTTAGCTGTAGTACCATAATGGTACTTTGAGTTTGCGAATGCATCATCGTGTAAAATATAGGCGGTTTCAAATGGCCATTAAAACGACCCATTCTCCACTCAATGGTGTCAGGGACTTGAGTTGAGTGCACAGTACTCATTTCATCACCCTTGCAGCTGGTCACAGATGGCGCGGGTGGCAGCACTTCATCGTCGTCGGGACCCAGCTTACCTGCCCCTGCATCTCATAAACCTAAACCAATGGTAAACCATCGGACCTCTTGTAACGCTCATCGGTGGTTCACTTTAGTAGACCAAGTCGTATATACGACTAAGCCACAGCGAATAGGGCTAATTACTATGCATCTAAATTTGCATGCCAAAGTTAACTTGTTTTTACATTACAGGTCTGAACTTGACCGTTTCATTAATCAGAATTTTGTGATGCAATCTGCGTCCATAATTTATTCATCTTGAGCTGGGAAGTAGCCACTAATTTGTAGTGATGTGCAAGTGAAGATGTTGGTCACTAAAATAAATGATACGGAACTCTCTTTCAAATTAGTTGTAGTTAGTAATGATACGATTATTTTAATGAGACTCAGTGTAGCTTTATTTTGCTGTTAGCGTTGCGTTTTTGTGAGTATATGGTTTGGACACAGTGCTGAACAGCAGATTTTTGAAATATCGTGACGGTCGTCAGTGAGAAGCTACACCAAACATTATGTAAAAATTATTTCTTTCGAGAATACAAATGTTCTGCATTTTTTTCTGACTGAATTGATTTTGATTCTAGATAAACAATTATTGGTAAAATGTAAATTCTAAGTATTTTCGAACTCTGCTTTGATTTAGTGCCTACTATAATTCGAAGAAGCCACAAAGTCCGCTTTAACTAAGTACCTACCATAATTTAGTCTGGTGTTGGTTTGCCTATCACTCTTACGTGCTAATTAGTAAAATATCCGCGCTCACGCAATGAAAATCATATTTTTGTGATGGCTTGACTTTGACTCTCTCCATTGTGTGCATTCATTGTGTTATATTTGAGTAAACGCCGCGGCAGGTATTTATTTCCATGCTGAGTGTTAGTTTCATTAAAGTTATTCAGTATGCATGGTGTCAATAACTGGATTGCTGTTTTTCTTGTTTGCGGTTGTCTACATTTCAAATTATGCAAGAATAAGTGAATGCTTAGTGATATAAACCTGCTCTTAAAACTGAGGCTTCAAGTTCCACCATTAAACAAGAGTGAAAATTCCTTTTCCTTCATATTTTTTATCATGTGATCTTCACAGTAAATAAAAGTGATTTCGATCCGCTGTCAAAAAACCGGCACATGCGTTGAGCGGTACGAAGTATTGTTTATTTTCTAGCACTGTAAACTACGCGCAATTTAACGGCATGAATAAGTGCATGGGTTGTGTGTGCTGCTGAACCCTGTGTGCCAACACTGCAGAGGCGTGGGGGAGTTGCGCTGCTCGTCATCCGCCTGTGTTGGGCTTCCTGCGAGCACCTCACGTTACGTGATGACTATAGCTTGTAATATTGGTCGTTAAGTTCACCGAGGCGCCGCCGATAAGAATGCCATGTTGGCAAGGAAGTGTGTTGGCACTCGCCTCACGCCGAGACACTGAGCGCATCTCTCACCCTCTGCATTGTTGCTGCCTCAGTTCTTGTTGGCTGGACTTACTTCTACTTATGACATTCTTATGTGGTGAAATATTCTCGCACTGATCAACTACTTCTTACTTTAAAAAAGGTTTTATAATAGTGGATTAGGTTTCGTTTTGTTCCTCTGCATGTTGTGGACTTGTTTAACCTTATTTGTTTAGATCAGTTTTTACGTTATGTCATGAGAGAGGAAAATGTTATTTACCTTACCCACATTTACCAATCTGCGTTTTCTCTAGCTGAAACATTTTATCTCAAATTTAGGCTTTAAAAATATTGATTGTGTGTTTTACCTAATGCTTCTTCATTCAGTCATGCCGGCAGTGCATCACGTCTGCCAAGCTGTTGCCTAAGTAAGAGCAAAATATGTCAATCAGGTGAAGTTCAACAAAATCTCTCTGCCCTCAGCGGCTTTTCCTGTAAATTTGTAATGTTTTTTTAAACAGAAGTAGTGTCGGTTAGTGTGTAAATAGTTCAAACAACAAAGAAGCATTCAATCTGTTGATCTAATAATGTATTAAAACTAAAAATAAATTTGATTCTGAGTACGAACAGATGAAGTTAATAATGTGTCATGTCTTCTTTTCAATACACCGATCAGTTCGCCTCTGGCGTTTCGAAATAATTATTTCAAGGTCGAAGGCACTCGTGTTTGCTTCCTTCGCTGCCGCAGTTGCCAAAGTGAAGTGTATTCACTCTGAACTATTTTTTTCTGCCAAGAGGCGATGTGGTTGCGTCTTGGTTGATCGGATTTCTCTCACTTGCACTTGTCTCACGTGCCGGAACGTGCATTTGTCCTTCATTTCTTCCTCGTTTCCAACGTGGTAAACCAAATAGACGAGATATCCTCTAGATTTTTATTCTTTAGTTATTAACTTATGAGATTCAGAGTAAAGCAATTCCTTAGAAAAATTATCAAACTAGGTGCATTTAGGCTTTCTATTTCATCTTATTTAGTTGCTTAGAACTTACCAATTATATAATCTTCGGGAAAAGTTGTTTTTCTAGTTTATTGCTGGAGTTGGAACAGTTCTTCTCGGAAGCTTAGAGCGGTTTTGTATTCAATGGAATGTCACTTGAGCCCAATTGCGTCTCGAGGGTAACGGTTAGATCCACGAGTCTCAGAAGAAAAATATCATGACTTCCAGTTCAAAATTGCGTAAAAAGATACTCTTTTCAAGAAAATAAAAGGTAAAAACTCTATTAATACATAGTAGCTTCTCAAAATAAATGCTTAAAGTCAGTACAGATTTTTCAAAGAAGATAAATTAAATTTTTAATGGACAAGTTTCCCTAGTATGAAATCGCATTTCAGTCGAAAGATCTGGAATCTATTAGAGAGGAATTAATTTTTTTCAGTGTTTTTGAGGTGAGCTATGACTTCAGCATTCGCTACTAAAATTCAAGTAGAATCTTTCTCTGGGAGGCTGTACTCGTCGCTGTATAGGAGTTATGGGAACTTCCTATAACTCCCTTCCTATAACTCCGTCGCACTAGTTATAGGAACTTCCAGTATATTTATCATGTCAAGAATATCTTTTCCTACCTTTACTCTCTCGCGCTAAGCAACCTCCACGCTAACGTATTCTACGATAGCGTGTTGGTTGTGATAGTTTTTTTTTGAACATTAGCAATGGAACGTTGGGGCATCTTTCGTCATAAGTCAAAAAAGTGAAAATTTCGTGTTGAAGTTATTCCCATTGATGCGTACTGTTCCCTCCTCAGGGGGAAACAACTCTTGTATCTATGGGAATTAGCACTCCCAGGGAGACTATGTGAGGGCCCGAGCTAAAGGTTAGGTAGGCTTCCTTGTTGTTGAAATAGAACAGGTTTTTGTTTTGTTACGGGCCATCTTTTTTCGGTTCACTGCTGTCCTGTTTTTCAGCACCTACTACTTTCTTCTTCAACTTTTTCTTGTTTCATGAACTTCTTTCTTAGCTTACCGTTTCTGTGCACCTTGTGCATAGATTCCGCTTTTCCTCAACTCCATACTAAATGGTGCCTTCCTCCTTCCTCTCTTAGAACATATTTGTCGTGGTTAAGGGAGGCTAAAACTTTCTTATTTAAGAATAATAATAATGCGTACTGTTCCCGCTGTGAGCTATTCAACGCAGTCTTCTATAGATAGTCGTTAGACAACTTCAGAAACGTTCATTGATTTCTTTGTAATTTATCTAAACATTATTTGTTTGTACAGTTTGTATTTTTATCCAACTTTAAGAAAATTAATCTCATTTTTATGTTGCAGCTGGATGACCTGAGTTCAGACAGCGACGATGACGAATTCTTCGACGTGGTGCCACTCGGCCATCGCTCCTGTGAGGGGAACTTGCCTCTAAAAGTTCCTGACAGTAAAGCCTCGGTTAGACCAGCGGGCGAAAACTCGTCGCAACCACTCACTGGCACTCGAGTTGCCAGCCCCGGTATGGGGAATGTGCTTGGTGGAGGTAATACTGTAGTTGCTGCTGCCAGTGTCTCATCAGCCGCTGCCTCTGGTGTTGCTTCTTCTAGTGCTACCAGCACCGTTTCTGTCGTCGATTCTGCTGCTAATTGCATCTCCTCGCCGATTGTCACAAGTGTAGTTACCGATATCAATACAACAACCTCAGACTTCAGTATCACTGCTACAACTTCCTCTCCTGCTACTTGTGCTGCCGGTGTGCCATCTACCGTCACGTCGAACGCAACCTCAACTGCCACCTCTAAAGGATCATCGACAAACTTTGCCAGCTTGGCTATCGCTTCAACTTCCACTCACAGCAGATCAATTATCACATCGACGCCTGTCACTAGTTCAGTTGTCACTTCAGCTTCTGGTGTGGACTCGATTATTACTTCAGCTTCTGGTGTCAACACGATTATCACTTCAGTTCCTATTATTAGCTCGATTGTCAATTCAGCTTCTACTGGTAGCTCGATTGTCACATCGGCATCTGCTACTGTGACGTGTATCACATCGTCGTCAACTGCAACTGTTAGAGTAGAATCTCCACGTATTGTTACTAGTGACTCTTCTCTGACATCTACTGTTTCGAGTGTCATTTCTTCATCTGCAGTCTCTGATACCAAGTTGTCTACCACAGCTGTTTCGACCGTTACTGCGCCGTCCTCAGCCTCGTCTGTCTCTTGTTCTGCTGCACTCAACGGCCCTTCGCCTTGCCCTTCAACCAGCTCAATGGCGTCTCCTGGCACTGCTGTTCTAACGAAGTCATCTCAAGTCGCGACTTCGTTCGGTGACAGACCAGCGACACCCTCATACAAAAAATACCAGGCGCCTCTGCCTCCAGGTTCGCTATCGAGACAAGCATCGAGCGCCTCCATTACCAGAGCGTCCGCTGCTCCTGAAGTGCCTCTTTCACGACAGCTTTCTAGTGCGTCAATAGCTCGTCACTCTATTAACTCCACTGAGGAAGGTAAGAAATGCCAACGAGCTCCTTCATTTAAGAAGAATCCCGCCCCCAGCCCCCCCGGCCTCGTGCGGGGAAATTCCTCTGCAAGCGTTAACAGTACTACTGACGTTTCGAAATCCCTTCAATCGAACGATACGAATCATAAGAAAATGCCTAATTTGGACGACACGAAGACCCAACAGTCCAAGGGCGATATTCAGTCAACCGTTTCTAGTAACCAGAATGGTGAAGGAACTACATCTGACCTCCCAGTATCGAGTACTACTGTCAGCAACGCTGCGAAAGCCACTAACGGGCATGTAGAAGATATTCTAAGTGCCTTCCAACGTGGGGCATCGGAATCAATGCAGCAGTTGAAGGCTTCGGCGAATACGAAAAATGATGCAATTAATATCACTACTGAAAAGCCAAAGTCATTGAGCAATGGCTCTTCATTAGAACACAGCTCCAGCCGTGATGTTAGTTTGGACAGCAGTGCGGCAGACGACGACAAATCGAAGCGATCATCACATGACTCGAGTACAAAAAAATCCAACCGAAAATTAGGGTCCCTAACCAGCAAATTTGAGGCTAACTCGCAATCTTCATCAGAAGTTAAGAATACGCCAAATTCTCCCACTGAAGTTAAATCTCGCAAATTTAATGCGAAGGCGCCCCCGAAAAATAAGTTAGGAAGTTTGGCGAGCAAGTTCGAAGCGAGCGACGGATCATCTGGGAAAGATTCAAAAACTAGCGCTCTGAAGCTTCAGTCGCCATACACGGCTCTCGTACACCTCATCCCTCCTCCCGCTCCGCCGCCAGTGGTGCAACGCAAGAGCATCGGCGGCATCAACGTCAGCAAGTTTGGTGGCACTGGAAAGTTCCCTACTCATCAACAGTTGCGAAAAACGTCGAAAACAAACTCTGAAGAAAGTGAACCTAAAAGCACCGATATGGTAAAAGAGAATTCATTGAGTAGTGAGGTGGATTCTTCTTGTGCAGTGGATACAGAACTGAACGCGACTAGTGATTCAAATTACAAATCCCAAACTGATGAAACCCTCGTAGATGATCCGAAGAAAACTGAGCCTGTGAATAAGTCTAAGGAAGATCTTACGAGTGTCGGTGTCACGTCTGCTGCAGCACCTGATCCACCTATTGGTGTACCAGATAGTGATAAGATGCCTAATACTGGCAGTGATTGTATTGCTGGTAAAGATTCTCTCCATAACATCGGCTCTCCAGAATCAGTATTTGAATCTTCAATCACTCCATCTAGTCCTACCCCGATTGAGGTTTCGACTGGAGCATCTTCAGCTGATCTCACTTCGTCGCAAAACCCCTCAATAATTTCATCCGTCTCTCCAGTCTTTACATCAGCTGAAATATCCTGCACTAGCACGAATACTGCTTCTTTGACTCCGTCTGTTGCATCTTATACGGCTTCTGCAGAACCATCAACGTCAATTATTTCTACTGTTAAGAATAACTGTTCCAACGTTACTGCAGCACTGACCAGTATTGATGCTCTCGATCCTACAGTTTCTGTTGCTCAGCTCTCCAGTTCATCACCTGCTTCTGCTAGTGGTTCAGTTTCTGTTGCTCAGCTCTCCAGTTCATCACCTGCTTCTGCTAGTGGTTCAGTTTCTGTTGCTCAGCTCTCCAGTTCATCACCTGCTTCTGCTAGTGGTTCAGTTTCTGTTGCTCAGCTCTTCAGTTCATCACCTGCTTCTGCTAGTGGTTCAGTTTCTGTTGCTCAGCTCTCCAGTTCATCACCTGCTTCTGCTAGTGCTTCAATTTCTGTAGCTGTTGATTCTGCTTCGTCGGCAACAGTTGAGGGGAAGCTTGTTCTGTTCCCTGCAGTTTCATCTGTACCTTCGCTGAAGAAAAATGCGGAGCCTGGTAGTGAGGGCATTGTTTCTAGTGGAGCTCGTCCCAAACTTATTATGCCCGCTTCTTTCATGGAAAATGAAACCGTATCATATAACAACGAGCTTTCGAGAAGCAATCATGCCTCGAGAGCTGTCTCCGAGGAGGAATTTCAGTCTCCAACGTTAGAGTTATCACCTACGTTTTCAAAATCTGGACTTAATTTCATTCCTCCGGAACACGATTCTAGCGAGGTGCTGTCGCCTTCGATAATGCTACCCAGTGCTTCGATATATACTAGAGCGTCTTCTGTGTCTCCTTCAATAAATATTTCTCGAGTTGGGGAAAATGGGCTCAACGCTTGCATATCAGATGAAATCTTCAGTAGAGCGAGGTCTCTCACCCCTTTGGAAGGTACGGGCGAACGACGGTCCTTCCGACCGAAATCTAAATACTTACAGTCAGGTTCTGCTTCGAGTCCTCTAGACCTTGGCAGGCACGAGTCTGCCCTGGAGAAATATAGAAGACGAAAGGAGATGAGAAATAATGCCGCCAAAGCTAAACTTGAAGCTTTGACGAAACCGACTAAGGACGTTTCACTGTCTGATTCGACGTTATCAGATGACGCATCGCCACCTATTCGAAGCTCGGAGAAAAGCAGTGGTAATGAGAACTCTAAATTTAAACTTGACCTTTCGAGTATAAAAGACTTTTTGAAGAAAACTGAAGAAGAAATCAGCAAGCTGCCTCGCTATATCAGGGAGCCCTGGTCAGTGACAGAATTTCTCAGTGGTAGCAAAAATTCGAACTCGAGCACTACGTCGTCAACCACAGATACGACTGCCGACCAAGGCATTACCTCTACGAGTCTTCCTTTTGAAGCAACAAAATCTCCATCAGATGATCTCGAGGTTGCTAATGCTCAGCATCGCCGCAGCAGTGAAGGAGATGTTGAGGTGTACGTGGACGCCCGGGATAGAATTGACACCTCGCAACTGGACACGCTGATGCCACTTCCTGACCCTCTCAGCTTGGAGCGCCGGTGCCGCTCGGTCACTCCTAGTAGGGTCATCGCCAACACCGAAAAAATTCTTTCTCAGACTGATCGGCTCCTCAAGAAGTCCCGCTCTGGTAACTCCTTGAGAAAATCTTATTCTCGCTCCATTTGTGCTGCCAATGTTGATCGGGTAAGCAAATGCTAATTGTTGCTTCTGATGTTTTTTATTCTGAAACTAATATTTCTCTTGTGCTGTTTTACAGAGGTTTCGTCGACGTCTCCAGCAAGCGTCTTCATTTAATGGGGCTCCATACCAGTTTTAATCCTATGTTGGAATTTGCATTTTAGATGCTTGATCAGGGTTAGGGATTATAGGTTCTTTGGGGCTAGCTTAAGTTTTCAAGTAGGCAGTTCGTTAGTGGTATGTTATTCGCTGTGCCCTGATTTCAAATGAGTGGTCATCAGAATTTCTCAATGTTCAAGATAGAAATTGCTGACACGAACATTTTTTGGAATGAAAGTGACGCTTAAGATGATGTCGTCTGGCTGTGCAGCTGGCTGAGGTGGTGGCCGACTTGGCTGAGGAGCACAGCACCGCGCAGCTCGCTGGAGAGAGGCTCGAGGCCGAGCAGGCCGACAGGATGAGGCTGGAGAAGGAGCTCGACACAGCACAGGTTTGCTTTAAACACTTACGATATGAATTAATGGGGCATTTGATAAAAATATCCATACTTTTTCATAATGTATCTTGAGAAACATTTTCATTGAGTTGCTGAGGGAGAATGGAAAGTGCTTGCTAGGCTTGGTAAGGTGTGCTGCATGACACTGGTGCTAGGGTGATTTTCTTATGACACCAGATGAATTTGTTGGGCAAGCTTAGTTTTCAAGTGACATATGTGGTTGAGATGTTATATAGCTTCTGAACACGCCGTACGTACATAAACGCGATCTAATGATTATCGCCATTTCTTGAAGTTTCTATTGACAATTGAAATAAATTCTTACAATACATGTTAAAATAATTTATTCAGGGTGTTCACTAGGTAGTAAAATAGCAAAAAGTGGTAAAAAGTAGGAAAAAAAGGAAGTAAAAAGTAGTAAAAGGAAGTAGTAGTAGTAGTACTTTACCCATCAAGGTAGTAAAAAATTGTGAAGTGAGATAATTCACTGAAAATTGAGAGTAATGTGCACATGTGTATGGTGTACAAAGACTTTAAAAATTTCTTTCTCCCAGAATCAGAAATTTGCCGCAGCTCATGGGAAATATTCCTGTAAGGGGATCTGACAAAATTCCCGGGTGCCTACTAATTTAGTTATTTTATATTTTTGCATATGATGAACACTTTTGAACAGTTGCCTTCGCAATTGAAAGATGTTAAGACAGGGCCATTGCCAAACATTAGTTGGAGTCGATTTAAGATGAGCTACATAAAGAATTTGGGTGATTTTTTTTGCAATTACGCATTGGTTGCTTTATTTAGTATGAAAATATTTTATTTAGTATTTTATGTATCAAGAACTTGGAACTTTTTTGAACCTTTGTTATTGCGTGTATTATTGACTCAAATTACTCATTATAGGGCGATTACTTACATCTGGACATTTGGACAACATGCATTATGTAAAAATAGGCGGTGAATTTTTGCTGTTGAAGGTAGTAAAAATAGTGAAAAAGTTGTAAAATTTGAAGGGAAATGTCAGTAAACACCCTATTATTATGAAATTGATCTTCGTGTAAATCGGTATAATATGAGGTTTTTGTTTGCTTGAAATGTTTGGGAAAGATGATGGATACTTTATTTTCATTTTTTAATTGAAGAAACTTCCGAGTTTTCACTCTTCTGTATCTTTGTTATATATTGTGTTCCGAAATTGGCAAAAAATTAGTAACAATTATGCATTTACCTGGTTTGGGTAGATTAAATCACATCGGTTGCGGTACAGATGTACTCGTAAGTCCAACTTTCGACTCGAACGCAAGGTTGAAAATTTTCTGTATAAAGACATAGTGTTCACTGACAGCTTCTCTTTAGTAGATCTTAAAATAGGTTCAGTTTCTTTGACGTTTCTCATTCGAATGAATGAAAGTGTATGAATTCCATTTCTTGAGTAACCTTCCTATATTCTGTCATTTAGCTATTGAGCTATTTTATGTATTTACTTACGAGTCTTAAAGTACTAATCCATGCTAATTCGAAGTTAGTGTCTTTCGAATGTTTAGCTTTGCATCAGCTTCTATTGAAGATTATGCCGTATTTTGTAACAGGTTAATCATGTTATGTTTAGCTAGCGCTCATAGCATCTGAGGAAGGTTTGTGTTCACCTGATGCAAATGTGCGTGGCCAGGGCGACATGCGCGAGCTGAGCATTGCGAGAGAGCGCCTGGAGCATGAGAAGAGTGTCCTGAGGGTCGAGATGCTCCAGCACGCTTCCAGTCTCAATAACGGCGACATGATCGAGGCTGACGACGCTTCCTCCGCTTCTCTTTACAAGTGAGGGTCATGCGAGGCGAGACAGCTCTCCTTTTATCATACTGAAGCTGCATTTGACGTATAACACCTTAGTAGTGGTCGTCGTATGATCCGATCAATATTGTAAGGTTTTTATTTCACTGTACTACGTACTCGTATCTCCAGTATATTGATTAGGCCTTTTACGTATAATAGCTCAGTAGTAGTCGTGGTGTGATCCTATCAGCATTGCAATCTTTTTGTTTCACTGTACGTTCCTGTCATTACTTTTAGAAAGGTATTTTAATGTCGTTTGGTGAGCCAAAGTGCTGCCTCACGCATCTCAGGTGAACGTCGCAGAAATTAGAAGTGAAGAGACTCAACTCTATGTTTAATTAAACAACGGTCTCTGTTGTTAATAGACAATATTTTTACTAGCAAGCTATGTTGTTTTCCATGTTTCAATTGGGTTGAGGATTTATTCCAGTTCAATAATTCGGTTATTGTTTCATAGATTCTTCGTACAATTTTAATCCATTAGTCACTTGAATGTAATACTTCGTCACTTTTCCTTCATTCTGTAATTTCGTTTCTGAAATATTTCAAAACTTGGTCATGTTAGAGCCCGAAAAATTTTCTTTATGGTAAGTGAAGGAGAACGGAAAGTGCTTGCTAGGCCAGGTAAAGTGGTCTCAAGAGTGTGCCGCACTGTACTCCTGAAGCACCTCAATTTTATATTATCTGTCTTTCCTGAAAGCGGATGTAGACGTATTTGTTGCATGTAAAAATAGGCAAAGATGAGTAAGCAGTTGCATCGTCTCTTACGTTTCGAATGCTGGCTCGTGCAGACTTGACTATACGCTTGTAACCATGCGACCAAACACATCTGTCAACTATTAGTAGCATCAGCAGCAGGAAGTGAAGTGTACCTACATAACACGATTCGTTTCGTTTAGTTCTTAAGTTCTGTTGCTTGAGCATTATAAGCTGGAATGGCAATGGTGTCGTGTGCGGTGCAGGCGCAAGTACGAGTGGTCGCAGCGAGAGGTGGAGACGCTGAAGCAGCAGCTGCGGCAGCACCAGCTGGACGAAGCAGAGCAAACGGCGCTGCTCAAAAAACAGCTTGAAAAGAAGGTAATATTTCTCAGAACACATGTTAGTTTGTTAAGCTTGCGTAATGAATATATTAGTTAAATATGAATACGATGTTTTTATATTTCATTTGCAGAGCATTGTCTTCATTTCATTGTATGATGCAGTCTCAGTTTTCTACGTTCTTTGGCAATGCGTACGGCCATGCTTTCTGTGTAGGGATATTTCTTTTCTGCTACACTTAGTATTAAAATATTAACTGAATGTAGTAAATTAATAATTTAAAAATAAATTCAAAGTCATTGATGCCATTTAAATTGGCAAGACTTGGCATGTTCGCGGACTCATGGGAAAGAGAGCGAATATAGCTTACGCTACTTGTTTCTTGTCAGACGCTCCCCTTGCTTGTGCTAGATAGAGGGACTTTTTTTGTGAATTTGAGTCAATTCTTACTTTTACGTAAGCCCTTGTTTCCGCTCTTGAAGCTTTGATAAAAATTATGATGGTATTTCTGTAAATTATTCAAAATTTTTTGGCCCAGTCTCATGTCATTATTGGATATTTCCCTGTGATCTTTTCTTGAAAAATCTGGGATCAAAGAAGGTAATTCAGCGAGGAGCTTCGCATGCTGTGTTATCCCGTGAAAACTATAAAAAACTGCATCGTTTTCGTTAATTACTAACTTGTGGAGCCACGTTATAACAATGATGGAATTGAATGGCCAAATAATCACACAACTATTCCATATACTTGGGTCCCTAGGTTGAAGTTTTCCTTCAATCGTTGAATGAGATTGCTGCGTCCGTAAATAATAACTCTTTCCCTAATAATTATGCGACCTGTATTTTTTGGGTAGATCAACGACGCTCGAGAGGAGACAGAGGAGCAGCGACAAGTGGCGGGGCAGCTGAAAAAGCGCACTCAGCGGCTCCAGGCTGAAATGAACGACCTCAAAATCTTGCTTGAGGAGCAGTCCGGACGTAACTCTCTTTTGGAGAAGAAACAGAGAAAGTAAGTTGACGCACTAACATCACATGTGTTTCTTCAGTTGAACCTTTATATCGCTGGAACGCTCGCGGTATTGGTGATTTCATAATTCGGCTGCTAAAGAAATTTTGTTCCTGTATAAAGGGAAACACTGTTATCAAATTGATAACTCTAATAATACAATCGCGTTGTGGTATTGTTTTTCAGTTTTAACTTAATGAGGAGAAGGGTTTCTTCCATCGCTTCTACTTGTTTTCTCCCCAAATCCTTCATGTCTCTTCTTTTTGTATAATGGTTAGGGTTAATACATTTCAGTATTATCGTTGCAGTAAATATTGTTCCACAATTTCTGAACAACAGTCCCTAGAATTAACCCATAATGCATTCTACTGTTTTACGGTTTATTATGATCTTCCTCCATGATTACACGACACTCGTTTATTTTCGTTTTATCTACTTTCTTCACAAATTTATTCATTAAGGCGTGTGGTACACCTGATGTTAACGATGAAACATCGAAAAGAACTTTTTTCTTTAGACGCCACTAGTTTTTTGATTCTCGGTCACTTTTGTTTGAAATAACTGATTAATTTTAAGCTTCGTTCTTTCCACGGAATTTGGAAAAAGACAATAAATTCCTCATGCTTTAGTTTTTGAATCGTAAATAAGTTTCGCGTTAGTAATCAAATGTGTGGTAGCGAAATGAATGATATTCCCTTGGGAAGATACTGTGGCCTTTGTGACACAACACCTGATATGAACTCACCTTTGAGCTGTAGGCTGGCCCTCTCTAACCTTGTGCCGCCCACTCCTCTGCCAGGTTTGACTCAGAGCTGGCGGCGGGCCAGGACGAGCTGCGACTCGAGCGCCTCAACAAGGAGAAGGTCATGAGGGAACGCGACGCACATCTCGCCGAGAAATATGCTGTCGACCAGGAGCTGTCCGTGAGTACCTGCTACTTTCATAACAGTTTGTTATTATTATTATTTAATATTCAGTGAAAAAAGTGTGCGATAGAAAAACTGAAGAGCGAAAAAGCTAAGCAAATTTGTTTCTGAGATTCGGTAGGAAATTGCCCCTCAGGGGGATACAACCATTGTATCTATGGGAATTAGCGCTCCCAGGGGGAAAATGTGGGAGGGCCCGAGCTGAGAGTTTTAGGTAGGCCTTCTTTTTGTTGAAATAAAATGTTTTTGTTATGCTAAGGACCACCTTTTTTCGGTTCACTGCTGTCCTGTTTTTCAGCACCAACTACTTCCTTCTTCAACTTTTATCGTATTTCATGAACTTCTTTCTCAACTTACTGTTTCTATGCCTTTTCTGCATAGATTCCACGTTCCCTCACTTCCATACTAAATGGTTCCTTCCTCTCTTCGATACGCTACTTTTTGTAGCGGTTAGGGAGTCTTAAACTAACATGTATATAATCTAATCTGGAGGAAATTGGGAAAGAAGAAAAGGTATTGGTCTGGTGTCAAAAAAATATTATCGGAATTAAGCGTATTGTTAATTTTGAAGAATCAGATGAGTGATCAGAATAGAGTGATGCTGTTTAAGAGGAAGCATGGAAGAAGCGTGCTGAATATTTCGAGCAGTTATTGAGTGCTAGTATGTGATGTGATAAGTCGCACAGATTGCATTGAGGAGATGCTCGGTAGAGTGTAAACGATTTTAAGTTGTTGGCAAAATGCTCAATTTACGCTTCTTTTCAAGTAACGTTTAGAACGTGCTGTGGATGATAGATGGTCTAATGTTTCTATTACAAAGGGAAAATAGATGAACATGTATGTGTGAATAGTGTAACGTGCAAAGAATTTTGATACGGAAGGTGGAGCAACGGCTTGAGAAAATGTGTGTCTGGTGTTCAAAATGAGGAAAAGTGTCTGAAAGACATTTAACTTTACGAAAGCTGTAATTTGCCTTTGATTAGTGTCGGGAAAGCACAATGCATAAGTTCAATATCGACTTATTAGAATTATAAGTAATGAATGTTTGAGATGTTGAATAGGGTGAATAATAACTATAGCGCGAAGGTTAAATTTTGGAACGAGGCGAGTCAATGGATTCCAATCCTAGTATTGTTGAGGCATCGCCGTATGATGCATGAGAAGTGTACGATTTGATTCCGGAGGTAATGTGATTGAGGTAAATCTTTCAGTGTTTGATCCTTGTTAATTATTCATCGTAGAAGACGTCGCGCAAGAGCATAGTCCATTTCTAATGATACATCACCAGTAACTACTTTGAAACGAACAGTACTCTACGGGAACTCAGCTATTGCTTTACTCTTAATTGAACAGGTGGGGAAGCTTCAAATTTTGCAGATTCACGACATTCCACGCATGACTTGATGCTCTAAAATGAGCTTCATGACCATGAGAAATATTTGAGAGTGAGAAGTATTATGCGTTCTTTAATGGAGGTTAATCGATAGAGGTGTGATATAAGATATTAGAAATTATAATAGAAATTGCCTGTTCGATCTTAAGTTAACTGGAAACTTGATTCTTCAAAGCTGTTCTGAGAAATGCTCACGTGTAGTGGAGCCATGCGCTGGTTGCTGTGGGGACGGACGCCTTGGAAGGGATTTTGGAGTGGGCGATTGGCCCAGCTCCAGCTTTGTATGGAGAAGCGTGGCTTTTTTATCATAATTATTTATGAACCGCACTGGTTTATCGTTTAGGATGCATGGTACAAGTTATAATAAGCTATAAGGAATTAATGAGCGACGTCAACTTTTAATAGACATATAAACTTTAGGAATACTGATATGCACTTCTTGGTTCATTTAGTTGCCTCGTACTGATATGGAGCTTAATCTCTTACCAATGTATTTTTTTTATGTTCATCTTGAATGTTATTTCAACTTTTTTATTATTAATTAATTAATAATAATATTATTATTAATTAATTTTAATTGTTTTTATTATCTATGGATTTACTCAGAAGTATTTTTTCGTGTCCGAAGTATGTGTTAATCCGAAAATTCCACTCAATTATTAATGTAACTCTTTTGATTTTGTCTTTGTTATCTTACCAATATTGTAAATCGCCTTTTCGCGGAGTTTGCCCGAGTAGGAAGATGAATATTAATTAAATTTTTTCATTGAATAACTTGGCATGTTTGTCGTTCAAATGCCTTGCTACAAAACTGCCTTTCACCTAATCCATGTTAAAATATTATAGATGGGGAGCAGCTTTTTGAATTGCAATATTTGAATTATGGGCACAAGATCTAGTTCAGATTTTTGCTCCACACTTCAAATATGCGCAGAATTTCGTGCGTAGCTCACATTCTCAAAGATTGACTAAAAGGACAGCGTGGAACATTCGATACTGGAATCAGAACACAGGTTTGGATCGGAGCAATTCCTAAACTATGTGAAGTGACCCACGCTCCCATGTCGATTTTAAAGCCATTTCTTAACCTGCTGAGGTAGCGGATACTCACCAACACCGAAGTGAGTAGTTCAACCCACCTCAGAATACCATGAAGTAATCGTTGCCTTCACTCGGGCCTATTTTTGGCTGTGGCAGGCTCTCTGACTTGCGCGGCGCGTCTGGAATGAAAGTTGATCCTAAAACTATATACTTAATGTGGGGAAGAGAGGCTGTTTACCTCAATAGAGATGCATGATTTGTGGAGAAATGAGTGTAATTGTACTCATTAGGTCTGTTTGCAAAAACATTATTGCTTTAATTCTTCATGTATTCATCTTTAGAGTTTATTTTTTACTTACTTACCCTACACTTGTTCTCCCGACAATGAAGTAGAACTGTTTAGTGTACTGTAATACTTCTGTGAGTCCTGTGTGGTGTGAGTGAGTACTGTACAAATAGATTGCGTGAATGTCGGTGTACTGACGAAAACAAAGGCTTTGAAAAAAGATCATATTTTGTTATCTTTAATACTCGAGTTTACATGGAAGTCAATGTCTACTGAATTACTTAAATAATAAAACATTTGACTGTGTGAAATGGTATAAATGGTAGCTAACAAGTGAGTAAAATGATAATCCCAGAATTAGATGAAAAAAAATTGAAGCTGTGAAATCACAATCGCCCGATTTAGGATCTTTAAAAACGGTCCTAACGATTCGAAACCGTAATGATTAATTTGATGAATAAAAATACAACGCCAATTAATTTTGATTACGTCATTACATAGCGGTGGCTTATTGTATCGTTCAAAATGACAGAGGAAACGTAATTTTAACGTCAAATTTATTGCTGTCAGTCGTATAATTAGTTTGAATAATTGATTGCCCGCTGCCTCACTGTTGCTATCATGTATCTGGCAGCGGTAGTTTCGGGACTTCATTGAGAGGTTTCCGTTTAGTGTTTCGAGTTTTCTATAAAATTCTGGCTTTGAAATCTAAGCAAATTCAATTATCAAATATGTTAAGAACGGATCTGATATGAGCTGGACTTGTCAAGCTTGTTTAGGTGATACTGCCATTTGTGTCAGATAATATCAGCGATTAGTGCTTGGGAATTGTCGCCACACAGCGCATAGGAAGTGAGAATGAAACTTAAAAGTAATTTCAGTGCATATTTGAATAAATTCGCTGTTCTAAAGCAGTGCGAGTTCATTTCTGTTCTCAAAGCACAAAATCTGTCTCTCAGCGCGAAAATTTTTCTTCGTTTCATCGAAACTTCGTAGGCGATTTTATGCTTCAAAAATAGATGATTTAATTCCTTCGCGTATATTAACAGCAGCTGCGTTTGATTTGGATTCGTCTTTTATTTCCATAGATTAAATTGGACAGAATGAATCCCCATCGTCGTACTCAACAATTTTTTTAGATGCGCTGTCTTACCTGATGGTATTCTTTTTTCCTACAAAGAAAGGTTGTGCTGCAGTAGAACTGTCTTCTGTTTTTTGCTGACGGTTTGTTGCAATTGTAACAAAACGCAATTAAATTTGAGTGATTATTGATTATTAGTCACTACTACGCGAGGTATCAAATCATTCCCTACCGTACTTTCAAAATTGGCCAAACTTCTCCGTTGGCTCAACCGGCTGTTTCTTTCGATAAAGCTAGTAACAAAATCGGATTGAAAGATTAATTTTAGTCCACTGTTTCAATTCTACAATGTTTCTTTACTATAATCCTAGATTTAACCCGTGTATTTCCTTAAGCTAGGAGCTTTAAAATTTTTTTAAAATCGAGCTTCAATATTTGGTGTGTGGCGTGCCTTGTACGAACATGGTTCGATAGATAGTTCATTTCTATGAACTTTTCGTGGAACACGATCTTGTCGAGCGGCTGTGTTCTGTTTAGCCGATGAGTCATACGATATGCCCTAAAGATTCCCTCGCTGCCGTATTCAGCAGAAGCTATCAGATGCCCCAGCTGGAGCGCTTTAGCAATGGTTCGGAATGCAGTAATCGAAGCGCCGAGCTTCTGTATATCGAGGCCTTGTCTACGTGCATGGCTTGGCTGAAATTAGTTGCGTGGCTGGTCTCCATTTGTATTGATTTTCATGTCTGGGTTGAAGAAATAGTTCTTGAGGCACTAATCATGTTTCCACTGGACTTGATTTATTATCCCATTGTGTGACCTTTGTATTGGATGGGAGACCTGAGCTTTTTGGTAAAATGCTATATATCTAGTGGGCGTCGCTTGCCAGTTCTTAAGCTCAGCCGCCAATGTGTCAAGCCTTGTTGGCAGTACAGCGTGGCGCTGAACATGCTCTGCTGGTACACGTCTGATGTATGATTTAGCGTGCGCTTTCATCATAATGCTGTAAAAAAAGTTAAAATAATTTCATGATGGGTGTGTGTTTCGCTAAACGTTATTTTTAGCTACTCTGATTAGAGCATACACAGTGCATCACGAATGAAAATTTATTCGTTTGAATCAGAGTCTGTAACAGCATTTGGAATATTCAATTTGTTAACAAAATTGACGTCTGTCTATTAATCGCCCAGAAAGTTTCCCAGAGCTGGTAAAATTTTCCTCTGATGCTGTTAGTGAAACATTTATTCGTACATCGCACTGTGCTCGAAACTTTAATATCATTTCTTACAATTTAATATTCGTGTAATTTCAAACTTCGTTTATTTTTTGTTGTTACACATACGAAAAGGAGCTTTTCAGGGGATACATCTTTTGTGTCTATTCTCCGAGGGAGAAGATGTCAGATCCCTAGCAAAGAGTTCGACAGGCTTTCCTTTTGTTGAAGTCGAATAAATTTTCGGATTTGTTAAGGGTAAATTTTTCGATTCATCTCTGTCCTGTTTTTCAGCACCCATTACTTTCTTCTTCATCTTTTATCTAGTTTCAGAAACTTTTTTCCTCCGCTCATTGTATCTATGTGCTGGAAATCTTGTGGGGAACACGTCATGGGCATAAATTCTGCGTTTCCTTTACTTCATACTGGATGATGTTTTCCTCTTTTCTCTCTTTGGAACACCTCTGTTGTGGTTAGGGAAGCTGAACTTAACTTAAAATCTAATTTTAAATTTTGTTGATGTTTTCTATCTGTGTCATGTAGAATCAATCGTTTTGAAAATTGAGATTTGAATTCATTTTATCGCCCTTGGAAATGAGTGTAGAGTGAAGGATCAGATTAGCTTCAAATTCTAAGAAATGACTGGTGGTTGCACGAATTATTTTACCCTGTTCTTTGGCCCTTGTTAGTTTGAAATTATACCCTCTATCTGTTGTGTGTTGGCTCGAAATGCATCGTTCCTGCTAACGCTCCCTTCAAGTAGGGGACGACACTGAACTCTTCCAGGCCTCAGCTTTTATCTACGCCGCCACTCGTGTGAAGTCCCGCGCCATCCATCACAGGTCGCTCAAACTCTGATGGATTGCGTGCCTCGCTACTAGATGGGCCTAAAAAAAATAAATGCTAGCTATCCATTCTTGAGTTGTCAAAAATTGAAGATTGTATCCCTTGAGTAGAGACATGACTGAAAATTGGCGTGCAAGGTTTTAGTGGCAGCGGTCAAAATGTTCGTTTCGGCCGACAGAAACGCATTATATTTATTTATCGATCAGTGATTACATGAGTGAACGCAACGAATAAGAATTTCATAATGAAATCGTAATTACAAATTTGGGCTTTGCAACTAGGGGTGATGCTGAATATATGATTTTAATTTTTAAACTTTCCAGCGAGCGTGCTGAACGTTCGAAACTGTTATGAGAAAAAATTATTTTATTCCCTGTGTTGCAATAACAAAAATGTCATAGTGAGAATCTAGCAAAGGTTGTTGCATGTCTTGAGTAAGAAAATAGATTAAACATCTGCCCGTGAGATGAGTTCTCTTGTCTCAAATCTGAATTGTTTTCATTTGATCGCGCTTCAGGTTACCTTTAAATATGTGTGGGACGAAGCATCATCTTCAATTTACACTCCTGCTGAATGATGTTCTTATGTTTTCTGGATTTGTCTTTGGCTCTGCTCCGTGTCTCGTGATCCATTTATCTTCACTTCTGTGGCTCGAGATAGTAACGCGCATATATCATTAGCCTCTGCTGTAACTGGTTTTTAATAGCAATAACCTCGTCAAGAATATCAAACTTTCTGCACTCAATGTCTGTTCTTTGGCTTATTCTATGTCATTTTGTCAGTATGAATCATTCTGTTTATAGTACCTTGATACCTGACTTATTAGTTCCTTGGTGCCAATTTGGCACGTCTGTTTACTGTGCGAGACGATGAGTTATAGGAGCTGGATGGCTTGCATAGGTCAGGTAGCGTGGTGTGTGGGCAGGTGCCGCTCGCTCTCTTCCTCAATTGCTTCACGCTCCCGTGAAACTGGCCGGATATTCTGCCTACATCTTAAATTGCGAAAGCGTGGTAATATCACATGAATTTCGATGCTGTGGGATACCAACATTGAAATGTTGCTTTTAAATACTGTTTAGAATTTCAACGAAATAAATTATTAGCTATTGTTTAGTCTTCAAAGAAGAAGAAGATGCGCGCAATTGAGATCTTGCTAGAATATTGTTTGCCAGATATTTACTCGAAGGAATGGTATTGCAGTATCGAAGTGTATGTTCATAAAAGACTTCTTTGTTGTGATAATCTTGCCTACGGAAAGCTAAGTTACCTCTCTCGCTTCCTTTGTGATATCTTCCAGCTGCTATTTGTGAAATATCCTGGTTAGTGTAACTTAAATTACGTAGAAATATAAGATAACACTGTATGTAATCGGGTTTATTTTTACACTTGCATTAAGAGTTTTGCCCTCTATCCCCGATCGCTTGCAAAATGCAAATGTCCAAGAATATCTGCCCGACAACTGGTTTCTAGTGGCGCTCAATTGACTGGTCAGTCCCACCAGTCGAGTACTCTAGTGTTGGTGACAGAGCATGGGGCGGCAGGCATGGAGTTGCACACAGCAGGTTGTTGGCTTTAGAGTCGCTGCAACAGGTTACCTGCTTGTGTGTCACTGGCGCCACCGCTCCTACGAACGCTGGTCACGTCCACTCATGCCCTGCTGGTCGCTGCAACCGCTATTCTCCACTTCCCCTGCGAGCAAACTTTACGTTCACTCGATGTCGAAATCCTAGGTTCTATCCCAGCCATTTTACCTTCAGTCAGACGGTCACATGCGATGAAAATTATCAGGAGTGTATATATCGGTAGTATAAGAGCCACTGCCTGCATTTAAAACTAATTGGCAATTTGTTCTTCATTTAGGTCATTAAGTCCACTCATGCCTCGCGTTTCCGTACATGGTCTTCAATGTCTTGAAGTTTATTATCCCCGAGACTCGTTAGGCATTTTATGGGCATTGGCTATGATAGCTTAGTTAAAGTTGAAATTATGAACTTATGAACTCCCACGGCTTGAGGACTGACGATGTGTTTGAGCCCTGCGCAGAATGTAGAAGTGTCGAACTTCTCATACTAGAATATTGATAACGCTTGTGGATAATAATAGCGCACAGCGTTTCCATTCTGGTATTACCAACTGAGAATTAATTTTATTGTATTGTGAAAGCGCAAAGAAGGTCGAGTGGCAAAGAAGACAGGCAGAGCTTCATTGTTGCTTAATATTGTATTCTGCTTCACGTTAATCTATTCCTCTTTTTGTGCTAATTACTTAATCACAGCACTGTTAAGTGTTCATTCACCACTTTCTTCCGTTCAAAATATGATTTAATGCAAGAATGTCTACAGTTCCGTTAAATCCTACTGAAATTATACCTGCCGTTTTTTTCCCGAATTTAATTACGAAACGTCTACGTATGAATCAATTGAATGTGTTTTTGAAATACTCGTGAGATACAGCCGAGCGCAATCTTCTGCGAATTGTCGAGAGTATCCGAAATTAAACGTCGCTCGATTAAAACTTCACCCCCCGCAGGGAGCATGAGATAGGCAATGAGTTATGGTTAGTTAGGTAAGTCTGTCCAATGCTATGGGCATTGACGGTATCTCAGTTGAGATTCTGTTGGTTGTCCATTTTTTGTGCCCACTTTTTGCATTTTCCAGTTTTCTTACCTATTTCGCCATCTCTTTTTTGTCTTTCCTATCTCTTCGTTTCTACTTTGCAGCTGCTGTGCGCAAGGTGTCGTGTGTGAGAACACACCTTGCGTATAAATTCCACTTAGTCCTTATTCCGCATTAAATGCTTTTCTCTTTCCTCTGTGACCATACCAATGCAGTGGAAACCTTCAACTAACAGCTACAATTTTCCGTTATCGCTGATGTTCTGTATTCTCATTTTTGATGAACTACTTACTCTTGAGAACTCTATAATTTTTCTTTTTTACCGCTACTTGGGATGTAAAACTTTTGAATATCAGTCTGCCTCGCGCAAGCTGCTGTGTTAATTTGATACCATCCGTCTACGTCTTCCACTACTCATAAATTCTCCACCCTCTTATTTTTGAGTTACTTTGGTGAGTGTTAAGAAAATGAATCTAAACTATCAAATTAAATCCCCGATTTCCTTCTAGAAAATATCTAGTTAATCGTGTCTCAGCTTCAACGTTTCGATACATGAATAAAGTATTTCTTCACTAGTATAGAGAAAAAAATGTGGTCGAAGGTTCATGATCATTTCGGGTGCACTACCTCATTTTAATTTCTTATGCTAATAAATATAGCACTGTTTGTGTAACGTTTGCAAAATGTTTCATCAACTTACATGCATTTCTTTCTCACGATTTCTTCTCACGAAAGGAATTCCCTTGCTGCTGCAGTCGTAAGGAGGGTTTGCTATCTATCCGGACTGCATTGTTCTGTGCGATTGGGGCCGCGGCATCCGTGTCCGCGGAAGTTATGTGTGCCGCAAAACCAGCTCTCTCACGCGCTGCTGATCACTCGCAGAAAAAGATGTCGCGTGCCCTCATTGCAGTGTAAATCGTTTCTGTGTTCAGTACAAACCACTCTCTTTCCGCTCATTATCATGCAGATTACCTCCGTTAGTCAGTCTTGTAGATAACTAATCTACTACTTTCGATTCTAATTCTCACTTCATTAAGGAATTGATCGTTTTTGTCTAAAGTGTGGAGCATTAACTAAGAAGGTGTGTGTCGTACTTTAGTATTTCCCATTACTCAGTTTAGCTTATTAAGATTTAATAGCATTGCATTGTCTGTTGATGCTGTGTTTTTTTCCATCCTACGCTTCTCATTTACAAAAACTGGCATGCTATCATTATGTTCAGAGTTATAATTTATGCAGTTGAATATGATTTATCTCATTGATAAGTTACTCAAGTTAACTTCGACTTCAATGTACTTACTTACAATCCTCTTAGCTATTGTTGTAGACTAGATCAATTAGTTGGCTCGGTCTGTAACTCATGGGCTTAATAGCTTTGCCTTCATCCCTAGTCGCCATGTTGGGTTGATGCTTTCAGGGAAAATTTACAACGCATGCCGAGATGTTGTCGTTGGCCTGAGGAGAATACAAGTGAGGCAGCTAAACTTGGCGGTGCTCGGCCCAAATTAGGACCTACAAATAGGTAATGCGGGCTCAATGTAATGAGTCCTCAACTTCTGAACAGTAAAACCGATCATTTTTTGAGACAGTCTCGTAAGATGTTTCCTCATAAGAACTGTGATACTGTATCCCAAATGGTGTAATGATTAGTGTCATTCATCTTCACCTTGGATTTTATACTTCCATAAATGCATTATATTCTTAATGCTCTCAAATACTTCGATTTTCCACTGTTGAACACAGGAATTTCTCAAGAAAATACAACCATGTTTGCCATGTGGATAAGCGCTTCCAGGAAAAAAATGTGAGGTCCCGAGCTAAAGGTTTGGTAGGCCTTCCTTCTGTTGAAATATAGTAAGGTGTTTGCTCGTAACGGGCCTTCTTTTTTCGATTCTTTTACAGTGCCTATAAATCTGTTCAATTTTGTTTCATAAACTTTTTCCAATCTTTTATGCGGATGGAATCCTGTGTGCGAACACACTGGCTTATAAATTTCCCATTCCTTGGATTCCATACCAAATAGTGCTTTCTTCTTTCCTGTCATGGGAACACATTTTGTTAGGAAGGCTTGAAATAATCTATAATCTAATAGCGAAGGATAGTAGTTGCGTCTATTCGAATTAACGTTATGAGGGAGTGTACTGTTCTCGGAAATTATTGTTCCGGAAACGAGCATTTTTTTCTGTGAAATTTATTTTTTGTTGCACTGTGACCCCTAAACAAGCGACCTGTCATTTCGGCTAACTCCTGGCCGCGGTAGTAAATTATGTTGCATCTTTATTACTTGAATGAGAGGTTTTCATCATTAAAGAGAGATCTAGTAGGTGTTAGCGTACCGAATACTTAGTACTGTATGTGGTTACCAACAGACGTCGTATGTTTTAGAAAATACGTTTTTTGTTCTTATTCCAGGGATTGTTTCATTAGGTATTTTTATTTTATTTGTTGTTCTAAAGTCATCTAATTACGTAATTTAACCTCTCACGAATTGAAAGGAATTATACAATATCACCAAAAAAAAACTTACAAGTGGTAAAAATTTACCTGGATGCTATTTTCCGAACGATTGTTAGCGTTATGAGAGTTAAATGGCATTTAAGGAGCAATATTGAACTAATCTGACTATCATAGTGAAGTACTTCTATTATAGTTGGTCTGCATGAGAGCCAGATGCGTTTCGAAAAAGTACAGATCACACAGTTGCTATAGCCTTAGATAAACATTCTTTAAATATTTAGCTAGCGCATTGAGCAGAAGCACATGACCCTAACCCGAGGAGCAGTGCAAAAGAGCGAGCGGTATTTTGGCTACAGCGAGCGGCTGGTTATAGCTAAGGCTGGGTCTCGAGCTGCGCAGAGGCTGCCGCTGCTGCTCCACCGCCTGGAGCGGCGCACGGGCAGCAGCCGCAGTCGGCAGTCCTGCCTGCGCAGTGTTCTCGTGTGGTGGCGTCTGCTGCCTTCTGTTGTGCGCTCGGTTTGCTGCGTGGCGGAGCTATTTAGAAAATCGAGTTTGTTTGAACTTGTGTAATTTTGTGCGTAATGAACTCATCGTGCGGAGTGTCAAAAAAAAAGTCATTAGGTATTTCTACAAATTACAGTGCTATTCGCTGAGACCTGTATGAACTCAAATGAGCTTCCAATTATACGATAGCGACGACGCGCATATGAACACTGATCTGTATTGTGGTATTTGAGTGAGCTGGCGGTGGTGGGCTGGTTTGAGGCCGCAGTAGCGGTGCCCGGTGCGCGTGTCGCAGTACACACAGGCGGCCTAAAATGTCCACACGACAGCTGTGCAACGCCTCCGACCGCTTCTCGCTTACATCTCGCCTCGTGCTCTTCCGTGCCTTCGTTTCTCTTAATACGTTGACTGAACTTCAATATTCAACTCAAATTTAAAATCAAAAGTGATTAGCAATTTTATAAGTATCGTGCAGTAATTGGGTCCATTAAATAACATTATTGTAAAAGAAATTGTTAGAATTTTTCATACGACCCATCGATGGGTCCTTTGGCAAGCAACGTGTTGATTTATATCTCAATTTGAAAGACTCTGTGCCAACATTTTGGAAACCTCTAATCGTCTCGGTGCAGCTATCCTTCATACAGTGGAAGTGAATAGTTTGAAGCAATGAGCTCTGATTTCTTTCTGTTATTGGTTCTGAAGGCTGGCTTCATTCGTTGGCCAGTATGAAACATAATAGGGCTCGTTGTGTGGTGAATTCTTTGATTACCTTAAAATTGCTCTTGAGGAAGTAACAGTTATTGGATCTAGGAGAATTAGCAACTCCAGGGGAGAAATGTGTGATCCCTAGCTGAAATTTTGCTTTACCTTCTTTTTTTTGAAATAAAATAGGTGTTTTGTTTAGAACCATTTTTTTCGGTTCCCTGCTGTCTCATTTTTCATCACGTGTGATTTTCTTCTACAACTTTTATTTTGTTTCATAATCTTCCTCCTCAACTTACTATTTCATATCTTGTGTGTGAACATACTTCTGAATAGATTCTGCGTTCCCTTAATTCCATTTTAAATGGTGCCTTCATTCATATTTTCTGTAGAACGCATTTGTTATGGCTGGGGAGGCTATAACCAAATTCAAATCTAATCTACTTTGAAATCGTTATTCAAATGATCTAGTTTCTTCTTCGGGCTTGACTAATTCATATTCTGATATAATCTATCGGTTGTTTCTCGTCTAAAGTCTAAGTTGTATTAAGCTGCCTATTGCGCTGTCCAGTTTGGGTGTACAAACCAGCATATGACCGTGTCATGTTTCACTACATTCGAACAGTTGGGCTGTGACTCATTCTTGTCAGTACAGCTTCTGCTCGTCATTTGAGTTCGTTTTTCTGTAGTTACTTATCATTATGCATACAGGCAGTGGCCACAGGTGTGCTGTGCCGCACGATGTGCCTCTCTGGTGCTCCGAGGTCGCGAGGGGCTTATCGCATGATGGTTTACTGAGTATTTTTGGCCATGGCCACGACACCCGCTCGCCATTTAGTCCTAGATAAGCGCACTGATACTCGGTGTTGTCGGCGCCCTCTGCGCGTAAGGCGGAGAGCTTAATTCCGCCCCAGGAGTGATCCTTATGCTGTGGTCGAATTGCTCATCCTGCCTCAATATTAGCACAAGCAGCGCAACACTAATTTTTTTCATAAGGATTTGAGAGATAATTGTTCAATATGAAATGGTGTCATGCTGGTCAAAATGCCGCTTGTTCTCACGTAGATTGCCTTCGAAAATGAACTTAGATGTTATCATTAGTCTGAAGCATTGTTGTTGCGCAGTTCAGCATTCTTCGAGTAAACATAACCCTCATACATTGCGTAACAATGATGGAATTATCCTTACATCTAATGTATCGATCTCTACGATCGGATATTTATCTTCGCAACACCTCCATTGTTCTCGATAGCTCTCACTCTAGTCATCATTCGCTCGTCGTTGCATAGTATCATAACTGAACTGCGGTCGTGATAGTGCGCGCGTGCCTTTCCCTGCGGCGCATGTAGTAGCTGGCGCAACTGTAGGCTGGCTGGAGTGGAAAATTTCAAGAGCTGCTCTTGTTCAAGGTCCGTTGCTGCTACTGCATTCATCTTCTGCGTGTTCAACTCGTCTATTTACAGCAGCGTACTCTAATTGTAATGTATACTCTATTTAAACAGGACAAGAAACGAAAATTCAACTCATGGAATTACTAATGGGGACAGTTTTTTACTAATCGTTTTGGACAGTTTTACTGTATATTTTTTCTTAGATTTGTATCTGGGCTCTCAGATAAATGTGATTGATTCTCCTCAGGGTAATACAACTATTTTATCCAAGAGCGTTGGTGTTCTTAGGAAAATGGTGTGAGGTTCCGAGCTGATGGTTAGGTAGGCCTTTTTTTTTTGTTGAAAGAGATTAGTTCTTTGTGTGTTTTGATATGGACCATCTTTCGGTTTGCTGGTGTCCTGTTTTTTCAGCACCTTTTACTTTTTCACGCTTACCTTGTTTCATAACACACCTTGCGCATAGATTCTCTCCGTATCTTAATTCTATACTTAATGATACCTTCCTTCTTTCTCTCTGGGGAACACCTCTGTTGTAGTTAGGACTTAAACTAACTTCTAATCTAAAGTGATTAATTACAGTTACCATGGTATTTTCGAACTGAATTTCTTTTGTATGCGTTTACACTTGTCGATATGGAGTGTGCATGAGAAGTAGGCAAATACCTCTGCTTGACAGAGTTATTTCTACACTAATTAGCAACGATGCATAGCTCGGCTGGTTATTGTACTGTAAAATATTTGTATTTCGATTCAAGATTAATAACAGCTAATTTTATGCATGTAGGTTGGTACTATCTGTCGGAGAAATATGTGAAAGCTCTGAATATTAGACAGCCTTCCCTCCTTCCTTGGAGGTGCGGCACCGCCCCACTCTCAGTAGTGGTAGACCTGCAATTATTAGAGCTCTCTACAAGTATGTTAGATCACTGGGAGTTTTTCAGTTCATTTAACTTTATTAGGAGTGGCTAAACTTGGTTGTCTTTTAGGTTACAATTCAATAATCATTCTTTTTCTCCTTATATATGTAGCTTCTGCGTTTCGTAATGTGTGTAGCCGGCAAGAAAAACGATAAATAGTTGTTAACTACAATTTGAAGTTATCTTACTGAGATTCATTGCTATTCTACAGCGAGTATTTTCCTTGGTCACTGACTGATTGGTTGCACGAAGTATCATATGTTTATTTCTGAACTTGATCTTTTATTTAGAAAAACAAGATCTCGAGCTTGTTCAATTATCGATCCACCACTTACGCTCGAGGCCGCTACATCGCAAAAGTTTCTTTCACACTCTGCGTCAGCACTCATTTCTGTGGTGTTTTTTTTATTTAAATAGTTCACTCGTATCAACGGCCTAAATATAATTTGAGCTGCAACCGTGAAAGACCTTCTGACTGTTCTACACGTCAGATCATATTGGCTACCGAATGGGGCTCAACAGATCGTCCGTTACTGTCCTATTGTTGGTTATGCTCGTACACTTGTCCCTGAGTTACCGGGTAGCAATAGCCTCCAGTGACAGCACTGGCCCGTTTGCCCTTCCATTGTTTGTACAATACACCGTCAGCAGCGCGCTCATATCAACCATAGATCCACTCACCAACCCCCGCGAGTAAGCAACTGACTCTAATACTGCTTAGTAATAACAATGTTAGTTTGATCCCCAGGATTCATTTACTTCGTCCTCCAAATAGTGAGTCAGTTTATCATAATTTACATCATTTGCTGATCGGTCACACACACACAAACTCTCATCTGAGGGTTTTTCAAGTTAGAGGAGTTATTGATGAGAAAAAAGTTATGCATGCAAACACCCTTCAGGAGGAGACAACTTAAATCTATGTGGATTAGTGCTCCGAGGGGAAGATGTGAGATCCTAAACTGAAGGTTAGGTAGGCTTTATTTCTGGTAATATAAGAGATTAGTTAACTTTGCTGCGAAAAATATGTCGGTTTATTATGTTTTTCAACACCCACTACTTTTTTTGAACTTTTACCTTACTTCATGAAAATACTTTCCAACTCACTGTTTCTTTCCCCTAGAGAATCTAGAGCGAGAACACTCCTTAGTTGTGGTTAAAGGAGGCTTGAACTAATGAATGTAATCTAATTTAATTTTCAACTTCTGTACTTGTACTCATCCATAATTCCTTTCTAGAAAGCGAAGTATTCCATTTCCGAGTTCTTTGAATTCATATTGTATTTTACTGTGTTGTCACTCTGCGTTAAAAACTTGACGTTAAAAAAGATCTGGTCGTGACATCCTTAATTTATCAGGCCTTCAAGACAACTTGCTGTTTGCTGTGACCGAACTGATCTGGTCGACCAACTCGTTCTCATGACATCGGCACTCAATGACACCATCATTGAGCCGGCCTTTCCATCACTTACATGTCTCAGTCTTTGTTTTTCCTCTGTCTGAATGAATCTATCATCTGCTAATAAACATTTGTTCAAATAGCAACGTCTTTCGCTACATAAGTATCTTTCATTTATTGCTGTAAATTTATTGAGCAAAAAAAAAACTGTTCCTGCACTGCAGTGTTAAAATTTAAATGGCGTAGCTCAAAATTTAGGGACTGGCTTTTCTTGCCAATCTGTCGAAAAAAGTGCCTCTAAATTTTACGTGAAACTCTTGAGTGCGTTTGCCAGCGCCCATGCATGCCGCGTGGGCCGAGGAGTCCATGAACCTGATAGTCTGGTTGGAAAGTAGACGCCGACTCATTCTCTTTAATGTTGACCGCTATAAATTGCCCTTGTCTGCTCTCTCATGTCGCAACGCGCGCTCCAGGTACTTTGGCAGCTTTTTTTGCCGTTCAACAAATTATAGCCTCGGTGGCCGCGTCTTTCGCTCGTGCTTGCGCGCTTAGAATTCACATTAGGCTTGAAGTAGTTGCATTTCTTGCTGAGCTAATGTTCTATCGTTTTTTTGTTCTATGCAGACCGTTTTTCTATTTTCCGTGTGCTGGAAACAATTTTCCTTGTTAGTTGTCCCGTGTTCATTATTTTTGTACAAGCAGCGCAATGAAAGAAAAGCGACAAAACGAAGTTCGCGCTGGCCTACGAGCCCGCATTGCGCTTTGGGAATGTATAGGCGATGAAAAGCCGAAACCTCAGAACAGAGTGACTTCCATCCCTAAAACGCACTCGACGAAGCATCAGTCCTATACGACCGAAATTAAAACTGCAATTCGACAAAATTCTGCAAGTCCGTTTTCTCATGATGTGCCAGATCGCCTCGAGATTCACAGCCCTCGTATTTGCGAGAGCAAGGCCGCAGCTTCCATTAACGAACGTAATGACGATCTGCTGCCGCCTTTGGAGACGATCTCGAGAGAACAGGAAAAGCTTAATGCTTCTCCTCAGAACTCATTTGATGAGAATGTTGACCGCAAACAAGGAAC
Organism: Platorchestia sp. MABIK; assembly: GCA_014220935.1. Classification (NCBI taxonomy): domain Eukaryota; kingdom Metazoa; phylum Arthropoda; class Malacostraca; order Amphipoda; family Talitridae; genus Platorchestia; species Platorchestia sp. MABIK. The sequence continues at coordinate 240,724 of JACJUY010000362.1, forward strand.
AACTACTGACGATGCCCCATCTGCGCAGGAATATCAGGTTCGTGATGCAGTATTGATTCTAACTCTTGCTAACATTTTTATCGTAAATCAGCGTTTCATTTTCAATAGCGTGTTATTTTGGGTAATGTCTAAATTTCCTAAGAACCAGTCGTATACATTGTGGAAACTGTTATTTTGGAGTCGGTTACAATGATATGAACTACACGTATAATTTGGGGATTAAGTGTAAAAATTATAAGGTCGTCAAAATGAACTACGTGTTCTAGTAATGTTTTTCATTTGTATGTGCTGAGATTATTATATATGTCTTACATACCTATTTTTCGTCCTATTAATACTGGTCGTGTAACTTCGTTTATATTTCTCTTCAAATTTCAAATTTGAGTGAGCTCACTATTCTAGATCACCCTCATTGTGCTAATCTTATTCGGGGAATGAGTGTGCGTTGCTGCTGTTCTCTGAAAAATCCAAACGCTACACGTGTACAGGCCCAGGCCTCCACGATATCAGGAAGTGGTCATGATTCCTTATTGTCATGTTTGAAGCCGCTCATCATATTTGCCCGACCGTCTCAGTTCTTAGAAACTCGGACACATATCTTCTTTCCTGCCCCTACGTGCTAGGCGGAGGAATTAAATTATCTACCATCCTTGAGCGAGTGGCTTTTAGGGTACAATTTGCTACATGCAATTCCGTTCTATGATATTGTGTGAACTGTTTTGTTACTGATCAATTATTTTTCTTTATTTTGAGCTGTTTCAGTAGAGAAATTTTTCTGATATGTTAAATACCTTAGTTTTCTCTGGTCCAATTGACGCCAAACAGCACGCGAGGGTTTTTTAGAACTCCAAGTATCAGGTCACCACTGTGCTAAGTTACACTTTCTTTAATTTGATGTGAATTTGCCGTGTGCAATTTCCAGAGCGTGCGCCGTCTGGCGTCTGATATTGAGATTGAAACGTGACGTGCGCTGCGACCGAAATTCATGCCGAGCCCTAATTGTGCAACCCACTCGCTGAATCGCGTTGCCTATGTGAACGCAAAACTTAGGTGAATATTTTCATTATTTTGGTCCACTCGAAACAAAGCTTCGTTTTGTTTACAATTACAAATTTGACGTTTCCATGAGCGCCTTAGTCCTTCTTTCGAGCGCGTTAAAAGGAAGAAAAAAAAAAAGGTAATGTGTATGGGCATTTTTGTAGATGATGGTCGGAGAGCCAGTGCTATGTTTTGCTGGGGCGACGTAAGAGCGTTTCCTGTTTGCGCTGTGCCTTATGTCCGTCAGCAGCACAGGCTTGAGGCCTTCAGCGGGCTTGCCGCTTTGTGTGTCCGCCGCCCGTCTCGTGTCCGGGGCGCTTTATCTAGCACTTGTCTATGCTCTTCTAAAGTTGTTCCTCGATTCGTGCGAATCCTAACTTATACTCATGAAAATTTGTCCCAGTTTTTAACTAATACGATGCTTGATTCAAGTTAGAAATGAATTAGGTTCGTGCAAGATCATATATAACTCGAGGATCGATGCATTGTGTTCTTGCTGTTTTATGAGTATTATGTTGAAAGTCAACTGAAACCACGGTTAAATGGGTGTTGTGATGACGTCCACTACTCTGTTGTGAAATACCCCATTGTGAAGCAAAATATAATTACATGAAAGACGTTAAAAAGAGGGTGTTGAATTTTTTTGTTGTGATCGTTCATTAGCAAAATTGACGACAAAAATAAAAGTTGTTCCTGTCTTAAGCAATTTGTGCAGTGGATAAAACAAACATAGATTTTATTTTTCCAGTAGCGCTCTCATTCGCTCGGTTATTCAGTTTAACTTACGAACGTAATGCTCATCGTCACAGGGCCACTACACCATTATGTGGCGACTAAGACGTCTGTTGAGCGCTGCTTTTATGTCTAGGGAGTAAGAAGGGCCCTTGGACCAGTAGTGTCAATATCAGCGCTGCAATGAGCATAGCCTTTTTGTTGTGCGTCGATGGTATCACGTCGATTTCTGGGCAAAGAAAATTATAGCAATTTATTGCGTGTCGAGAGAACCTGACGTCAATGTCAGAGCAATGACATGCCGTGTAATTTTATCATACGAGGGCTGCAGATTTATTGCTGTTGTGAGGTCCGCATAGTAGTTAAATATCCATAAACAGGAAAGGAGTTACCTGAAAGTTGAAATTTACGACTCGCGTGTGTCTAAATATGTGTAAAATACATAAGTAGTCTGCTCTAAGTGCAGCGGCAATGTCTTTGGTATAAATAATAGCTCTGCAAGGTGTGCGATGCTCTAGAAGAGTGTTGATTGTTTTTCTGTTTCCACAATTCACGCAATACAGTATGCCCTTAGCTGACATTCTCATTCTACTAGAGAACATTTTCCTTCTGCTTCGAACTTGGCAATTTACCGATGTCGAGGTCCCGATGTGAACATTAGGTTGACCATTTGTCAAATTAGAATGTTTTTTTCAATTTTATCAGAAAATTATTTGCGTTCTGTGCTGTCGTTTTTTCAGTGCCTGTTATCTCCTTCAACTTTTATTTGTTTCCTGGAGCTCTTTAAATCTAGCTGTTTCTATGCACGGGGTGTGGGAACACCTTGACCACAAGTTCCTCGTTATTGGAATTTCACACTAAATCGTGTATTTTCTTCCTTTCTTGGGAAAATCGTCTTGTGGTTAAGGAGGATCAAGCTAATTTTTAAACTAATCTTTATAACTTGTGTAAATCTGTTAACAAATTAGTGTATTTAGTTTATAGAATTTTCTACTGTTGCGTAGGTGCTTCGAAAATTACAATTGTACGTATTACTGACGGTAGTCGTACTCGTATAGATGTTACTGCCATATTCTCGTGTATTTAATGCGTGTTTTTGTTGAGTTAATTACTTGGCGAATATAAATTATTCACATGTAAAGGAAGCCAACGCTGTCGATGTAGAGTTCACTTCAAGGACAGAACTGTAAAATTGTCTTTGCACGAAGTTGTGAACATCTCATGACATGATGAACTAATTTTTAGTTTTGAAGTTTGTAAGTTTTAGGCCTCACGTTTAGGCACACTGACGCCACTTGTGAGAATAAGTAAAACGCCTTCATCTCCCATTCAGCGAGAAAAAGCAAAGGTTATATTGGCCTGTATCATTTTATTTTTTATCAATCATGAATCCTATGAAAAGAAAATAATTCGAGCCTTCACTAACTTTACCAAAATTTGTGTTTTAGCTCCCATCTTTGAGGTATCGTATACTCCAGGAGAACGTAGATTATGACGAAAAAAATAACATGTGATAACAGTTCACAGAAAAATTAAATTGAGGACTTGAAACTAGATAGAGAGGTGATCGTCCGTTCAATTTGTAGGTGGAAAAAACAGAAAAGATTTACCATAATTCATAAGATCGCGCAAATGACGAGTTTGAATCAAGACATTCTAAATGAATGTAAAAGAAGACTTCGAAATGAAACTGTACATGAGGTCTGTGTAGGCATTGTTGCTCCACGGCCAAAAATTAGCGTGTTGTTTAGGGTGAAGAATAGCGTGAAGAATAAATCTAATGTAATCTCAAACTCAGGTGAATTTTTTTTAGCACGAAATTCTTTCATAGATAAACGCACTCTACTGAAAGTTATTCACTACACAAAATTAGTTTTTAAAAAACTTTCTAGGCGGAAGTTTTCGCTGTCCCCATTGACAAGCAAAAGAGTTTTTGCTCAAATCTGAATAACGTCAATGACGAATGTTTGTTCAGTTCAGATTTTAGAAGCAATTTTGTCGAGATTTTCAACCAACAACGTTTTTCTGAGTTTCCGAAGACGAAAGGCTAATGAAACTCCTACCAGATCAAAAAACTTTCAAATATTTACAGGGTGTTTCAGAATAAGAGGTACAAAATTGCACACCAAGTAAAAAATGGCCACATAAATACTTATCTGTGAATTTTTTTCGAAAAATTTCATAGAAGAAAAAGTGTTTATTTCGCTATTTTCTACTTGGTGTGCAATTTTGTACCTCATGCTCTGGAACACCCTATTTGGTGTCTGCGGTACAAGTGTTCTCACAATCACTCCAGCTTAAAGGACAATTTTGCCGTTGAATGTTATTTAATTTTCATCGTTTTTAACCTTGGAAGTTATTTCCTAATGGAATTTACCTCTAATATGATTCTATAGGAAAATGCATTACGTTCTATATCATTATAATATATTACACGTGTTGCAGTTCATAGAAATATTTTACGTTGTGACCGCACTTAATTTGTTCCATGCAGTGATCAGTTATAGATTAGTGGGGAAAATTTCTTCCGTCGTATTAATACAAAGCGGGCGGATTCATTCAATCTTCCCACAGAAATTAACATGCGAATAGCGATTGTCTCCCTTTCCGTACCTCAATTAAAGTGATTCCTTAGACAATCGTATCATGAGCACAAATACTTAGAAGAACAACTTGTTAAGTAGTGTGACAATTCTGATTTTAGGTGTGACTGTGAGTGCGTAGGAGGAGGAATGTTGCGTTGAGGGTACGAGGTGAGAACGCTGCAGGTCGTAGACGCGAGTTGCCGCACACCTCGCTTTCTCTTCCGGCTGCGGCGTGGAGCACATCGCTGCTCTGATACTCCGTTGCCTCCTACGGGCCGACCGAGTCTTGCTCCATGGGTGGCCACCGGTCTTGCGGGCCTCCTTCTTGTGTTAACGTAGGGGCTAATCCTTGCAATCGCTGCTTTCATCATCTTCTGGAAAACGAGCCATGAAAGCGTACAGTTTGCTCAAATTCTTACTTCTGCATCTTCTGCAAAAATTAAAAGATCGATATCAGACTCATCTAAGGCCATATTTTTTAATTTCAAGACTAATATTCCATACGCTCAAATATTCAGGTTTTCATGATTACTGACGCATACAGATAGCTAACTGGAAAGTTAAAAAAGCTGAGTATTGTAACGTTGCTCAGTACTGTGATGGAGTAGCTTTTGTTAAACTGTATTTTAAAGTTGAACGCGGCTGAGATTTTCTACATTAAGGAAGTCATTGCAATGTTCATGACTGTACAGTATGTTTGATATTCACTTGAGCAGCACGTAAATCATGATATGAAATTTAAAGATCTTTACTCGATTTTCTAATTCAATGCATTCCTCATGGTCAAAAACGCTTCCTGGTTCAGCATTATTGTCGACACTAAAATTGGACGGTATCGTCGACTGCTTAGCGACTCCCACGTTAACGGTCCGGCATGTCATCACACTCCCACCTCTCCGTCTGGCGAGCTGTCCTCTAATGCAAGTGCGTGCGTTTCCGGGCGGAAAACTGACCCTTACAGACAACACTGACCTTCGAGCTGTGCTTGCATAAGATCCGCAGACGATTTTTATGGAGCCATAAACATCAAATTATTTTATTTTCTTCATGAGGAACGTTTTGTTCTTTTGTGCGCTCACATTGGTATTTCTGTCACTCACTAATTGCGATGAAAGCGTATTTTCAGTCTCGTCAATTGTGAATGATGTGCGCAGTTGTGATGCTGTTTTCGTTCTACAATAGATGTTTGAAAACTGTCTCTCTCTGAATAAGGCGTAGGCTGCGAGGTCTGTTCTTTGAACTCTTCTCACATAAAACTTCGTTCTAAAGCGAATTTCGCAAGATTGAAAAATTAAATTACTCACGCATATTTTCAATTAGTTGGTTTCTTATTAAGACTGTGATGGTAGTATTAATATATTTTATACATTTTTTTGTAAAAATAACTCCTTGCGTTACTGGTGGTATGCTATTGTTGGCCTCTGAGCTAGAGTTCCGAGCAAATCTGTCGGACTTGAGACCGAGAGAACAGAGCTAGTTTGCCCTGATGGTGCTGCCCTGTGAAAGCGTTGATTGCCTCCTGCCAATGGTGTCCACTGTAGTTTGGTGGGTCAGTCGAATGCTGAGGAATGAAGAGCTTCCGTATGTTATGCTTCGTTATTTGGCCGAACGTCGGCCCTGACCTTTAGCACCTTGCTCTTTAGGCCGATCGTGGTGCGCTTGTGGGGTGTTGGTGTTGCTTGCGTGTGTTATGTTGATGCTGCTGCGTGTTTAAGTAATGTTGGTGAGGCTGTGTGTCCTATGGTCGTGCTTTTATTGTTTCTGTGTAGAATTGGTCGAGGTGCGCATATGTGACGCTTGTGTGTTGTGAGCATGTGCTATTTACATGCTACTCAGTGGTGCTGATGCGGCATGTGTGATGTTCGTCGTGTTGCGTGTAGGTAGTGTTCCTTGCGTATCGTGTTCATACTGCACGTGTGTGGTGTTGGCCGTTTCGCGCTCTGTGTGGATGCTACATGTGTGTGGTTTTGGAAGAGTTGTTGCCAGTGTAAAATATTTAAGATGATGCTCCTGGCTGTTGAGATGGTGGTGGTAATACGCATGTGCTGAATGTTTGGTTGTTCCTAGAGTCACTGGGTGTGTTAGTATCACTACTGATAATGCTTAGTGTTGATGGTGATATTTTGTATGTATAGTGTTGACAATGCTGCTGCTTGTGGTGCAACGGTGCATCTTTTACTACTACTGATAGTAGTCGGTAGTGGTGTCGGAGTGCACTGCAATGTCTCGTTCTGGCGGTTGTGCTTGCGGCGCTCCGCTGCGAGCGTAGCAGTTGCAGTTATGTGTTGAAATTTCACTTCTACTGCATCTGTGAAGTACTGACGGTTACATTGGGAGCAGCGACGGTCTTGCTACGTGTCTGCGCAATGGAGTGGTGCACGTGTGCGGTCCGCTGTCATGACAAACGCTGCCTTCAGCTAGCGCGATGCAATCATGGGCCCAGGCAGCTGTGCCTTCATCTGCCCGTCTTCTCGTACACGCGAATTGTGACGATAGTTCAAGGTATCCACTTCCATTTTTAGGGTGCAAAATAATTCTACTTTCGGGGGATTAATTGTAGGTTATATAAGAGCATAATCGCTCTTTATTCATGCTCTTCCTGGACGTGTTTTCGAGGCTTGAATATTGTCGCTTGTACGAATCGTTCTTATCAGCGAATGCAGTTTACGGTATTAGTTGTTTATCTTAGAATAAAATTCATATCTATACCTCTATTTGAAGTTTCATTACGCGGAAAAAATTGACTTGCTATCTCATCAGCGAATCGACTGAATGGCTTCATCGAGAACATTTTGTTTCTTCGGTGACATCTGGCTACATTACTCTGTGTGTGCTTAGCGGATTGCGTTAGAAACTGGCGTTGCCTTGAGGCGCCTCGTGTGTTTTGACACACCAACCTGTAGACTGCGCTGCAAAAACACCGCCGCTCGTCTCCCTTGAATTAGGTCGAGCGTACGCTTGGACGACCGTCCCGCCGCCTCCGCCCGCCTGCACACTACGCAACATATTCCTTGTTTCTGAGTAACTTCTGGACAATTTTTTGTGTCTACTTCGTTAATTCGATTTCTAGTTTACATTGAGTTGTGCCGTAAGAAGCCGCTCTCATAGTTCGTGGTTCGTTCGCATTTATTATCACGAGACGCTTTCAACACGTTGATACATCGTTACTAAAGTGAAATTATCGTTTTCATTGAAGTACTCTTTTCAGAAACTACCCTATTTGCTTTCATGAGGATTGAGGTCTACCTTTGATGTGTGATACTAGGTGTTTAATCCTGTCAAGTTCTATAGTAGTTTTCGAATTCCGCGTACAGTATGTGTATTTCAACGTTAGCGAGTGTTCTCAAAATTCACTTTGAGCAAATCTTAATTCATACTTTTTAATTTAGCCTAGGTTTTTCTAGTATTAACACGTACCGTGATAAGGGTAGCTCAGTTCGCCAAAACGCATGTAAATGTCATGTGTGTCTCTTTCATCGCACCTTCATTGTGAAGTTTTAGATGATCTTATTCTACTTTTTTTATTCTAATTTTCCTTGTTAATGGTAGCTTATTGATCCTTCAATGTTTTATCTTCTCTGTTATAAACATGACAACTTTTCTCTTTAGAGCGTGAATGTTCTTCAGCTTAACTAATAATAAAATGATTTCGTTCATTTCAGACCCTGAAGCTGGAGCTGGAGCTGCGAGACGAGCGCGTGGCGGCGCTGACGCGGCAGCTGGACGAGCTGTCCGTTGCCGGCCACGGCGACCACGAGATCACGCAGCTCAGGAAGGCCAAGCACGACCTCGAAACCAAACTCAAGGATCAGGTTTGTGTTTAAACTCGAGTTGGCGAGCTTTGCAGTGCTGTGAAAAGGCTGCTCGCATAATACCATCACATTGCTCTTATGTAGAATGTAGCTGCAAGTTATTTTTCATTTGAAATCACATCCCATCTTGAAAAAGAAGACGCAAAAGAACAAAGAATCTCAAACTGAATCAACGGCTGGAATAATCTCGTCTATCATGCCACTGGATGGAAATATTTCAAACTGAACTTGTTTTATTCGTAACTTTTATTTAACGTTGAGACGTGCTCAAGTGAACGGAGCAATAAATGTCTTCGAAGGCAGATCATAGGGTCCTTTCTCCTTAAGCTTTTGTCAGACTGTTCCTCTGTACGTGTTTAGTGCCGTGTAATCTGAGTGGGATGCGTTTCCTCGGACGTAAAATTTAGTTCTCGTGCAAATTTTTAGTTGGTGTGAAGCGCTTCATGGCAGAGAACAATGCCAGCGCAGCAACTCGGATGTCAAATCACGTGTAAGAACTCCATTTTTGCCTTTCCAGGCATACTCTCTGACCTTGTACTTAGCTCTCTCACCTTTGCTGGGGAAGCTGAGAGTCTGGGAAGAATTATTCATTTTTAGCAGCGAAGATATTTCCTTTAAAGGTGCAGACACCTCCATTTCCTACAAGTAATAGGGCGAGTTTGAGTGTTCGCGTGTGATCAGGCTGATGCCATCTTTTGTGTAAAATAGCCTAAATGTGCAGTAACTCATAATCCTGTGAATTGTTTTGTTGCCACTGCCAGTATTCTGATCATATTTTAAAGACATGTTGTCATGTATGGGACTTTATACATCGCTGTGTATATTTTGGGCCCACGGTTTTGCCGAACGACTGATTTTACTCATCAGTGTTTTTAGGCACTGAAATTCTTTATATTAATCATAGTTAAGAGCTGAAGGAAAAGAAGTGTTTTTTAAAAGTCTAGTAGAAATTTTAAGCTGAGCTTTATTTTCAAAAACGATGTCTGGGATTAACGAATGTTGAGGGACAGTTTTCGTAAAATGGCCGTCAAATGTCGGGCAAATATTCCTCAGAAAAGACAGGAGAAATTCCAAAAAACTTAACACGTATCTCTATCCAGCGTGTGTGCAAGGTTTTTTTAATTAGGGAGGATTTTCATTTGTGGATGTATGACGACTTGTGATACAAACTCAGGTGAACTCGTTTAAAATGCTCAAACAAGCCATCATCTCTACATCGTTTTTCCGTTGTTGTTTCACTGCCTCATTGAAGAAAGGGTCTATGCAATGATGAATAAAAGTGTAAATAACTCTGACATAATATACAGTAGACAAATGTTCAAAACTTGGCTTAAAGACCCCTCAGGGGGATACAACTGTTGTATCTATGGGAATTAGCGCTCCCAGGAGGACTATGTGAGAGCCCGAGCTAAGGGTTAGGTAGGCTTCCTTTTTGTTGGAATAGAATAGGTTTTTGTTCTGTTACGGACCATCTTTTTTCGGTTCACTGCTGTCCTGTTTTTTCAACACCTACTACTTTCTTCTTGAACTTTGATCTTGTTTCATAAACTTCTTTCTCATCTTACTGTTTCTATGCCCTTCCTGCGTAGATTCCACGTTCCATACTAAATGGTGCCTTCCTCCTTCCTCTCTTTGGATCGCCTTTGTAGCGGATAGGGAGGCTTAAACTAACTAATAATCTAATCTATCTTGGCTTAAAGAATATAATTAATGTGAGTATCCTGCAACTCAAATTCTTTGGTTTAAGCTTGTCAGCAAATTACTATTATTTATGCTTATATTTAAGTTGAACTTTCTGCTGTGGTGATCCCAGCGGCAAGCCGCGGACCTCCACAAGACCTGAGAAAAGCTGCCTCCAGACTA
>JACJUY010000363.1:6808-31464 GCA_014220935.1 Platorchestia sp. MABIK
TTCAAAAATGAAAGAAAAGGTCCCTAAGGGGGATCCTCTACCCCTCTCGGGGGGGTGCTAGCTCTGGGATACGTTCCTGATATTTCTACAGACATTCGGGGACATATCTCAAACTCTTTTAAAATAAAGAAAAGCAGAATCGTGAGAATCTCATTTTGAGCATGATATGGTGTCCTTAATTTTTTCACAAGCTATCAAGATGTGTGCTACCTGGGACATGCTGCACATAAAATTTTTGTCTTGTTCTGGCAGTTTCCATTTTTGAAGCAAGTTCAGGAGCATTATACTTGTATAGTTGCAAAAGATTTACAAATTAGCTTAGGAAGACTACACTGTGTATTGGTGAGTGCATGATGTTTCACTTCGTAATTTTTTCATCTGATATTTCTGTAGTTTTGAAGAAATGGTTATAAATATAAGTTAGTTTGCTGTTTTCTGCTATGATTAGATTTAGATCTTTTAAATTGTAGATGTAGAGTGATTTCTCTTGAGCTATTTCTACATTAATGTTAAAGTAAGTGTCAATGTTGTGCAATTTGTTAAAATCATTAAATTATTGTGACCTTCATCAAATTTTTTTTGCAGCTGGTGAACTCCCGTGCAAGGCAAGCACACATGAGGCAACAGAAACTGTGGCAGAAATATCAAAGCAAAGCTCAGAAATTTGTTACTTTGTATGGGAAAATTTCACAGGTAAGAATTGAATTGTTTTGTTAATGATTTGTGTCCATTTGAGTTGGCTGCTTTCATGTTGATTACTTGTTTTATTTTATCTTCCAGGTGTAATTCTGTGATTTTTTTGAATTTTTTCTGTATAAAATAGTTAATTTTGAAGCCAAGTAGAAACCCTGAAACTTCACTGTGGTCCTGTGTGTACAACCATATTAATGACTATCCTATTTCAGGCCATTGAAAGTCAGCTGAATAGTGGTTGCAGAGTTGAGGCAGTTCGCTTTGCGTTTGGCTGCTCCTCCATCACGTCCAGGGAGGTGTACACGCTCCACTTCCCTGCCACCGCTGCCCACTCGCCTCTTGCTCTTCCTGTGCTCCCTCAGTCTGGCCGCTCAATTTTGCTTGCACTCATGAGGTGAGATCTTGTTCTATTTCTACACTTACTCTCTTGTAATGAGATTTGATCCTTCATTTAATTTCTGTACTTGCTCTTTTTAGGTGAGAGTTCATGTTCCATTTTTAAGCCTGCTCTCTGGTAATGAGATTTGATCCTTCATTTAATTTCTATGCTTGCTCTTGTTAAATGAGTTTTTTGTTCAGTTTCTATGCTTTCTGTTATTAAATTAAATTTATTTCATTTCAGTTTCATGTATGCCTTTGTGAGGTGAGATTTGATGCTTCAGTTAATACGGTATTCTTTGTTTTTCAAGAGTAGGTTAGTTAGGTTTGTCAATCTTATGCAATGGGGACTGATGCTGCAGGAGGAATACTGTTAGGTTACCTTAGCTATACTAGTAAGTAGGCCTTCAAGAATTCAATTAACCTCAGAGGGATACAACTATTGGATCTCTGGAAATTAGTGCTCCCAGGGGAAATGGAGGTCTTGTGCTGAAATTTGGCAACCCTTCATTCTTTTGAACGGGAATATTTTACATGGGTGCAGTATTATTGATGTAGGTATATATTGGATCATGTATTAATGGTTAGACTGCATTATTAAAATCTTTTCCACTTCACTGTTACTGGTTTAGTTATGCTTACTGCTAGCATTACTACAGTGGCCCAATAAACACCTTGGGGAACTCCACTAAGACAATTTTTCCTAGCGACTACCATTCAATGTGTATTTTACACAGCATATTTTATTTCTTTCAAATTGTGTATTTATAGTGCCTACTTCCTGAAAACAATGTAGCTCTAACGTCATTAAGATTATGGGTGTGCACCACAGGGCTCCAGTGTCATCAAACTAATAAAATTGTTACATTGACTGTTCTGCTGTATTCCGCCCTCATTGGACAAGCCTGATCTTGACCTAAGAAAATATCACAGTGAAACAGCCTCCACATTTCATAAGCTCTTCCTCATTTTTTTTTTGTGGACATTCTAGTCATTATTTTGGTTTATTTTAAGTCATTAAGCATTTTTTTCTGGTTTCAGGTCATTGATGTCAAACGACGAGTTTCAAACTTTCGTAAATACAAAATCCGGGTTGAAGAAAATATGGATACTTGTTCTCAAACCTGAGGACTTCGTCCCAAGCCATTCAGAAGACGGCCTAGAGTGGATCCCAAGGCTCCAGTACACTCTAGTTAAAGCTGCGAAATCTGTAGACATCAGAATAAAAGTCCAAGAGGACCCTATGAGTGTAACAAAAAGTTCAGGTTTTGGCATGTTCACGACTCCGTCCAAACCACACCCTCCTGTCGGCCGTCGTGCTTTACCGTCTCTCACGTCTTCCATTCAACCTTCAGCAGCACACACGACAAATAGCCACTGTGCTGAAAAGGATACCGCGTTATCTCATGATTCTCTAGTAGAAGTTATGGAGCAGTTTGAACTTTCTCCTCTAGAATTCTCGGATCACGGTACACCGTCAGCTCCTTCTAGTAATCCTACCTTTGTGAAGCCTCTCACTCCCCCTTTGAGAAGCGTGCGGAAAAATGTAGTCCGTTTTGAATCTTTATGTGCTGTAAATGAATTTCCTGTTGCTACTCCAGTCCGCTCGGTAAACTATGATGTTTTAGACATGGTAGAAACTCCAGTGGCCTCTGGTGCTTATCCCTCGTCTCCTAGTCGAGAATATAAGAAGTTTGGAAGTCATGGAGAGGGTGATCATTCATTTACGAGTCGTGATGTGGTTAAACCACCTTCGAACGCAGATAACTTCTTGACGATGAAGACTTCTGCATCAACTACCAGGAATGGAAACTGTTCTGCTCTCAGTTGCAAGCAATTTCAAACTCCTCAGTCGCATTGTACCCAGGTTTCAGCTTTTTCACTCACAGATTGCACAAAGGTGCTTGATATGGTGGAAACTCCTGTCCAACCCACACACAGTTTTCCCACTACTTGCACAAAGGTGCTTGATATGGTGGAAACTCCTGTCCAACCCACACACAGTTTTCCCTCTACTTGCACAAAGGTGCTTGATATGGTGGAAACTCCTGTCCAACCCACACACTGTTTTCCCTCTACTTGCACAAAGGTGCTTGATATGGTAGAAACTCCTGTCCAGCCCACCCACAGTTTTCCCTCTACTTGCACAAAGGTGCTTGAAATGGTGGAAACTCCTGTCCAGCCCACCTACAGTTTTCCCACTACTTGCACAAAGGTGCTTGATATGGTAGAAACTCCTGTCCAGCCCACCCACAGTTTTTCCACTACTTGCACAAAGGTGCTTGATATGGTAGAAACTCCTGTCCAGCCCACCCACAGTTTTCCCACTACTTGCACAAAGGTGCTTGATATGGTGGAAACTCCTGTCCAACCCACCCACAGTTTTCCCACTACTTGCACAAAGGTGCTTGATATGGTAGAAACTCCTGTCCAGCCCACCCACAGTTTTCCCACTACTTGCACAAAGGTGCTTGATATGGTGGAAACTCCTGTCCAAGCCACTCGTAGTCTTCCCTCTACTTGTAGTAAAATATGCGATGCAGTAGAAACTCCTCTTCAACGTACGCAAAGTCTTCCTATTTGTAAAAGGAACTTCAGTATTTTTCAGAGTCCTATTGCGGACCTTGACATGAGACATTCAACATATGAAGGGACTGGTGTATCCATGAATACTCCATATTCAAATTATGTAGGTGTTGAGTCCAATGCTGCTGCTTCCGAAGAAACACTTTCTTTCCTAAGATCTCCAAAATCGAAAACCAAAGTTTCGTCTGGAGAATTATTTTCTCTGGACTGTTCTACAGGTAGTGATAGGAAACGACAGTGCTTGGAGACATCAGTTATTTTCAACTGTGACTCTTCTGTCTCTAAAGTCAATTCTAGTGGGTTGAGAGGAATGCTTGACAGTTCGTTGGATTTGTCAGCATTTATATCGTCTGCCACGAAGGATTCTGTCAAGAGTACATCCATGGACTTCACGGGTGCTGACGACCCTAACTTAGACACGGAACTTCTGAATCGTAACGAAACTGACTGCGATAATAATATAAGTTCTGTAGATATGACTTCTGAAAGCAGATCCGTTGTTCTCACTGAGGATAATTTTCAGGCGACCCCTTATAATGAGGATTTACCTCAGAGTTATAGGTCATCTTATTGTACGATGCATCGAGAGATTTCTGTGTCCAAAAATCCTTTTCATAAGAGTTCTGTTCTTCGATCTGAAGGTGTTACATCTCCTATCGCGGCGAAGAATGTAGGCGGACCTTCGTGTCCTGAACAAAGTAATGAAACTAGCATTGGGAAAAAATTAATTTGGTATGAGTTATCGGTACCTCTCGTAGGATTCCTCGACAAGCCTGTACCTAAACCTGCTGTAATCTAATCCATCTGATGACATACTTCTCAGAAGGGCTCTGTACATATATCTCATTTTTTACTTTTGTCAAATGTTAGTGCACTTATGTCCATGTTTTATTACTCGAGTCTTGCCTTTTCATGATTCAACTTGAAATATCTTTGGTGTCATATCTCTTCTATTGAGTCCAATTTCTAGTTGAAGAGTTGCTCGGGTTAAGGTTATGTAACTCATTTTATGGTTGAGCATTTATGCCTTGTTAGTTTTTATTCACATTTTCACTTATGTGGCAGTCGGATCATCACGTTTCATGCAAGTATTCTTTCTCATCTCTATAAAATCAGCAACGCTAATTATACCTCCACTCGAGAGAAATACAATAAGAGACGATTGTTCATATCTTGGGAAACACAGTGTTGCTCGAGAGAAGTGAATACCTTCTGGAGTCGTGACCACGGGGGAGGTGGGTAGCTGATAGCTCTTGTTCTTATCCTTCATGGTAAACGCTTCATAGTAGTAGCTACTGATAATTATTACTGCAGAATAATTCATTCGCAGGTAGTTGTAGTGGTTATTTAGGTTTGCAGTTCGGCATCTTTTTGTTTCATCTTGTTCTGTGTTCCGCGATTTTGTCTCATCGACGTGCCCCATACTGTCTTCCTGTTGGACAGTTGCTCAAATTTTAAATAAATTCGACTTGGTGCTGGATAACTTGTATAATTTTAATATTTGAGTCATGCTTTTACGCTATGATTCTTTAGCAAGTAATGAAAGGTAGCTCAATTTGTCAGAATGCGGTGCTACTGTTTTCGTCGCATTCGGGTTTGTGTGCTGAATACATGTTGTTGACCCGGCTGGCCGGACAGAATTAATTTGTATGGTGGTCTCGATTGCTTGGGACTGCAACTTTTCTTTTGCTTGTGAATGTTTATCTCGCATTTATCATGGAGAATGTGTCGTGTAAAATTTGACTGTATTCTAGTGAAACGATTTTTCTAATTTTTGAGTGAAGGGAAACTGCAATTTAACAATGTGCGCAAGATATGGGGTATGAAATAAGTCTAGTAAATTATAGGTTCTCCTCTGTCTCCTTGAAATGAGATAGTCTCTGTCTGAAATTCATATTAAAGAAAATTATTGAAATGTTCGATTTTTCGAAATTAACCTGTTCTGTTCAAGCGTATCTTCAACTGACTACAGTTGCAATGCGAAACTCTTTAGATTTAGTGACGCAACTTGAATTTGTTTAGCTAGCTCAAGACATTCATAAAAGGAAAGTGGATTTTATTCCTAAAGTGTCTCGAAAATATGAGGATTGTATTTTAATTATTTATTAGGATTGGAAATCCATAATACGACATGCTCTTTTTAATCATGTGAAAATTGGAGAACCTAAATTAGTAGATTACATTCATTTTGGCAAATATCTCGCAGGGAGTAGAGAATGCTGATCAGACTCAGAATAAAACAGGCATTCCTGACTCATGGCTACCTGATGAACAATGAAATACTCTATATCCCACCAGTGTGTGAGTAATGCAAGAACTCAACATTGAAAACTGAAAGTTGAGTCTGTCAACATCATTCGATACTTTTATGAATTTATTCCTAAATTACTCTATTTTCTTTGCTTTATTCAGTGATGCATTGAATTGTACCTGCCTCTCATTCCCGTGGATTGAAGGCAGCCTGTGCCTTGGTATGACGGTTTCAGTTATGTTGTATGGTATGCTGCATGTTCTTCATATTCTCTTCGTGTTTCCTTGATAATGTCGTACAAAATACGGCACTGAACAATAAGCATGCTGTCATCACGTAAGTTATTTTCAGTAGATCCTCGTCGAAAGATGAAATTTTCAGGTCCCTTGGACTAGTGGTAATGTGCTAGCCTGCCATGCTGAGGGTCATGGGTTCGAATCCCAGCCTCAGTGATTAACTATTTTGTAGTCACCGTAGCCGAGTGGTTAAGAACGCGTCCTTCACGGGAAGGTGTCGGCAGCTCGAATCCCGGCAGTGCCGCCTGGTGTTTTCCCCGTTGGGAAAAGGGAGAACTCAGCCACAATTCCCCACTCTACCCAGGTGTCGGAAATGGGTACCGGCTTGACCGGGAGTAGCAGTCATAGCGTCCTGGTGTTAGTAGTACGGCACTTGAAAAACCAATGTACACGATGAAATGTATCAGGCTTGATTGGAATGAAACATCCTTTGACTTCTGACAATTTCACAATGCACTAAGAGGTGTTGAAACATGACATATTTACTTCTCAGTGTGTGCTGGGTGTTGCTTTCCATGTTTTCTTGATGAGTGTCGATTTTTTCTCTCAAGAAAATAATCAGAAATTTACCATTATTTAATGAACTTGGACACTTGGTATTTATTGGGTGATCAAGTTGGACTCCTCGGGTTCTTTTAGGGGTGGTATTCATGCAGGATTTTTTTCAGCTCTAGTGAGCTTTCTTTGAAAACTTGACGTTCCTCCACGGTGCTCTAAACCTTCGACGAATTCAATAGCAATGGCTGTGATAATTAGCCTGTTTTTATTTCATAGAGTTGAGTAGATATTACCATTTCTCTTTCTAGGGTAGTTGTTTTTTGAGTTTTGCGACATCGACAAATTCTAGGCAAGGCGTGGTTAGGAGTTATTCATCTGATACAATGACTGATTCAGGTTAATAGTTACGGACCTGTTTGTATCCGCGTAGGTTGAGGTTTGCATTAAATTATGTATAACTCGAGGGTCGACTGGATAGTACATATTGTGTGTCTGGATTTCCGTCTTTCTTGATGTGTGCATAAGATCTCGTTAATCCATTAATCCTGAAATCCCCTAAGGGGTGTTTTGGCTGTCCTGTGCTTGCGGATTGTGCATGGCTCTGTGGATGATCCCGACAAAGATCAACTGAGGCTCTTATAAGATGACAACAATGTGGGTGGCAATTAGAGCGGTTTTTGTGATGGCTGCTGCTGTGTTTTCCATAGTGGTGATTGTGACAAACTTTGAACAACAATTAGATAGTGTGCTTCCGTGTAACGATGTGAATTTCGTATTATTGAACTGTGAGATCTACGGCGCGATGTAGTACGAATTACTGAAGCGCTAGCAAATTAATGCTAATACTACTACTACTACTACTACTAATCTATTAATCCGACCCTTCACCTGGGTGTGTCTGGACAACCCTCTTAATGTGTGGATAAAATCGCATTAATCAGACCCTTCACTTCGGTAAATTTTTATTTATTCATATTCCTTTCGTTGATTACTGGAAAGGTATAGGTGATAACATCAGAGCTTTTTTGGTCATCCGTCCTTGAAGCTAAAGAAGAGCTCGAATAGATTACTGTTCGGTTCTGAAACTTGAACATACACCAAGCGAGCTTCTCACGTGTCCAATACCGTTACGCAGCGGCTCAGTTTGGTGCCGAACTTGTTCCATGCTTCAGGAATAATTATACGCTGCATTGTTCTTCTAGTATATTTTCACGGTGCAATTAAATGCTTCAGGAGTTATACACCGCATTTTGCTCCTCAACTGTATTTTCATGCCTTTTGCAATGATATTTTCACTCAATGTAATGTTTTGGTGTTAGCGTCTCCCTGCAATATCTCTTCAAGGCATTGCTTTCAAGCTTACTCACGACTGCAAACAATTTTTAGAACAACTTTATTTTCATTTGGTTGTGTTTTACTTATTTACTGTCCATTTCATGTTTATGCTATATTTGAATCACGCCTCAGTCGTCCGTTGCTTCTCAGTCCTCGACTATATTTATGGATTAACTGTTCTTTATATATTCATACAACTTTTGAATAACCTCACTGTTGTCCATTGCTTGTCAGTTTTCAGCAATAAAGTGCTATTCAAATGCTGGATTGTTTTAATCTATCCCTTTCCACTCCAATTGCAATTATATGAAATACAACATGGATAATTCAATATAGGTGTTTCTAGGTCTTTTTCCTCATGACCGGTTCCGTTCTTCGGGTTATTACTTCAATAAAGGCTCCATATATTGTCAGGGTGTACATACTCAGCTACATTAACATAGATTTCACTAACATAGGTCATCTTTAAGTATTAACCTGAACGAGTTTGTTTGAGATGAGCCCTTATTTTACATCAAGAAATACAAATTGGAAGTCTTTGTGGAGGTTCAGTTATGCACGAACTAATAGATAAATTATTGTTCAAGTAGGTTAATGCTGAAAATGCCTGTTATTGTCGTCTATCGGAAGCATTGGTTGGATTTCTGAACATATCTAGGCTTATGTGAATAAAGTCCGTCTTGGCATTCTTCAGAAACTCACGATCTTCTCGTAGATTATTCTGCTGGCGATTTTATTATCAGTACTAGTTTGTGAGTAAAGTCTTATTACCTTCCCCTGCAAGGGAAAACAACCCTAGAATAACTTGCAAAACTCGCTTTCCGTAAATACTTGCATTCTTACCTGCGTTTGCCTTGATATTTTTGGAATTTGCGCTCTCCAGGACCTTGTGCTTCCTAAATCATTATTAGTTATTTTATGAAAACGTGAGGTGTTCTTTTCAACATAGATGTACTCACACGTACCTGTTTGGTATGGATATTAGGGAGTAGAGATGGAGTCCATAAAATTCTGATGCACAAATTCAGATCCGTCTGTGCTTCTTGAACTTGAGTTTGTGGAACAGAATCGCCATTTAGACGTTGTGGGGGTGGGTACACCTAAGGGATAGCGGTCTTTGGCATAGGTTTATTTTACAAGGTACATAAATACAGCTTTTTCGGAGTGTGCTAGGGTAATGGAATAAGAAGACGTCCTGAATTTATTTCGACTGAGTGTTAAATGTTATCCTCTGTATGAGGTCTCTTGTGAACCTTTGTTAGCTTTCATGTCAGTATGTGATAGCCAATTACTGAATACGTGCACATCAGTGCACAGAACTGCCCGATATCTACATTGTTACGGTTCAGGATTGCAATACCCGTTCTTCAATGTGCGCATTGAACCATCGTTTGGCTAAATCTACCCATGAATTTTCTCGAGAAAATGTTTGTGGGCCGTGGACTCCGTACGCTAGACTCTTTCTCAAATCAGTTTCACCGTACTCGAAAATTGTTTTGTGCGTAAAATCATCCTCGTAAGGTGCTCATCAGAAACTCGTTCAATAAATACAGTGAATCATTGAGTGATCCATGTTTTGTTGAGTTAATATCGACGTAGTCGCGTTTCCTTGCAGTGTATTCCCATATTGAATACGCCGAGAGGAGAGAAAAATGGCAAAGGACATCAGAAGGGCGCAATATCGCTGACAGCCACAGCTGTGTAGGCCACAATCAGAGTCACTATTAGGCCAGCAAACCACCAAGCGATGAGCCGATTGAGTCGACCTGCAAAGTGAGGTGACAAAGCAGACCCTAGTGGTGGCTTCCTGCCGTCCTTCTCATCGGTAACATTTTCTCCCCAACAAAATTTTTGGGTAGTGTAATGATCCACAGCTTCATTCGAGCAATATTCTACGGGTGTATCAGAGCCCCTTGGGAGTATCTTTGGACTGTTGCGGTTCACTGAAGTCAGTTGGCTTTTATTCAAAAGATCCTCGAACTTATTCGCTCTAGCTTGCATGTTAACGGAGGCATTTAGCAGTTCTTTTGAAGAGTGACGAAGTTCGGTAACTGGATTTTTCATGTCGTTTGAAGCAATTGATGAACATATTTGAATTTGTCCTTTCAGGACATCAGTTTCTTTCTTCATCTGAGCTGGTGATTTCCCCCTCTGGCAACTCGCGCTCTCCTGTGGCAGGCAAATGAAGTTAATTTCATGGGGCATGCTATCTTACTTGGGACGCTTTTATTTACATTATCGCAACGGAGGATGCGATATGAGTTCGGATGCGATTTGCGATACTCGCAAATGAGTTGCGAGTCTAATGGCGATCAATTTCTGTTAAGTTAGACGTCACGTAATCATCACTAGCCCTCAAAATATCAAAAAGTCGTATTTTATTGGCGTGCATGACCGTAGAATGCTTTGTCGATATAATGCTGCTTGCTTAACAGGTCAATTTTACTGGTTCTGCAACTCGGAAAACATGACGAATTATTCAAGTCATCAGGAAATTTTTAATTGTGGAAAGCCTTGTCAGGCATATGACCAATGTTGAATGAATGGTGTTTTGATTTAAAACTGACACCTTCACTAGAATGATTCATCCTAGCACTGTTAATTGTTATGGGAACTATGAACGTTCTAGTTAACTTAGTGCGATTCATACAACTGAAATTTTATTTTTCATCGGCTAGGATATCTTTCAATTTTTCATGATCTACCATTTCTGGTACTCGTGACATCGTATTCTCACTACAGGCTGAGAAAATTTACGTAACAAAATAAGATAAAAAATTATCCTCCCCAGTTTTGCTGACTACAATCCATTTTCTCTTCGATTAAACACAGAAAACCAAGTTAATCATGGTACAGGGCTCAAGTAAAAATTCCGTTCCGTTAGCCTGTACTTACCCTGATTAGCATAATCTATATTTTTCGCTCGTGCGTGATTTTGTTTCTAATTTCGCAACAGAATACTTACATAGAAACGGTTGATGATAACTAGGGAGAGGATGATGCAGAAGAGCATGGCGATGCACAGCACGCACCACACATCAATCAGCTTCAAATACGAAGTTCGTGGAAGATGATCGCCGACCTGTAGAATACCATAGATCGCTCGAGAACAGAGTAAGCAAACTACAGGCCGCATGCAAACAACTTTTCCATTAAGCTGTTCGTGCTACAATCTAGGAAGAAGCGATAAAATCGTTAAAAAAACGATTTCGTGCCTGTTTCTATAACGATTTTGTCTAAACGTTGTAGCGCACCACCCAATGTGCAAGCGTGTGACCCTTTGACAAGTCATGACCCTCTTATACGGCCCTCACTTTGAAAAAATTGTCTTGTTAGGGGAGGCAGCTATTGTGTTATGAGAATTAACACTCCCAGGCGGAAGATGCAAGGTCCTGAGGTGAGTGTAAATGTTAGGAAGGCTCCCTCTTTTTTGAAGTAGAAAAGGTTTTTATTTTACAGTGGATCAACTCTTCATTGCTGTTCATTGCTGTCCTGTTTTTCAGTACCTACTTCTTTCTTCTTCAACAATCTCCACAGACCACAACTTATAAGAATTAGTCCGTGTAGTTTAAATAATACGATGTTTTGTTCAAATTTCCAATTGCTGTGAATTACCAATTGCTGGAAATTACCAATTGCCGGGGACTAATATCAAACCATATCAGTTAAGGTTCGCATGAGATGTGTGACTGGAGAATGAACAGCTGTTAAAATCAGTTCCATGTTGCTCACCTGAGTGAAGAACGTAGTTTGGACGAGCATGGCCGTCAACGCGACCATGATTCTGTCCTGGAAGTCTCTCAATGGGAAGTAGAAGGTCATGTAGCCGACCACCATCAGCATGAGTGACGGTAAGAACGTGTAGAAAACGTAGTACACTGACCGATTTTGAAACGATATCTCCACCAGTAGAGCTGGACTATAACTCTTCAAGGAAAAGAAAGATTCACAAACATTTAAAAAATTGATTTACCACAAGTGATTCAGAAGTAGATCGTTCCTCGCGTCTAGTGCAATCGACAAATTTGAGTATAGCTACCGGTGGACTTCTAGGACATAATTTAGTTACATGCGTAACTTACACTTTGACATCATCATTCGTAACTGTTATGCGAACTACAAAAATCTGTTTTCACCAGTTTGTTGCTTCCGGAGTCTGGTTACTGTTCCAAATTTATCATCCAATGAAGACAAGCTTAAAGTTCTCGCTGCTCTCTCATCTCCTGCTTTTAACCAAAATTTCCTTTTCATGGTAATAATGTGGAAAATCTGTGCTGATAAAAGTGCAAACCCCAATGAATGATTATCAAGTAGACTCTCGAGCTGCAATACCGTACGACGGCATTAAAAATTGCGAGGTAGTACACAGAAGTAAAGCTAATTTATATTAACACATGGAACTTTGAAGTAACAGTACTTGTACATGGCGTCCAATGATGATAAAAGTATCGCAGGGGACGACAGCGAATTCTTTTTTGACGCTAATTAATGTGTGAGGCAAAAAACACATGAAAGCGTGAAATATTTAGAATTGTGAGTCGCACACCTGATTGATGACTTTAGCGGACATGCTGTGGACCGAATATTGGAGAAGATTTTTCTCTCCCGAGAACTCGACAAACCGACCTCCACGTAGAGGCAGCAAGCGAACGTTCCTGATGTCGCGCTGCCAAGACACCACCTGGCCAAATGCAACATTTTATATGACGTGGATCAGGCAGCACTTAAAGTAAATCTAATGTACAGTAGGTATCCTTAAAATCTGCTGAAGTCATTTGACTCAGAAACATGATGTTAGTTCAAATGAAAACCTTAGAACAGGTGCGTCTTGAGCATTTTTGGTCGAAGAAATCATGTTTGCACTCTCGTAAGGCGTGTTTTTATTGCACCTTTAAAATATTTTTCTCTCCACACTTATATTGATTTTCATTACATAATGTTTAAGACGAATCTACCGGTTAGATAATAACTGAAAGCAACTAAACTTCACTTTAAAGTACTTCGATAGAATAAACAGAGCTCGCTCCTGCTTCATGAGCATATTTGAAGGAAATATGATAACTTACCACACGGCAGATCTGAGAGTCAAAAGGGAATCTTTCAAGGTGAATGTTGCACAATGTTTTAACTCTGAATGATTGCCGAGCCAAAATCGGATTTTTGCTGCCCTGGAAGCACACATCTGAAAAATAAAAGATTTTTAGTAGGATCTCTCATTCCTAACACTGAATCGTTTAATCTCGTTATTTCGTACGTTTATTGTTTATTGTAAAATATCAAGGATTTCCTTATCATTTTGTACCATTTCTCTACTTTCTGCTAAAATTTTGTATTCAGCGTCTGCTGGTCCCTGTAAACTTGCATAATTTAAAATAAATTACTCTGACAAGTTTCGTTGCTGTATTATACATATATCCTCCTCCACATCACCGTGAGCTACTCAGTTAAAAGCTGCGTATTAATCTTACCAGTTTATCCCAAAACAATAGTGGCTTAAAATCATTTTTGAAAACTAGCATTTCACTGCTGAACTCGTGTGAAAGACTAATAAATCTCCTCATCCACAAATGTATCAATCTATTTTAAGCGAGATTTAACACCTGAACTTCTAGAACGTGTGGTTATTGATATTTCGAAATATCGTATAGAAGAGTACTGAATTCCCTACAAAATTTGATGAAAAAAATTCTTACATCATTCTTGTTTTTTCGTTTTCTAACTGAAGCAACAGTTATTTCTGTCTATTTTAACTCACTTCTTTGAAGGGTTACTCAATTTCAGCAGCAAAACAATTTATTAGTGTCAGAGAAATAAGTAGCATTTTTTGTGCAGTCCCAAAATGACTAGCTAAGATTTATATATCAGAAAATGTTGTCGATGCGGCCCGCGGGGCACAGTTTGGAGACCCCTGCTCTAAGCTCACAACTTCCATGCATTTAAGTGATTATTGGAATGCAAAATTTTACCTTCTCTACGGCGGCTTAGGTCGTCCGTCAGAGGAAGAGACCGCTTCTCCACGTACATTTGTACACTGAAGTTTTCTATCGTGCTCAAGGTTGAGCTATCGCCTACAAGTTCGAACGACGGCTTCCAAAATCGAGAAAGGGATGAAGTTGGAACAGTGTTCAGGTGGCTTCCCTCTTTAAGATTAAAAAATGTTAACGTTGGGTCGTACCATTCAGTTGTGATGATGACGTCAGATATGACAGTAAAACTGGTGAGATCAAGAACGTGTACCCATACAGTTTCATAATGAACAGAGAGTTCAAAATATTCCTTGTCAGTTGCTTTGGGAGGAGGTAACCCGATGTTCTCAGTACCAGAGGACGACACAATAGAGCAGCTCTCCTCATCCGATCCGTCGGAACAATCTCTTTCCAGGTCGCAACGTTTCCTGACGTCTATACAGGAACTGTCATCACAAGTAAATTCTCCGTCTCTGCACGAAGTGATCGTGAGATGAACCTTTAACTCTTCGCTGGGTCTGGTCCAGTATTTTGTGCCGAAAGGGTACATATTGAAGTGAGAGCTCCTAAACAACAACGTGTCATCATCATTCCAGAAAGTTTTTAGTTGCCAATTTGACGTGGAATGTCGTATCTTATCGTGCCTTTCGTGCGTGCCTATCAGTGCAGACGAATGAATTCCAATCAAATTTGGATTCGTTATTTTTTCGTCAAGATAGTAGTGTTGGTCCAAGCGCATGTCTGCAGCTATGCCCCTGATTCTAATTAACGGAATACGGTCGAACTCGCACGCTACTCTACGAGACTGAGAGGTAGTAGTTAGACTCCAACTTTTCTGTGAACTGGACGAATTGGAGTCACAACCCACGAAAGCAAGCGCAAAATCTGCGTCACTTGTTCTAATGTCATCAGCGTCACGTAGGTTAGTGAAGTTGAGCGTCTTCTTTGACAAGTACTCAATCCAAGGACTGTCGCCTCCGGAAGTGGTTGCGCCAAGCCATAGAATATCTTTCGAGAACATCGTTTTATCGCAGAATTCGGGATTTGTGGACGTGAGCTGAAAAAGATTGTCATTCTCATGATGATTTCGAGGCAGGTGTATTTTGCCTCCTAAAGCGTGGCAGAGGGACTGCGCACCAGCAAAATTAACTCTGTGTGAAAACAAGCGCAAGAACGGAGTTTGCTCATTAGCGAGCAGGGTAGAATTTCGCGTAACTTCAAATGTGCTGACATTTGACAACTTGAAATAGTGAAATGAGTCAAACGAAAGAAAGGCATTGGTTTTCACGGACAGTTGTTGCATTTGTGTATAATTTATCAACTCCGATGAATTCAAAAATCTCGGCACAATCTGCAAGTCCGCAAGTTTTGCTTTTAAACTCTCGTAAGGATCAAAATTTCCCCCGACTGAATCTTGTTCCTGACCAATAAATAGTTTGCCGCCTCCTCGAACATGAACTTCGTTGGTCGAAGTGTTACCAAGTAGCTTCGACTGGCCGAGTTGGCTCTGGTCGTGAAACAGCTCAGCTGAGAGCGACTTCAGATCCACTCGAATGCAAAATGACATCCAGCGAAGAGGAATGATGTCTACTTGAAAATCGAAAGCAACTTCTCTGTTGCAGCATCCGATGACGAGCCGAGAAAACCGAACATCATAATCTGAAATTTGAAACGTGTTTAGTTGAATGCAATTTTTACATAAATTTCATGTTGATAAAAAAGTACGGATGCTTAGAATACATTTTTCATTAATTTTGTGTTTTCTTCAGAGCATTGAAACTCTTAAATCTAATAATTTCACCTCCACATGGCTCTACCAAATCACTACCCATGGGAAGAGGAAGGTGAGTGGACTAGACAGTGAATATATCACGAGAGGAATTGGGAGATTGCTAACCTGACAGGCGAATAGAGCCATTGTAAGACGAATAAACACGTGAGCTGGATTACAAAATTGTACTTTTCTGAGCTAAGAACCCTCAATTTTTGGCCCATTTCATTTAAAGTTTCATTATGAAGACCACTCAGCACCTGGTAACCCAACTGAGCTAGCAAATACAGTGTGATCTTTACGGGTAGATTTTATTTAAAAACCCCAAAATTGGAGATTTATGCAACAAAAAAGTCCAATCTTGCCACGTTGCCTGTGAGTGGAATTGGGCTACTCACTCAGGTAGAGCTCGTCATCGCAGTCCGGCACGGCGTAAGAGATGAACGTACTGGGGTACATGAATTGGAAGAAGCGCACCCTCAAACAAACCGTGAACCTCGTCAAGGTAGGCATTTCCCCCTCGAACTCCATCCATGAGTCCGTTCTTGGAGCTCCGAATTCGTTGAAGATAGCAACTCCTGCAGTCAAAACAGTCCGTCTTCACAGTTATTTCCTGCATTCCCTAGCCAAAATTTTTGATGGCGTATGAGGAATTAACCACGCATTTAGATGTTACTCAAATCAAGCTCACTGAGTTCGATTGCATGATATTTAGGTTGAAACACTCGGTACGTTTCATGGGCTACGTGATGATGTCGTTAATGGTAGTTGTGGTTCGCTAGTTGAGTTGAAACGAGACTTACTCGAGGCATGAGACACTTTGGTCGAAGCGGCACCGGCCACACTTGCCTGTAACCAGTGGGGTGCGATGTGGCTGTCGACCACGTGTCGTAGATGATGAAAAATTCACAATTGAAAATTGTCTTTTAGTTGCAACGCCTCTATTCAATTATCCTGCGATTTGCAATATCCACATATTTAAAATTAAATACTCGTCTTCTTTGACGATGTCTACTGATATGAATTAATTGACCTGCATTTTCTGAAAAATTCAGCTGTGGGTGAATGCTAGTCCTAGATATATCATACAACGCACTTACAAATGGCAGCGTAAACTGTGTGATTATATAATAAGAAATTAAGGAAATGCACTCAAATAATAATAATTTAGTAATATGGTACTAGCAAAACCCCATGCGCAGACATTTTGGGAAAGAAACCCTAGACAATACACGTAGGTTAAAACTTTTTTAAATCTTGATTTCCTCAGCAGCGAATTCGTCAGCGTACCTAAGTGGTACGCTAGTGGTCATTGATATATCTGAAAACTTAGCTTCACGCTACTTCGTATCAGAAAGTAGGGTTTATTTCACACTGCCCGTTCTGTTCAATCACATCTATTGTAAAATAATTTGCGTTTTAGTTTATAACGTGATATTAGCTCATTGGGGTGGTTTCAATCGCCTGAAGTTTTTAAGTTGATTTTTATGAGACGAGTGTCGTGTAAATATTGAACTTTCAACAGACTCTAGAATTATTATTTGATTTCAGTGTCACGCGCAAGTTTGGCAACTGCACCATGTGCCGACATCCGTGATTTCCATCGTGTAAAAGTATTGAGTGTTCACAGTAAGTGAATAGAATCCACTTTATAAATCAAAACTAAGTATTGTATATCACCGTTACAAGATTTCTGCAACGTTAATTTTGGTTGATTCTGTAATATATGGTATATTTTAAATAATGACAAAAAATTCTTGATTCTATTTTTACTTATAAAAACATTGAAAAATGACACGACAGTACTCAGTCCCAATCCTTTTTACAGATATGTATGCATTGTTATATAAGTAACACAAATCTAATGAATGCATGTTTTGACACACCCTCCACGTAACTGCCTAAGAGTTCATTCACTCCTAGAATCTCAGAAAATATCTTCCTAAACATATCTAATCAATGTTTCGCGACTAACCTACAGTGTCCTTGGAGAAGACGGAGTGGAGGATGCATACAGTCAGTAGGCCAGCCACGGCCCACAACCTCACCGCCATTCTCGGAGTGTAGGGCAACACTATACTCACTTTATGTGCACCCTTTGATAAATTCGTTCCGACCATCGATTCGACGAATCAATTGAAATCACTTATCATGGAGCGTCTTGATCATCAAGGGTGTGGCGCAAAGGCTGGTACTGAATTAATTGACTTACCTTGTTCATCAGGTCCCTTTGAATTATTAAGATCTGAAATAAAATGCGCAGTCACTCCCTGATCAATTGGCGTCGCCCTGATCAGCTGTGAAGTAGGACTTCAGGCAAGGCAAACACCGCGTTTGTTGTCAGAACATAAACAAATTAACGCCTCCATGTCGTCGATTAAATTGATTCATTTTCAAATGTGAAATTTTTCAGAACGTCGGGTTTCCGGTGCACTTGTGAGTCGCGGTTCAGCTTTCGAGTCTTACATTTTTTTACTCTTATTAGGTTCTTTTTTACACTCTTTGAAGTCTTGCAAACTTTTTATTTTCATTTTCATTTATTGTTCAATTTACGTTTTCATTCATTTCATTTTCAAGGAGAACCATATTTATCGTAGGAAAATTGCGGAATATTGAAAAATTAATTATATTTACTTCACATAAAAAGTAACCACTTAATAGAGTTGGAATAATAAAGGGTACAACTGTAACAAAGTAATAAAAAACGCAAATCTCACAACATAACATTGCTGCGTTTTGCTATTCAATCAGCATGGTTTCTCTGTTTTCATTACATACTCCGTAGCACGTTCACCATAAATCTATACCTACACTTTGGCACGTCTCACACGCTCCTAGGCGCTGGGACCTGCCTCACTCATTCACTTACGCTTGGAAACATCCTTTGCACACACCTACACGCTGTCAGGTTATACAAACAAACAGAACTCCTACATTGATTTCACAAAGAAGGTAAGCTATGGTTATAGCACACTTGTCCTCGAGAAAATAATCAGTTAATATTGAGCAATTTGTTCTTGAGTGAACATTAAAAACAAACATAGCTTCACGCTCGGGGTTTGCCAGATTGTCAAATTCTCAAGTAAAATTCACTTCAAAAACTCTAAATACCAATACAAAACCTCAAACAATGAAATAAACAAAACAGTTTTTTTGAAGTTTTTGTTTAGAATAAAGCTGAATCATGATATCTTGCAAGTGATCGATAACGCTAGAAGCTGAAGCTTAATTTATAGTGGCCTTGCGGTCCCGAGAGATTGGTTCTGATGTGAAGTGGTAAAAGGTTCGAGTGTCAATTCTCGAAGCCTAGTATTTTTCCCACGAATTGAAATCGTGGGAAATCGTCAGAATTTCTCGCACTTGATCCCAGTGTATGAAATATGTACTGGCTCGGCTAGAAGTATCCTCCGTTGCGTCCTGGTATGAAATAAAAGGCATTTGAAGCAAAATCTTTAACAAGACATGTATCATCTTGATTGTAATAAAATATTCTTCTTCGTTGCCTTGGACGCCCGAATGACTTCGTATGACTCTAGTTTTTATATATGAGAGCCCCTGAAATTTTCTTTACTGCTCAATTTAATGAACTATTCAAAGACACATACTGTGCAACAAAAAAACAAAAAAATACTGAACTGTTCATCAATAATAATTTCTTCACGATTTTATTCGGCTTCAAAAAATTACAGAATATTTTTAAAAGCGTCAACTCAATAAGAAACCGAAGCCAATCACTCAAGTGCATTTAAGTTTTTTGGTGAATTATTTCAGCGATGTCTTTCTTCTACGATCGGTTGTCGAGCGCTTACAAATTAAATCGAATCAAAAAAGACGCGACATTTTAATCTCTCAAGCGTTATGATATAATGAATTTATCAGCTTATCAATGCACAGCTGCTGCAAATAACATTTTTTTGTAGAAATAAAAGCTCATACTGGCATTGCACATGACATTGTCGCTTTTATTTCAAACATTTTTACATGGGCGGGTTTCCACAATAAAATTTATTCAGTTTATCCTTATAACTTGAAGAGAATATACGTTAAGCCATCGAAATTTATCACTCGTTCTGTAGCTTTAAATTAATACCCATATTTACATGAATTTCAATCTACATCATAAACATAATATCATCAGCCAACATTAATTCGGTTTATTTTTTAAATTTAGTCATAAGATTAATTCAAGCCCTTAATATTTTTTTTGCACCCTACACATTTCTTGTAAATCTATATGCCATTATGCACTAATTTCCCGGGCTTTTTTCACGAATATGTTGTAAGTCAAAGAAGAGTATTTGCTTAATTTTTTATTGGAACTTGTAGTGTAGGTTTGAGAGAATGGCAACTTGTAAAATTTTAAATTACTGAAACTTTAAAATATCTTAGCTGATCACTGCTGAAATGAAGGAATTTTCACTGTTAACAAACTGTATCTTGTCTACATTGCAAAAAAATTAAAAAAGTTAGGAGAACTGTTTCCTTGATTTGTTCACAAATCGTCGTTTTAAGGATTTTTCCATGGTGTAGAATTTCAAAATAAGGTTGAAAAGTGTAGTTTAATTGTCCTAATTTGTATACAACGGCACAATTTTATTGACCTCATTCAACGCATTCTTTGAAATTATACAGCATAAAAACCCAGAAAAGAGCCTTACCTAATCAAAGCCTCGATAAAACCTAAGCCTAAACCAAGTCTAATCAAAGTTAAATCGACTGTAAGTATCCGACTTGATGGAAACAGGTACATTACAAGGATGTGATGTTTCTAGACGCGTCACATAGACACCACAAAACGTACAAGCGGACAGATGGACAAAAACACAGAGAAACACAGATTGCAAAGCTGATTCCTTGTCATTATGCGACATGTAGCCTACCTAATTTTCTTCAGCGTATTCGTCGTCTGTGTCATGGTCCTCCTCTTGTTCTGCTGGTAGATACCATGGTAGATACCCATGCATCCTTCCGACACGACATTGTCACGTTTCCGCACCCAAAATTAACGCTTCGTATGCGATTCCTAAATCCTACCTTTGCCTTATCACCAAACTTCCAGGAAACAGGTATGTAAAATTCAATTGAAAAATTGTAGAGTACAACATCAAAATAGGACACCAAGAATTCACAGAATGCTTAAACGCACAAAGAATTCACAGTGTGAAATTTAATGATTTATCTGTACTAATTAAAGCATTGTTTGTTCTTGTCTTACCCCTACCATAATTTCATAGGAAAAATTGAGATAACTTAAGGTTCAAGCTGTTTTAGGGTAACGATAAGCAGTCACCATAAAACCTTCGTTATCTTGTCAACTACCGTTAGTAAAGTAGAAAATTCAAAGTTGGATCGGGATACGTTAGGATCTGGTAGGTCAACTTAGGATAGGATGAGGTAAGTTGCGGTTACGTTAGGATGGGCTAAAATAGGTTATACAATGGTGTAGGTTGGAATTGATTAGGCTTTTATAGGTCAGGTCAGGATGAAGTATGTTAGGAGGGACCAGTAATGAAAGGCTTGGTTGTGCAAGTTAATCAATAATATAAATTTTTTCACCGGATAAGCTGGTGTGAATACAGATGTACGTGCACAATCAGTAGCAATCATGTTTTTGTTTGTAAGATGGCTATTTTTTAAGCATACTAAATTCAATGTACTTATGCTTATTTCTTTATATTAAGGAAATGATTTTTGAGATACTTTTGTGATGTAGCCGTCTTTACAAAGCATATAAAGGAAAAATGAATGATTTTTGCTCATGAGCCCTATACAAAAAATGCTTTAAAAACCATCTGCTATCAGGTCAGTATTTTGAATGATTGAAAATTAAGATAAAATTCGTGGTAATTTATTTCAAATGCTGGTGCATTGCTCAGGGTGTTTCACTCAGAGAATTGAATTTTCATGAATCAAAAATCTAATTTTTCACGAAAATGAAAGCATTCACTAAACTTCTCTGGAAGTTTGTTTCATCATGAATTTATGAAATTTAGGCGTTAATGACAGGATAACCAACCTAGCGACATTTACACATCAAATTAAATAATTGTTCCCTGTAATTTGTCTGTGTTATGATGTTACGATTTATCAAAACGTTAGGGAACCTTAACACTACTTTTCATCACAGGCCTGGCCCTGACGTAAGCAGTTGCTGTGAAAACTTGGGGAAGAAAAGAGGAAACGTCTCGTTCATATAAATCTGCGACCGGTTCCATTTGTACGTTCTCCAAATCGAGTATGAGCTCATTCAGGTGACCTGCAATGGTATTTGTACCAAGATTAAGTAACTATGGGCAAAAGTAGGAATCGTAAAAATCGCCAGAAGACTCAGCCCAGTTCAGAAGCTGGCGGGCAGTACGAGGTTTGGGTTTGACATTCAGGTTCTGTTTTCCTAAATTTTCATGTTCATTTCTGGTGTTCATGTTACTGCTAAAGTTCTGTAATGCCTTTAACTCTGCATGGCTGTTGCATAACAACTCCTCTACCTTTTATTATTCCTTGTATGTAACCTGACGACTGCGACTGTGAGTAATTGTAATGAGGCACTATGGCATGCATGCCGCTTTTTATCTTTATTAATGTAGTGAACACTAATTTTTTTACAAAATACTAGTTTATTACAACAGGTAGTTCAATTTTTGAGATATCTGTACTTCAGCATGATCAGTTAGTAGCATAATTCCCTTGTAATAAATAATTCAAAGTACTTACATATACTTTTGAATGCTTTATTGTTTTTGTTACTCTGTTGGTAGCTTCATGTATTTTGTCTAGATTTAAATATGTTTAAGGTTAAGTGTATTGCACATTTTGTATATTTTTGTCTCAGCTGTGGTTTAATGTTTTAAATTGTATGTAAAATTTTATCATATTTTATGTGCAGTCATGTTAAAATTGTTAAAACCCAATTAATAGAAGAAATGATAAAATTATATCTAGAGTGGGATGAATTTTTTGGTTCTGTATAAAACAAAATGATATATCATAGGTTTTCTTTTTCTGAAAACCAAGGAAAAAAAAATGACCATTAATTTTTTATATTCCTTGTAAAATTCATCAAAATAGCATTCAGATTTTTTTAAATTCTGTTCTTTAGATTAGGTTTGATAGGCAATTGGTTATGGGAATAGTCATGATCTTGTTCTATGCAATGTTTGAAAAGCATTTTGTTGATAATTGATCAGAAAAGAGAAAAAAGGTTGCTAGATCAAACCTAACGCAAAGGAGATCTGAAACTGCAGGTGAGATGATTAGTTGTAGGCTAACAACATTCAAGAGATATTATTAACTATGTAATTATGTGAAATGATTGTCACAATTGATTTAAAAGTATGTAGGTATGATTTTGTGGTCAATATTGCATTTAAGCCTTCCATGGAAATTAAATATTTTGTTTCAAAGAATCGGTAAAGGAACACATTTAAAAACATTTTACAGGAGGGACATTCTGCCTGCTGATGCGTTATTTTTGAGATATAACAATAATTACGTTCAGATAGGAATAACATTACATGGTCGGTTGCTTAGTTGCCGCGTTGTTGGGTGATGCCCACTTTTCTAGCGGGACACGCCCACTTCTTGGCAGGAAATTAACAGCCTCGGTTTGGGTTAGTTAAGGTAAGCTATTTTTGGTTGATTTATGTTATTTTATGGTAGTTTTTTTAACTAACCTACCCTAGCCTCACCCTTCATTATGTTAATACCGTATTACAGCATATTTATGTGTCCGTTCCTTCACTTTTATTTACGACGTTCTTATAACTTCAAAGTTGAATAACTCAAAAAAAATGTATCAGCGAGCAGAGTGTCATTCGTGTAAAACGTTTTTAAATGTGTTCCTTTAGTGATTCTTTGAAACGGAATTTTTAATATCCGTGAAAGGCCTAAATTTAATGCTGACCAATTTTGTTCCATCAATTTTGAAAATGCATTGTGATTGCATTTTACCAAATTTTGATAAAATGATTGATATTGAATAAATTGTAAGTAGAACTTTCTTGCTCTTAATAAAAGCATCTTAATTGAAGTATTATATAGTAGAAGAATGAGATCTGATTCTGATCAAAGTACTGATCAAAATTGAAGCGCACTTGAATGATTGCCGCTGTCAAATGCTAGTCATACGAGACCGAAGAGAATGCTTAAATCTATTCAAACTTATTTATTTTGGCGAGCGCAGTATATGCACTGACAAGGTTGTCATGTAGTTTTCTTGCAGGCTCAAGTTGCCCATGTTTAGTTCTTTTGAAGACACATCTCCTCAGAAGGATACAGCTATTATATCTATGGGAATTAGTACACCCAGGGGAAAAATGTAATGTCCTGAGCTGAGAATTTGGTAGGCCTTTTTTTTTGTAGAAACAAAAATATTTTTTGTTTTTGTTAAGGATCATGTTTTTTGGCTCACTGCTGTCCTGTTTTTCAGCACATACTACTCTCTTCAATTTTTATTAAATTCATTACCTTCCATCTTGACTTACTGGTTCTATGCACATGGGATCCTTTGCAGGAACATCCTTTGTGCATAGATTTCACATTCCCTTAACTCCATTCTAAATGGTGCCTTCATCCTTCCTCTCTTTGAAGATTTTGTTGTGGTGAGGGAGGCTAAAACTTTCTCATGATCAATCAATCAGTTGTTGCTCTAACTTTATTATAGCATGTCCAAAAGTGTCGACGTGATATCAGAAACAGCAGTCATCTCAGCATATCAAGCTTAAGGGAAGCGAACGAATTTTGCCATGAATTTTTTGAAAAATGGAAAAAAAATACTTTCGGAGGGAAATAAGCTTTCGGGTATTCACAGCATGTTTATGACATTCAAATAAACAGTTGTAGCCCTAAAAATTTTGAAATTAACCCATACCCCCCTCCCCTCCCCT
>JACJUY010000363.1:32111-96721 GCA_014220935.1 Platorchestia sp. MABIK
TTTTCGAAACACCAACCAGAGCTAAGCAGAGCCGCAGCTGGTCTCTCTGAGCGCAACTGCGGGGGAGGGGGGTAATTATGGGGGTTTGGGTTGCCAAAACGGGCCAAATGACGTTTCTACGTGATAGAGGGAGGGTTTAGGAGCATTTTCAAGCAAGAATCTCATTTTCAGTTTTGGACCCCTAAAAACCGTTCACTTCCCTTAAAGCTTTAAGAACAACGTGCACTTTTGAAGCCATTGTAGATATGAATCGAGTTAGTGCTCCAACTTAGATCAAACTTTTGGTTTCATGTGTTAGTTTTATAATTTTTTTGCTTAAAATTTATTGTTTAATCTACGTTTTGCTTTAAATTGATGTAAATGAATTTTGGGTGATTCAAATTCATGTTGTATAACTTTGCAATTCACCCTATAATGTACTAGTGCTCATCTGTAAATAAACTTGTTACTTCAAGATTGGTGTATTATAGGCAATAAAATAGTCCATCAAATTAGTCCATCAAATTTGGCTACATTTTTGATTTATTAATAGCTCAAACAGAAAAATTTAATTTAATTAGCTTAAAATTTACAAATAATGGTAGCTTCATAGATGTATTTTCAATTTTTTTTGGATTTGTGCATAATTAATGTCTCATTATCATACCTGTCTGAGTGTACAATCTTCTGATGATTGATTGGGATGATTTAGTTGCAGATTCCTCAGCCATTTTTGCTGAGTTATTTGCAATTTATCCTCCATGAAGCTCTTTAAGTAATGCTATAGAGTTCTCCTTGCTGTCCCTGGGAAGGTTACTTTGCTGAGACAATAGGATTGTCATTTGAGTCTAGCAGCTGCTGTGTTAGGTGAAACTCTCAAAAATGTAAAAATCCTGGTGTTTTTAAGATCGGCTTTGACTAAACTTGTGCGCTTTCACTTGCTTGTCAACTCGTTAATTTAACACTTTGACCGCAACGTGGAAGACTTGAAACTGGGGCATTAACATTAATCAGTGCCTTTGTAGTAGGAAATCTTCTATGCAAAGTTTTGTCCTGAGAATTAATTTGGATCACCAATATTTTATATTATTTAAGTATTTTAAAAGTTTTGGCTATTATCATTTCACATTTTAAGGTAACTCGCAGTAAAAAATTCTTAGAACATACAACTTTGACATTTTGAGCTAGATCCATTTTTAGTATGGAATGTAGAAGGACCCAAAATAGGTATGTGTAGTATGCTTGGAACTAACTTTTGAAATATTGCAGCTACCTCATGAAAACATTCAAAATAAACTGTTAGTCATAAATGCATGACAATGTTGTCATTTTGTAGGATCACTTTGTAAAATGTGGGAATATATCTCTTAATTCTTGGTGAAGTTTCTTCGAACTTGTGTGCTTCATATGTGTAACTAAAATTCCTACTGACTCCAAACTGTTACTCTAATTTGGGTGACATTTTTCCTTTGTAATTTGCTGATCTCAGTTCATGCATGCAACACAAGCAACACATTGCTGTTAGGTCAGGGAAGTTACTTTTCTTAAGGTCATTCATTAGGATTTAATCATTAGGAATTTAAAAGTGAAGAAAGCACCAAGTATTGAAATCAAATGTAATGCAGATTTCACTAACTATAAATTTAAAATAAAAACAGTTGGGTTGAGCTAACATACAAGTCTCATACTTGGTTGTCATCCTTATTGGAATGTGTCCAGCACTACGAGGGCTGATTTTCTTATCTTGATAAATTTTATATTTTTGAGTTTAGACCAACAATTTTTGGCTCTCTTGTTGGTGTGCATCTCAATTTTTGGCCCAAATTTAAGTGCTGAGTGCACAATCCTCCTGAAACCGTCACTGTGTAGTACACTTGTCTACTCTATAATTATATCTACTTGCTCAAATGATGTCAGTGCATCATGTTGATTTCTTCATGGTTCAGTCTTTATTGCAAATAGACTTGGTTTGATATGCTATTAAATACATTTAGGATATGTAATTCTGATGTTTTTGTGAAGTAGCCATTTGTTAAGAATGGGTTGGAATTTTGAATATCCTAGCTTCGTCTAGTAAGCCACTTCTGTAGGTGCTGGAGTATGTTTTCATTGCCTTCCTTATGTGCTTTTCTAAAACCTACTTTTTTAGGAAGGTTTGAAATTGTTACATCCATAAAAGCATAGTCTTGATGGAATACGAGTATTCACTGATATGTCATCTATTATGTCTGAGATATAAGTACAATAGCTTGCTAAGCAGTTCGGAAAATTTCTCATGCAGGATCTGTTGTACTCTGTTCATGCAAAGCAATAATCTGAAGTAAGGCATTTGAGGTAATTCATTCAGCATTTAAGTGAAACCCCTTCAGTTGCCTGCATAGGTATTCAAACATGTTATTTATTGAATATTCTTCTTTTCATTAATCATTTTTAGTTTGGCTAGTTGTATCCATAGAGAAAGCATAGGATAATCTCACACAATTGTTAAATATGTGCAAGATGTGTTTTCTCTTGAAATCTGAAATTACAGACAAATGCTTCAAAATGTAAGACAGCATAGGTTATCATCGTCCACTCTGCATGTTAACGCGTGTGTGACTGCTTCTAATGGTCGTGTTTGATGGAATTCTTACAGCAATGACTAACACTGTTAAAATTGGAGTAACAACCATCTGACTTCATTAAATGTTTGGTCTGACGTTCTGAAATTACGGAATTCATTATATTATCTGCTGTCACCATCTTTAATGGGCTGCAAACCATTGCTGCTAAATTTGTACAATTGACATGATCGTGGGCTGACTGTTTCAGCAATTTACGCCGTAGGAGCGGTACACTTAACAGCGTAAGTTCTACCGAGTAAACGTGTACTGGAAGCTGTATCATTACAACGACGTACATTCTCAGGAAATCGTGCCCAGTGCCGTGGCATGGTAGCGCGTTGCGTCACATGCGCTGCAAGTAGCGCCCTTATCAGCTGCTAGCGAAATGGCTAGGTATGGGGCCAGCGCGGCCTGCCTCGAGTGCCAGTTATCGGTCAGCTGCGTAACGCAGATCTGAGCGATGTTGCTGCGATTGTACGGCACCTTTTGGTTGTTCTCTTGCGTACTTGATGACAGCCCGTTCCAATTTAGGCGGGTACTCTAACGGGCATCTACAGCCCGTTCCAATTTAGGAAGGTGCTCGAACGGGCATTTGCAGCCCGTTTCAGTTTAGGTAGGTGCTCGAACGGGCATCTGCAGCTCTTCTGTTTTGTCGTCAAATTCTTCTACCACTTCTTAGTGCTAATATATTCTATTCAGCGTCTACAACTTTTATTTTACGACTGTGCAGTGTCAATGCGAACAGGTTTTTTCAGTGTGTTGAAAGTTGAGTTAGCGCGTGCCGGTTGCCTTTGAGATGCTGTTAAGTGTCCTACTTCACGTCATCGAAACTCATTGTTTAATACATCGTCTGTTAATAATGAAAACTTTTGTCTTCTGTGGAAAAGCGACTGTCGTATTGACTAATTTCTCTATCACATAGTATACACTTTAATTTCTACTTTTCTCTGATTTAAATGTATTCATTCTCTTCATGATCGATCCCTCATGTTCGTTATTTTGAGCTCTAGTGACCAGATGCATCCGTTAGTACGCATGTATGCTTTTCAAGCAAGAGCCACTGCTGGCTTTTATATTCTAGAAATATGCATTTGTTCGGGAAAATCGTTAATTTGATGCGAGTAACGAAAGGTAGAAATAATGGACGCAATGCTTTTTTGAATTGAGTAAGCCAATGGTATTGAATGATTTACGCTGAAGACAGTGTCAAGTAATTCAGATCGTCTTTCTTTCATCCTATTTTAGGTGTTAATTTGTGTTGATAATTTAGTTTTTTACCCTCCGCAGTTCGCTTCTCATTGTTGACATGCACTTAAAATGATTTGAATTTTTTTTCTCTAACGCTTACTGAATATATTTAGAATATATCCCTCCCAATAGTTATATTACTCAATCGATCCTTAATAGTGCATCTTGGAGTCACTGTCTTGACGTTTCTTTGATGTCTATTTGTGAGTAGAGCTGTAAAGATGAAAGTGGACGCCGACATCATCTTGAATCAATTAGTCCTCTCAGATCGTTGTTTGGTACTCTGATTTGCTTCCAAGTGGACTACTTTGGGTAGTCATTGCCCGGAATTTTCTAACTTTAATTGTTCTGCCGGCTAAATGTCTGGGTTTGAGTGTGATGTATACCAGGTTCTATTAAATAGCTTGAACCTCTACGGAAATTTGTCTATTAAGTCGCGTATAGCCCCAGAGATGTTCAGATTTGTTGTTGGAGCCGGCTTCTCCCGACCAATCTTTTGCCTTGTAGCCGACTAGCTGCGGTTCGAAATGTTAATTTAACAAATACCTAGCTTTGAATAGATTTGGGATTTTTTATTTCGGAATCATTCGCTGGAAATAAAAAGCAATCCACTTGTGGCTACCATTGCCGTGTCTGACAGATCTCTACAGGCTAAACTGATACGTTTCCGAAGTGTACTACGTTGCGTCAGCTGTACTTCACTAACTGTTTGCTGGCCGAATTGCCACTCATCTTGAGCGATAATTTTAGCCTTACTTATACTCGTTTGTCAGGTCCAGAACTGTTTGCGTTGTTGGGATCTCCAGTTCTTATTCTGGCAGGAACTCGTGTGCAGTCCGAGAAATACCCGGTGTTGCCGAGCTCTTTTGTGTCGTCTCCATTTAAACTTTTGAAAAATTGAACGGGGTGATCCAACTATCATTACTAAGTGTGAAATTTGATTAGCGTGTTCTGGTGACGCGTGTGAGAAATTTGGGGTGCCATTTAATGGCTTGAAATGCGTTTTATAGTTTGAGTGAGCGAAAGTAGGCACCATGAAGTTTCGTGTAAAGCATTTAAGCTCAATTCTACAATTGAAAGTTAAAAGAAGTTAAGTTTGTAAATGATACGCTGGAGTGGTGTGCATTTAAACTCAATTATTCAATTGATAGTTAACAGAACTCAAGCTTGCAAATGGTGGTACGCTGCGTGAGCTACCTTCTGTGCAACGCTACAATTGAGATGGTTTACCTGAGCACCGCAGCTCACATAGCACGTCACTCCGTTGCGCTTGCTACAAAGCTTCACGTTTCGCTCTATCTTTTGAGCGCTTTAGCTCTAACAATTCATGCGTTACTGGAGTTATGCTCTATTTATTGAAACGAATTATCCATAAATGATTCTGATTTGAGCGTTTGTTGCGAGCACTTTCAGGCACCTAGCTCTTTCTATTCTGAATAAATGCATTTTCGATCACTGAAGGCAGTCTAAATTTGTCTTAATTTCATTTGACTCGTGTGGTTTCTTATGTTTCTGCTGTATTTTTTTTATTGGCTACCAAGTTGTGGCGCCTTCGGGCTGGGATTTCCGTACATGCATGACGCACTTCTGAAGCAATCACAGACACAACTCAGCAAAATTACGAGCTCATGCTCTTTTTCTTGAAAGAAGGTGTTCAAATATCGAGTACTGAACACGTTACAACCGTGCTGGATTGCCCAATTTTTTTCAAATAAAAACTCAAATTTGAGATTTTGTCCCGGGAAAACAGAACGTAGCGTTGATCAAGATAAGGGCCGAATTTTCGTTGCCAGCTGTAATTTTACGACGACGTATATTATTTGAAAATGCGACGTCTGGTAACCAGCGATGTGTGTATTTTTCTTGTTAACACTCTAGCGCAAATGTGCAAATCAAAAGCTGAAGTAGCTCGCAATGCTTTTTGCACGGTGCGCTGTACTATTGTCAAATGTCGTCTTTTTATAACTGCGGTCGCTGCGCACTAAAGATTAACCCTTCACTGCAATGTATGTCAAAATGTCACCGAAGTTTGAGGTACATAGAAAGAAGTAATTAAGACAAGTGCATTTCTACGGTTTGTGCCGCTAATGAGACACACTATACACAAAATGAACGCGCATGATACGTGTTCGATGCACCCCTCAAGCGGTAGAGTTCAGTTTGGGCGCCATTACTGACGAGTGCATTTCCTAATTTCCAAAAATTTGCTGTAAAGGGCTAATAGACGTTGAATTTTTAAACGACGTGCTAATAGTGGTTATAATGGTAGCTTTCTGCTCGGCTGTTTATATTGCTTTACTTTGTTATGCATTGTTGTGCATGACAAAGTTTTTCACCAGCAGTTTACTCGAATTCATTGGTTGCATATTCTTGTTTCTTTTTGTTGATTCGTCATAAAATGGTCAGTATTTATAACCAAACTAAAAGCCAGCAGTTGCTCGAGTATTTTTTTCTGTGTATTCGACGGGAATAATTTCAACCTGTTCAGTTAAGGTTTCCTTTGCACTCACTGCTGAATGCTCGACCACCTGTACTACGCTCGAGATACGATATCTTTCGCGCGAACTCGTTTATTTTTGCTGACCGCTAGACCAAGCTGTAATCATGTTTGTGTTGATCGCTGAGTGATCGCTCTCGAAGTAATCGAGTCCGAGGTGTTCTCGAAGATAGCCTCAAGTGCTTCTGTTTCTCTGGCTCACGGATTTAAGCCTCGTGGCTATTCTGTTCTTCAGTGTAACGAGGCGGGAGTGTAGTGAAAGGTGCGGAGCAGAATTAGCCCACCGTGATATTACTTGACTCTCTAGAGCTCCCTACTGTAAGATTGACTTCATTTTGTATTGTTTGTGTGCACTCTTCAGGATTGTCTTATTTCCGAAAATCGATGTTTGACTGAAGATCATAATTGCTATTTTATCATTTTGACATGACCGAGAGTAAAATGTAGTGATTCTCGTCGCTGCGAAATTCGTGGCAGTGTTGTGAAAGCGCTGATCTCAGACGACTTACTTGCTCGATTTCTTGTTTTCTGTAGAAACGTTGCAAAGTTGTTCTTCATAACTTCAATCTACGCTTGTTATTCCAGATTGAGGCATGATTCTGCTTGTATCTAGTCTACCTTGTTCTTTAGTGAGAACTCCATGCAGTTGATGTACAAGTTTCATCTTTTTTAAACTAAGATGACAATTTCCTGTAGGAATTTTTAAACTGAACGATTTGCATTATGTTGTACTGATGTTGGTTATACATTCGAGTCACAACGTCTGGTATATCGCGTATTATTACTTCTACCTACTTCTTGAACATGTACGTGTTTCTGCTCTTATCGGACTAGATACCTCGTTTTATTGCTTTGTTGATTTGGTGTTCTGGAGTTTGCCAATTGCGGCGTCAAGGTTTTTGCGCCTGATGGCTCACCTTACTATGTGGATGAGGTATATTTGGAGCCCTCTGAAGTCCAGAGTCCTCTCAGGGGGATACAACTGTTGTACCAATGGGAATTAGCGCTCCGAGGGAGAAAATGTTAAACCCCCGAGCTGAATGTTTTGTATGGTTTCAATTTGTTGAAACAAAATAGGGTTTTTATTTCGTAACGGACCATCTTTTTTCGGTTCACTGCTGTGTTACTCTCTTCTTCAACTTTCAACTTGTTGCCTGAACTTCTTTCTCAACTTAATGTTGCTAGTCACCTTTCGCGTATTTGTAAGTCAATACTAAATGGTGCCTTCCTCTCTTTGGAACGCCTCTTTGTTGCGGTTAGGGAGGCTTAAACTAACATCTAATCTACTTTATTTCTGTGATTAAACTTTATGATTAATTATGTACGTTTTTGACCTCACTTCAGGGGTAGCACGTGGGTGTCAACCTTCGGTCTAAATTTGCAAATTGGCAATTTTCGTTTAGAATCCAAATTGTAATTTAATTTTTATTTATTTCTCAACCAAAATCCAAAAAGCAACATTGATTTACTGTTTATAATTTAAATTCCCATTGAGAAAAATAGTTGCAAAATTGACTTGGACGTGCGGGTGTGGCTGTAACATAATCGTGAAGTGAAGACTGTGAACCGTGCAGCTCGCGACATGGGAAGCTTAGCGATCAATATGGACCATGTGCAGGCCTTCATCATGCCGCAAGTGTACAGAGACTTTTACTATGTGAGTGGTCCTTTGCTGAAACGTTTGGTGCCCTTATTTGCTAGCATTACATCGCTTCCTTATAAATACCCTCGCTCTTGTATCTTCACTGATAATCTGTAGAAGTATCCTTAACTTCTGCATTACCCTATGTGTGTGGGTTGTACACTTGTATATCGACATATGCCCTGTGTGTCTGTGTTGTGGGTGCTTGCTTTTATCCGTCAGAGACTTGTACTAATGACAGACAGTTGCTAGAGTCTCTCCTTGTTGGGTTGCATTAACACAGTAACGGCCGAATTGGTTTTGCTTCAAAGCGAAATCTTACGGTAATTTCCATCAAATTGTCTTTCATGAAACTCAGTACGGTGTGAAGTTTTCATCGAGGCATTTAGAATACGACAGATATGAGTGATCTTTCTCATTTAAAACGAACGTTAGTAGATAAAGGGCTAAAAGACTTGGCGTTCTGTGTTGGTAACTCCATCTCCTCTCAGCAGCAGCAACTTTTTTAGAATTAGTTGTGGGTTAGTTCGGGCATGCGTCGAATTTTTGCCACCAACTTCTTGGTAGAGTGTCTTCGGTACTTTGGCTATCCTTTTCATAGCTCGGTTCGTATCAGTATGGTGCTTTCTGTCACTGTTAGCATCTAGATTGAGCATGGTAGTGTAACGCCCGTTTCTATTCTACTAACAAAATAACGATACCTTGCTATATTTTGTTCTTCTTGAGGGAGGCCT
This sequence comes from Platorchestia sp. MABIK, assembly GCA_014220935.1. NCBI lineage: Eukaryota > Metazoa > Arthropoda > Malacostraca > Amphipoda > Talitridae > Platorchestia > Platorchestia sp. MABIK. Next base: position 40,815 of record JACJUY010000363.1, read on the forward strand.
AAACCAATTCGTAATGTATCATAACATGTGTGCTAATGAACGGTTTCCTGTCACATTTTAAACGCTATGCAAGTATTTCATTTTATGAAGTATTTTTGAAACAGGATTCTCTTTGAACTCTGCAAATGCTCACCACCTGCAGTAGCGTGAACTTTTGCCTTTCGTACCTTGGTTGGTGCGTGTGCTTGAGCGCATTTGTGGGTCGACGCGTGTTCCCTCTTGTTCCTGCCAAGAGCTGCATTTGCCCAGACGCAGTTGCTTCGTTGCTTCTCTGTCTGCGTTATGTGCCAAACTCTGCCTTTTTAGTTTTCCCTTGCGATTATTATGTTACTTAATGTTTCACCATAAGATTCATGCTTGTTTCTTTGTCTGGAATGTTACAGTTCATTGCGTTGTTCTTGTTTCATTTTTTCCAAAATGTTCAAAATAAGTGCAGCGATGTTACTAAAAAAGCGAAATATTCTGGTGAAGTTAGATCGAACTGTTTTAGGATATCTTGAAAGAGACGCTAATTCAGTGCACTTGGTCTTTGGTTAATTCAGAGTACTGATAGGGTATATTTCGCAATTTTTTTCTGATATTGATCGTAATATAGAATTGTTTGCATTGCTTCCTGCTATGCATACTGCTAGATCAGTCCTTCATTTTTGCGGTGAAAATGATGGAACGACGTGTTTATTGGAATTCGCTTCACGAACTTCTAAGCTGGGAGTGAAGCGACTTTTACTCAGCAGTTACATGTTGTAGGCTTCTGCGAGTCTATTTGTGCGTAGTGATTCTGCACTCGTACTATTTGCTAGGCTTAAGCGAATCTATGTATGCGTAGTAATGGGTGAAATGCTGGCAAGTTACTAACACTGAAGCAACTCCTCGGGGGTGAACAATTATTTCATCTAGGGGAATGAGCGTTCCCAGGGGGAATATGTGAAGTCCCGAGCTAAAAATTAAGAAGGCCGTTTGTGGATAATTTTTTTTTTTTGTTCCGGACCATTTGCTTTTGGTTCACTAAATGGTGCCTTTCTCTCTTTGGAACGCTTTTGCTACGGTGAGGGATGCTTACAATAACATCTACATGAACAAATCTAACGTACCGTTGAAGTTATGATTGTAAATGAATAAAAAAATAAACGGTAGTTGATGCTTTCATTTCTTATTTCACGCGAGATGCGGGCCATCGCTTTTAATTGCTTTGCATCTTTCCTCGTGTTTCTCCGCCCCGGATGCGAAAAGTGGCTGGCTGAGCCGAGCACGTGCGGCTGTTTTTGTGTCGTGCTGACACGGCGCCCACGTTCTGGCGTGCGGGGATGTCGTGTGTTTGGGGATTTTCTTCTTCGATGATTCCTTCTCTTCGATGATTCCTTTCTTTGATGGTTCCGTTTCTTTGAAGGTTCCTTTCCTTCAAGTACTCCTTTTCTTCGTAGCGCTTTTCTTATCGCTTGTGTGTTAGCTCAGTTTATTAATCGAGGGGATTTTTTTTCGTTTCCGCCACCCTAAAATTTTTGGGCTGTTTCTTTTTAATTAGACCTTTGGATTTTTTTTATTTTTCATAAATCTCTGGGGGTTTTCTTCCAATTTCGCTCAGTTGAAGCTCATGTGTCTTTTTTCTTTGATTTTTATTAGCCCGTTTGCTGTATGAGTGCTCTGCTCGACGAAGGTGGAAAATGGGAGTGGTATTTCAAAAGAATCTATTTCTAACGAAGAATCAATAATCATACAGGATGGATATGATCTCACTGTGTCCTCTCCTCTAACTTGTAGAGTCATTTCATAGCGTCCCTTTCATATCATACACCTTTGCAGTTTCTCATTTGGCCATCAGATGTTTTCCTTTCATTGAGATTTCTTTCATTCTAATTAACCTTGAAGCACGAATTGTTCCAGCGGATTCGTGTGAAACGTTTTGGAGAATTTAGCGCTTCTGGGAAGTGTTTGCGAAGGAATCACAAGCAATGCCCAGGGAGTGAGATAAGATCACTCATCATCAGCGCTCTTCAGTGGTGGTTACTCAGAACAGCACTTTTCACAGGATATTCCTGTGAAAAGAATTTTTTGTTCACTAGTAGCCTGTTTTATTTATTTTGAATTTTTTTGAGGGAGAGACTCATGCTGCACGAGGGACTCGGTTTCCCGTTTTTCAATTCTCTTTACTCGGAGGTGCTCGCGTTTTTATTGCCGGCGAGGTGAGCCGTGCCAACTGAGACCCTGCAAAATTTGTGTTCATGTGCTTCTTTTTGCTCTAAATCTCACATTTGCTGTTGGGCTCACAGTAACGCAGGAAAACAGTCGATCAGCTCGATCAAATATAGTCTTTGACGTATAAGAAGTGTGAGTGAGCGCCTTGGGCAAACGGAGAGTGAAAAATAGTGTCGCTATTTACTCTCTACAATCCTGTCGATTTTGTCGAGTGCGGCGTTTCTTGCTTGATTTTTCAGCGTAAATTTTTAAAAACATTCGTTCCTCTCGTAAGAAGTAACACCGCAGCTTGCACGCTATAACGGCAAGTGTTGAAATTAGTTATTCATAAGCAAACTTACCTTATGCGAATAAATTTACTTGATCGTCTTATAGTCTCTCTTTTGCAAAATTTCTTCCCCTTTGGAGACGTAGGATTAGTACTAGGCTTGAGTTGGGTTTGTCTGTTCTGTGCTATGGACACTTGCGCTCTCAGATGAGATGAACCTATTGAATGGCCAAAAAATGGACTCTTGGACTGCCCAGTGTTCGTACTTTTGTTTTGATGGAGGTACTTGTTGACGTGATACACGTCTGATGAGTTCAATCAAGGGAAAGAACATAAAGTTTGAGGCAATCAAATTTCATAATTAAACTCGGTTGCTCCTCATTAAAAAACTAAAAACACGCGAGTAATCGTCAATTGAATGTTAAGTACATTTTTAGGGACACCCTGTACTGTTGGATTATCAAAACTACAGGTAGGCGTTTGGGACTTCTATCCTTCGTGTCAACTTTGCTTCTTTCCGGTTTCATGCATTCTTTGTTATTTCTTCTTGGCCTATTCTTCTCCCTATGCATAGATTTCCGATTTTACAGCCCGTACTGAATGGTCTCTTTTCACTTTCTAGAGATTGCCGTTTGTGTTGCTAGGGAATCTTAAACTAATATAATAGTTTAAGTTAGCATGATGATAACGTTAATATCCATGAAAAATTAAAGTTGGCGTAAATAGGAGATTGCATTCGAAACATAAGTGCTGGAGAAACTTGTCAGCTTCAGGTAATTTAGCCTCTTTCGCCCCACGTTCCTCACATGGTACACCCTATAAAAATGCCCCTATGTTTTATTTCAAGCGAATGCTCTTGTGTGTTTTTAGAAGTTCATTGCCAGGTGGCAGTTTCGTCTCTAATCTGGTGTTGTAAACAACCTGATGCTAGAGCCAGTCTAACAACGGTGGTTATAATACCGGTAATATGAGTAGAAAAATTAGACGGTTAACACTTTGACTGCAATTGGTTAAACTGAAGTTCAATATTCAACTCAAATTTAAAGTCAGTTGTAGGAAGCCATGTTGAAAATAGCAATCATTAACTGGATCATGCCCTCATTTAACTTTAATTAAGTACTTGTGAAAATTGAGTTTGTGCCTATTGGTTGGTCAGCAGCATTATGAAAATCCCCTCCGTGGCCACCGGTGGCGCACGTTGCGGTCTAAGTTTTAGGCGTTAATGCGTGAGCGACATAACACGTTGACTACGTTTGTGCGGTTGATTCGGTTAGGTTGTGAGAAGCAGAAATAAAAAATCGATTGTACCACTCAAATGCGTTCTTATCCTTTCTAAAAAATGTAAAACCAATTGCGCGATAGTATTTTACCCCCGTTTGCTAGAATCAATTTTGAAAGAGGCAGTGAAGTAATTTAAATTGTATTCATTCTTACCGGTCTGCCAATGAGCAATTTGCCTAGGGGTACGAGTATGTCCCAATACGTAATCAACGTGTTGAAGCGTAGTGTCGCCGCCGCCGCTCCACAGAGCGCTGCAACCGCGACTTTCGAGTTTCTCCATACCGTGACGAGAGGCGTGATGAACTGTGCAACTCCGTTGCGAGATACCTGGCTTCATTGAAGCCTTTCAGACCAGACACCTTCACGACTCCACCAGCGGCTGACTGTGCTGGTGTAGGGCGTGTACGATTGCGATTTCCCTCGTGGTGGCTGTCTCTGATTTCAGATCTCAATGAAATAAACGCGTTGTCATAGATTACCTCCATGAATATAAGTCACGGTGTAGTTTTAAACGTTGATTCTTTTGGTATTCATGAGGAAGATTCATTCTCTTCGCATAATTTTCTTGCGTTGTTTGTGTGTGGCAACTGCAAACTGCGTGAAAATAAGTGGGACATAAGTATCAGAATTTACAGGAGAAATGGAAAAAACCTGCGTTGTGTGTACGTATTATAATTTATTCTTTGGATAACACTCCTCACAATTGCATAAATTTGAGTCGCGTTGTAGGACTTCAGATGAGCATCAGGTTTTGCCAGCACGCCAGAGGATATCGACCAAGTGCAAGTGTTCACAGCACCAACCGATATTCGGCCTCCGGTCAAGCCTGTTGAGCTGGTGCTGTGCGCACGTCTCGTGAATGCTTGTTGACTTCTCTGTGGGGTGACGGTCTATTCTTGCTGTGATTTGGGATTGTGTCAGCGCATATTGCTTTTTGTTGTTCATTCGAGGGATGCATTTTATCGGACCTTGGCACGCTTGACTTTTGTTTAGTAATGTCGTTACTTCATTGCAGGTCACTTTGTGTTTAATTGAGACACGCCTTGTGTATAGATTCTGCGCTCCCTTAACTCCATACTAAATGGTGCCTTCATCCTTTCTCTTTTTGAATATCTTTGTTGTGGTAAGGGAGGCTGAAACTATTTTATGATTAATCGATCTTAAGAGGCACAAATTCCCGCCATACTTCCCAAACTTATTAATGCATTGGGCAAGTATTTTTGATGAAGCACTTCGTTCACCCTCGTGTCCGTCCTACGTTGAAAAGTGTTCCTCAGGTTCAGTTCTCTTGAGTTCCTATGTCATAAGTGTTGACCTCCATAGTGACACTTGTAGATTCTATTAATTCATTGCTTAATACATTGTAGTTCTTAATATTGCACAGAGGTGTTTTGAAATTCAAGTGTATTTAAATGCATGCATTTCATTATTTATAGCATTTTTCTCGACGTAGTGCGCTTCTGGACTGTTACTTGAGATTCCTGAGCTCCATCCGTCCAGGTGGGCTCATTGTTGTCTGTCCCGTCTCATGGCTGGAGGGAACAATTCGCTGTTACATCTCCAGCTACACGCAGCTGGTGCGAGAGCGTGCGTGCGCTTTTGTTGTCAGCCATAACTGGCCACTCTTCTTCTCACGTTCACTCCCCTCAGGGGCACACAACTATTGTATGTGTGAGAATTAGCATTCCCAGGGAGAAAATGTGTGGTCCCGAGCTGAGAGTTAAATAAGCATTCTTTTTGTGGAAATAAAATATTTTGCTTTATTTAGCCATTTTTTTCGGTTCAATGCTATCCTATTTTTCAGTACCTACTTTCTTCTTCAATGTTTAATCATTGTTGATCTTGTATCATGAACTTCTTTCTCAACTTACTGTTTCTATGCACCTTGTGCATAGATTTAGCGTTACCTTATCTCCACACTGAATAGCAGAATAGCCTTCCTCCTTCCCCTCTTTGGATCGCTTTGGTTGCGAATAGGGAGGCTTAAACTAACTTCTAATTTAATCTAGTGGTGAAAATCTAACATTAAAATATGAACGTGTGGTATGTAGTGAAATTTAAGGGTTTCATCTATAGTGCATTTCGCTTTTTTATTTCTTTCCTTGGCACTCTTCATCCCCGAGCCTCCCCATCGAAGCGTTTGAATACTCTTTTTTTCTGACAGACCCATGCAGAACTCCTTTCACTCAATACTTCTCGTATGGTTCTCATGCCATTGTGTGCAAGGTCAGATTTTTTTATCTTAGATGCCAGTTTTTCAGTTGAATATTCTGCTTGGAGCATTCCGATATTAAAATTTCGAATTGGAATAACCTTTAGTTCTACTAATTTGATGAGGTACTATTTACTCTGCACTTTCAATTGATCCCTGATCAAGTGCAGAGACACCCATGAGTGCTCTTTGTCGATATAGCGGTGCTCTTGTTCAAGTCACCTGTGCGTCAGTTTGTGCCACTTCAAATGTTCACTTCATGGTCCCTCTGTCTGGTCAGGCCGTCACCGAACATGCTCACGTGCCTACGGTCAGCTCTGCGCTAACTTCTTCTTCAAACAATCGGTTTTAATCTATGTCTGGTCAGGCCGTGACCGAACATGCTGAGGTGCTCGCGGTGCAGCTCTTCGCTAACTTGTTGTGCGTCTCTCATAACACTTCGACTGCGGCAGGTAAAACTAAGGTTTAATATTCAACTCAAATTTAAAGTCCGTTATTGTAAATAATGTTGAAAAGAGAAAACATTAACTAGATCATGCCTTCATATAGTTTTCATGAGTGTTAATGAAAAATTGAGTTTTTGACTATTGGTCGATCGGTAGCATTTTGAAAATTACCTCCGTGTACCACCGGTGGCTCACGTCGCAGTCGAAGCGTCAATACTTCGACAGCAACGTGTGGTCACTGAGGGGATTTTCATAATGCTTCTGACCGACTAGTAGTCACAAACTCAATTTTCATGAATACTGAATTGAATCTGAATGATGGCACGATTCAGTTGATGTTTACTATTTTCAACATTGCTTACTACAAATAACTTAAAGTTTACGTTGAACTTTGAACTTCAGTTTAACCAAATACGGTCAAAGTGTTGACTTGTGCGAATCACACAGCTGCTCTCCGGCATTGGATCACGCAAGGTATCTTGTTATACTTCCCAATGGCTGTGCTGAATAGAATGTTAGAGTATGTGCAGAGTTTGGAGCAGGTGTTCACTTTTTGCAGGTGCGCGACCACGAATTGCTGTACGACTGTCCTCCCTCAGATGTGCTATTTTGATTTGAACGTTTTCAGTCTTGTGCAGCTGGTGTGCAATCTTCTCATTTTCTGCAATCTTCTCGTTTTCTGCCATCATCTTTTCTGCAATCTCCTCGTTCTCTGCAATCTCCTCGTTCTCTGCAATCTCCTCGTTCTCTGCAATCTCCTCGTTCTCTGCAATCTCCTCGTTCTCTGCAATCTCCTCGTTCTCTGCAATCTCCTCGTTCTCTGCAATTCGCTTACTTTAAATTTATTCCGTTGGGAAACGAGCCGATTTTCCGATATCATAACGTACTACATTTGGGAAATTTTTTAAATTTTTTGGTCGAGCGCATCCATTGGAAGAGTTGTCAGTTGTGCGTGAACTCGTCGTTTTTGGCGGGTTGTTCGCTTACCTCTCAAGTTCTCTGTAAGCAAGGGTTGAAATAATCAATTCATTCTTGTATTGGATTTTTTATGTAAAAACAGCCTAACTAATTCCTTGTGAGCTGCTAGACTTCCACCCCATCGGTACAATTGTTGTATATATGGAAATCAGCACTCACAGAAGGAAGATGCGAGGTCCCGAGCTGAAAGTTCGGTAGACCTTTTTTTGAAATAGGTTATGTGTGAAGAATTTTTTTCCAGCTCGCTCCTGTCTTGTTTTTCAGCACTTGCTACTTTCTTCAGCTTCAATCTTGTATTATAAGCTTACTCTTTTTTTCGAGTAGGGGATTTTGTGTTGAAATACATCGTCTGTATAGATTTCTCGTTTCCTAAACTCAATGCTAAATTACGTCTTCGTTTCATTGGAATACTTTAGTTTTGAGTAAGGAGGCTTAAACTAACTCATCTATTTTAATACAATCTGCGTTGAAATTTCATTAGTTGTCCGGGGAATTTTCTTTGCGAAAACGAGACTAAAACTAAGAGACCGCGTTTGAAGGGCTAGAAATTCGCCTCGCGTTTCGAAATATATTCTAATGACAATCTAACCCGGAGTTTTGCATCGTGTCTTTGCTGTGTAATTTTGTTGAGACTACGCTTCTGTTGTACGGGAAAGAGTCTGCACTTATTTTATATTTTCTCGCAGCATGCGCATTATTTACTTGTGCCCACACTTCTGCTTAGCTTTTCTATAGACTATGGATGAGAATGTAAACAATGTATAATATAAAATGGAATTTCATGTTTCGTACAGTTTTTAGAACCGTTCTGTACGTGTTGGAGCGCTTGTGTTATTTGTGCCTCAATGTGCGTACCTTCTAAGCTATCTGTGGGTTGTTCTGTACGTTTTTGTTCCCAGTCAACCCTTTGTGTTGAGATCCGCCCAAGTCTAGCTGGTTTTGCAAGATAAAAATTTAATTTTTCGATAGAGCGGAATAATGTCATCCAAAATTATTGAGCGATCTTTCTTTAGGGGCATTAGATCAATTGAATTCGGGGGAGTATTTTTATTGCCGAACTCGCTCTGGAGCCACGTTAATTTGTTAATAATGCACTTACGACCTCAGAGAGGGATGCAGCTCATGAATCTATTGGAATTAGCGCTTCCACTGAGAACGTGTGAAGTCACGAGCTGAAGTAGCGGTCCCAGGGGGAAAATGCGAGGTCCTGAGCCGTGAGTTAGGTAGGGCTTCTTCTCGGTGAAGTAAAATGTTTTTGTTTTGTTATGAACCATCTTCTTTCAGTTCACTGCTGTCCTGTTTTTCAGCACCTTTGATTTTCTTCTTCAACTTTTCTCTTGTTTCTTAACCTTCCTTCTCATCTTACTGTTGCTACTCGCTCAGGATCCTTTGCAGGAACACCCTTTTGTGCATAGACTCAATGTTCCCTTAACTCCATACTAAATGGTACCTTCATCCTTCCTCTCTTTGAGCATCTTTGTTGTGGAAAAGGGAGGCTAAAACCAATTTATAATCAATCAGTCACGAGCTGAAGTTTAGGTAGGCTTTCCCTTATTTGAAACGGAATAGGCTTTTTTTTTGTCAAGGACCATCCTTTTTGGCTCATTACTGTTTTTTTTTCGAAGCTTGTGACTGTCTTCTTCAACCTTTATCTTATTTCATTTACTTTCCTAACTCGCTGTCTCTATATGCATGGGATTTTGTGTGGGAACACACCTTGTACATAGATTCCTTGTTTTCTTACTTCATACGAAGTGGTACAATTCTCCTTCCTTTCTCTGGAACCAAGTTTTTGGTTTCTTATCTAATACACTAATCACCTCTCCCTACCTTAACACGTTGACTGCGATGGGTTAAACAGGAGTTCTATATTCAAGTCAAATTTAAAGTCCTAAGTTGTGAGCTATTTCATAAATACCAAACATTAACTGGGTCCATTATATACCATTAACTTGAAAAAAGATTGTTAGAATTTTCAAACGACCCATCGATGGGTCGTCTTGCAGCAGGAAGAACCTAAGCTCGACCCATCAATGGGTCGTATCGCAAGCAACGTGTCAACTAGTGGATAGATAAAGTTTCATATGTTATAGTTGTGCTTGGCCAGAAGAGGCGCTGTAGTGGTGGATACTGGGTTTAGCGAGAGCGGAGGTCAACTATGCTTAAATGTTCATAACATAAGTACCTGAAATATTGCTTATAAATTTTTATTAAACGGTTTGTTATCGCCAGTATTGTATTTTTAATGTTCACGCGTAAATTTATTGTTTGTAAATTCAAATGAGTTTTCCAAAATACTACTTGGAATGTTCACTTATCTGATTCATCATCTCCAACATTAGGATGTGTTTGTGGTTGGCGTATAAATACGTTATTGCGTAATTCATGTTGAGCGGTCGTGGACTCGAAACGTAAGAAACATATACTGTCTCACTGATTTTTTTCTCTTTTTCGCCGCCGTAAGCATCTACTATTTCTCTTTTACGCCGCCCTCCGATACTCTTGAGTCCCAGAATCCGCCGCTCCAGGGTGAGGTGTTCACCGATCTGCTGTGTGTCGTCCTGTTAGTGACTTCAATAGGCTAACGATTTTTATAGTCGACGTGATCCTTTAGTTTCATGTTTTGTTCTGTAGCAGAGAGATAGAATACTAATCTAATCCGGCTAGAGTTCAATGGGCCATGCTCATTCGTTTCAAATGGTGCTTTCGATACAAACCACGCAGAGGTTATTTATGGACTTCCAACTCATGTTGAGGATGAATTACCAAGTGTGGACGTTGGGTAAGGAATGATTCATAACATGATGTTTAATAAATTTTTAAGCGGACGTCATATAGAGATAGATTCATTGCATGGTGTTTAATGAATTTTTGAGCAAACGTCATGTGAAGACTGATTCGTTACAACACATCTCAAGAGTAAAATTTTTAGCGGCCATCACGTAAAGATTGAATCGTTACAACAATGCTTTTTTAAGCGGCCATCACGTAAGGATTGATTCGTTACAACAATGCATTTTTAAGCGGCCATCACGTAAGGATTGATTCGTTGCAACACATGTTAAGAATGAATTTTTAAGCGGCCATCACTTGAAGTTTGACGTGTTGCAGAAGAGCGCGAACACGAGCAACGCGTTGCTGGGTGCACATTCTCGCAGTCCGGGCCCCAACACAGCCGGCAGCCACATCGTCAGCATGAGCGCGGACTCACCTGTCACTCAGAAGAGACTCGTCTACCGCCATACACCCAATGGGGCAGGTCTGTGCGCTCCAGTCATACTCTAGAACTGGGGTTCTTAACCTTTTTTTTACTCCCACGCCCTCCTTATGAATTGTCAGGGGAAATTGTTTGCGGATGATAAATAAATGGTAAATAAGAGCTCAGAAAAAAGAATATTGTAAATAGGTCCTCAAACATATTCAACAGTGAAAGTTCGCTCTTTTGTCGACAACATTACTGGGAAAAAATCAGGCTTTACTGCAGAGGCTCGCGCTCCTGAGGTTAAGAACCACTGCTCTAGAAGTTTTGTCAGTGAAGCTTATGTTATTGTCTACCCAGACAGCTACCGTGCGGTGTGTTTGTCCAGGGTAGCTGATCTCAGGTGAGTGTGTGGGTTAGTTGTAGTAAAACTAGTGTGTGCTTAGAGAAGAAGTTCGGTATATTTATATAATAAGTGCTGCTTAATGTTCACCTTTTAGTATTTTTGTTGGCGAGCATATCGTATTCGTCTGCGTGGTGCGTGACCGGCTATTCTGAGCAAGCCTCTTCTTATATCGGAGCTCTTGGTGTATCATGGTTAGGTCTCTTTGTTCGTCTGTTATTCAGTGTATTTCATTCAGTTCACGCACTGCTGTTGAAGTAGGTTGGCTTTAGCAAGAGACGGTAAGGTTTAATAAGAGGTGTGATCGACTTGGGGATTCTGCTTTGATTCTTCTGTTGGCCAATTTGCATTGGTGCTACTTCGTTAGTTGGATGCTGTTTGAGCTAACTACACAGATTGTCCGTGTTGGAATACACCATCAGTGCGACGATTTTTATTCCGAAATGGCTTGTAAAGCAAGCATGTCATTCACAGTTTCTAGGAAACTGGCGGAATTTTATTTCACCTTTAGTACGGGACACAGAGAAGCGTTACACTGCTTTACCATTATGGCTAACGCTGCATTAAAGATAGCTTCTATCCAGAACGTAACTTATGAAGCGAGTCTGGATATTAAATTACCCATTAGGGCATTGGTTCTTGTCTTACATTTGCATCCTTGTAACGAGGAAATTAATTCCTTGCGATCAAGGGCAGCGATTCCATCTTACAAGTCACGGCGTGTTTCGACATGGCTTTGTGCTTGCCTTCTGAGAGTTATGTGCAGCTGGTGCGGATGGCTGAGATGCTTCCTGCTCAATATTACACTGCTTCGCTATATTTTACTTAGCTTTTTGTGGAGTTTAACGGTGACGTCAGTCCTAATCTGAAGCTTCTAGTACACCACGGAGTGCGAGTAAATGCTCACTCTTTGAAACGTCGATGACTGGTTGAAGTTTTGCAATGACTGTATTTTGATTTTGAATGAATTTCTGAAATTTTATTGTATTTTTCAAAACTTTTTCTCAAAAAACAAAAATCTAAGTTCAGATAATTCAAGTAATTTGGTCTAAAGCATCACGGCAATGCTGCTCGAACTTGACCGGAACTGGAGCGTTCCTTTGAATTGCCTCCACTGGGGAAGCCTATAAAGTTTTCGTGATAAAAATCGCTTAAATAATTTTATGAGATCCAAGGGAGTTCACTCGGATACTGCTGAACATACACAGCTACGGACATATAAGGTGTATATACTGAAATGTGCACAAGTTTGCCATAGTGGGTACAATTATTTGCGAAATACACACACAGAGCGTTGACCTGTTGAAGCGAGCTTTGTGGGACCCCATACCGCAGTTGTTTGCGGCAGCTGCAACGTTTGCTACACTTCACTTGCGCAACCAACCACCTGCGCACCTTCCGTGTTCCTGTCACTGGAAGCGCTAGCGAGTATCTCTATTGGTGCTACTGTCACTGGACCTGTCTGTGTTTGGCTGCTGGTGCTTCTGCGCCCTCGCTCCCGCCGTGTTGTTACGTCTCGCGTGTTCGGGTGTGGGACGCTACCGAGACGTTGTGTTGTCGACGATTTTGCTAGATGGGGTGTACTTAGTTTTGTGAAGATCATGTGGATTGCCATTGTGGTAGTGTAAGAACCACGGTTGCTGTTATGTACTATTGTGATTAGGTAATACAGTTGCGGTTATAGTTATAATTGTGTAGGTATTGCGATCGCGGTTATAGCAGTGGTTGTATATTTATTGCGGTCGCGGTTATTGCAGTGGTTGTATATTTATTGCGGTAGCGGTTATAGCAGTGGTTGTATATTTAATGCGGTAGCGGTTATAGGAATGGTTGTGTATGTGCTTTGATCAGTCGTCTAGTAGTTGTTGAGTCTAATAGACTCGTGCGTGCACACGCATAAATGCAGGCAACTCAACTGACGATATTGACTTTGGTGCCGGGGCAGATAGTGGCGTTACTGCGGGTCCACTCGAGAGAGGTCGATAAAATATTCACCGTCTTGAGCAACTTCTACCGAGTTTCGCTTCATTCAACACTAAGTCGTGAGAGTACCTCACACATTTTGCAGGAACAAGTCTCTCGGGTCATTTTATGAAATAATAATACAAAATTGGTGTGATTGTTGTAACGTGGGCAGCAAGTATATTTGTCAGAGTTTGAAATTCTGAAATAGCTTTGTCTTATTCCGGTTGTTGTTTCAAGCGAGCATGTGTTTCTTATTTGTTGGTGAAGCTCATATTCTTCAAACGCCGATCGCTTTTCAATGAATATTTTTTTCAGTTAAATTTTGAACAATAATTGATAGAAATTGGGTTGAAAGAAATTAGCGCTCTCCGCCTCATGAGCTTAGAGAGGTCTGCGTTTGCTGTGTGCAGGGCATTTTATACTTGCATCACTGTTTCCACGGGCCTTTGTATGATAGCCATTTGATGATAGGTTTCCTAGTACTTCAATGTCTGGCAATTTAGTATCGACTTGGGGAACTTTAGCAGGAGGTGAAGAATAGTTAAAGCTGACGTTCTCTCAAATTGAAAAATACATAATTTAAAATTGGTAGAAGATTTTACTGAGTTTGACGCTCGAGTTCCGAGAAATTTTACGCTCCTGTTGTGAAGTTAAACCTCTCCGATTGTAAAAGCTTCAGCATCGGCTGTGACGAGGGCAATGCTCACGAATTTTTAAAATGTGCAAACAAGGTGATGGCCTGGTCAGATAATCAAGTGTTTGTTTGGTCAGCGTTTCGTAAACACGTTTCTTCATGAAGTTTGAATTGATAGCGTGAATGTTGTACACAACGGTACTCTTCATTTCTATACCTGTACAAACTTGAGTTTAATTTTAGAGTTCTCTTGAAAAATAAAAAATGATGAAATGTTCTCGGTAAAAGTACGTGCTTTTCACCGTTTTGAGAACCAGTTTGTACCAAATCTGAACTTCTAAATAACTGGAGGTGTGATTTTGTGACATGGCGTGTTGTCCTCTTCGGTTTTCGTCAACTGTCCGACTTAGAATACTCTACTTCGGATATTGAGCTCATGAAGATTGTTCAGCGTTTTGTAGTGTATGGAGGACATTCGATGGTGTTTCGCCGTCTTTAGGGATATGAATCAACTTTGTGAGAAATGGTTATGCTGTCTGTTGTCGTCGGCACTTCTCCAAAATCAGCAACGATACAGGAGGTTGTTGTGAGTACAATTTTTGAGCATGCAAGACACTAGAGTTTTTTATTTTTTCTTTTATATCCTGGGAAAGAAAGAACATTGTACCCCTGACTGCTTGAACGTCTTCTTTTGAAGTTCTTCGAATATTTTCTAATCAGTTTTGTTATAAGTAATTTTTGGTTTCGGTTGCAATTATATAAAATTTCCCTTTAGTGCGCTTTGTTACTGAGCTATCACAACACCTTGAAGAAGCACAAATAAGTATTGGGATCGGTAAAACTTGTCGCTTGTCTGTGAGAGTTTCCTCCATTAATCCAATACCGTTGTCTGGCTACAGACATGTCGGAAGTCCAGTCTGCTGTGATAGGCTTCAGTCAAGCAGGTGAGTTGGCTGCTCTGTATGGGACAGTGTTCTCTATATGTGACACGGTTCTATATGGGATACGGTTCTATATGGGACACGGTTTTATATGGGACGCGGTTCTATATGAGACGCGGTTCTACATGGGACGCGGTTCTACATGGGACGCGGTTCTACATGGGACGCGGTTCTACATGGGACGCGGTTCTACATGGGACGCGGTTCTACATGGGACGCGGTTCTACATGGGACGCGGTTCTACATGGGACACTATTGTATTTAAGACACGGCTCTATATGGGACACGGCTCTATATGGGACACGCTTCTATATGGGACACTTGAGGCGCTCCTGTGATCTGCTGTGCTGTTTTAAACCACCCATGACATGCTTCTTTTGTCCGGGCACTGTTCTATAATCGTATAGCTTACTGACTTGTTTTTTGTGAGCTTGTCGGTGCGTCTGGTGCGCAATCAAGTGTACCGCTGTCATTAATCAGGAAACAAAGCTACTGAGATCATGGTTGCCTTGCGTTTAGCAACATTTATATTGAGTGTGATTCATGCCAGGAAAAACGTAGTGACGCAGCCTTAATGAAAGCGGTGTTAGCGTGTCCTCTGCTTAGATTTATTAATGTTAGTTTTTACTTCTGTGATATCGCTTCAATTTTTACTTAGTAATCAGTAGTGTTAAAAAAAAGAACTAGCAATCAGTAGTGTTTAACATTGCGAAAGAAAATACTTCATTTTGAGTATAAAGTTAAGATTATCTTCATTGTTGCAGGCAAGAGCGGCAGCGGAAGCGTGAATGGAGGGGGCGACGGCATGTCGACTTCATTACGGGACAAAATCAAGGAAAAGCAAGAGCGCCAGACGCTCGTCCTGTGGAGACGACCGCTTACAACTCTTCATTATTTTGTACTCGAGACCTGGCACTTACTCAGGCATTATCTTTCCAGGTGAACTAACGTGTGGCATGCTACCATAAAACCCCGCATGTAATAATGATAGAGTTCCTCTCTGGCTTGTGTACGTGTCCAATGAACTAAAATTTACTCAGATTCACTTATTTAAAGAGCGAGGTTTCGATACATTAAGGAAGAAAAACTTGTTGAAAATATTGATGCACTTTTTGAAGTTTTTGTGCAGCGTACGGTTAACCAAAGGAAGCACATTTCTTTACATTTACTAGATCTCATGCTGGAGATTTTAGATTCTATGTGATTAACAGTAAACGCTGTTTCTTATTTGAAATGGCATCCCGTTCTGTACTTTCTTTATTTAATGAGCGACGTGCTCTGACCTGCTTTCCTTTAATGAGAATGCGAATACACAACTGCCGGTCCTAAAATAAATAGCCCCACTGGCCCATTCCTATTACCTTCATTATTGAGTGGGTGGAAAAGTGAAAAACTGAGGCTAGTGTTTCAGTTACGGTGGTGGAGAAATTAACCCCTATATTTAGTATGCAATTTATTCCTGCACCTTTTGGGGGTGGAGTGTGTTGTGTTATTCTCTGACGCTGCTATTCACTCTCGGTCCTGCACACCTGAGAACAACACGTGTAGGCACTTCCCATTGTGTAGTCATTTACTCTATTGTTCCTCATTTATTTGCGTCCTTTCTTTTCTACTTAAAAATTTGCAATGTGATGTATTGACTGACCCTTTAACGCCCAAGTGGACTCTACGGTCCTCTTTCGCAAATAGCCTCAATATATTGTATTTCTCGTTAAATTAGTTCCCTAATGTGTTCTTTGGAGTTCACTGCCGAGTGGCAGTTCCTTCCTCATCCTGATATCAGTGATTACCTGATGCCGGCGCCAGTTTAGTGGCGGTGGTTGTGATAACCGTAATATGAGTACAAAAATGCAGACGTTAAAGGGTTAATGTATTACTGGTAAGTGTGAACTGTAATTAATTTAACAATCGCTCTTATAAAACACGAACACATTTTTTAAAATTTAAATTTATGAAAACGTTTGTGAGGGCACACGTCTATATACTGGCAGTAGTTGACGCCTGGGTCACTTGTAGCATGTTCACTTATGCTCTATTGAGTACATTCAGCTATGGTCTTTTTCCTGAGGATAGTTTTGTTTCAGAGTATGGCACCACAAAATGGCGGTAGGAGCCACGCTGGCCGTGCTGCTGCTCTACTATGCCATCAAAGCCACGCCTGGACCCCACCAACAGGTGCGGCCCACTTCTTGCCGAGCAGTGAAAACTAGGTCTTTTGCTCGTTGATTCACTAGGTTTTGTGCTCGTTGATTCACTAAGTTTTGTGCTCGTTGATTCATTAGGTTTTGTGCTAATTGATTCACTAGGTTTTGTGCTAATTGATTCACTAGGTTTTGTGCTCGTTTAGGTTACCAGGTTTTGTGTTCGTTCATTTCGGCGCACAGTTTGTTCAAATTCTCATGTCTGACTGCTGTTCTCTCAATGAACAAAGCAGTTCAGACACACTGTAATGCATCTGTGCTGGAGAGTGTGCTTGTGAACATGTAGTATTTCCTCTCATTCAAAGCTTCTTTTTCGCCTTGACGAGAACACTCGAGTTCTTCTAGCTGAGTGTAAAATTGTTTAGTTTAAATCTCCAGATTATCTTAATGTTGAATTATCCTCGCTAATGCCAGATTATCTTAATGTTGAATTTTCCCCTTTAATGCCAGATTATCATAATGTTGATTTTTCCTCTTTAATGTCTGATTATCTTAATGTTGAATTATTATTTTTATTATCATTATTATCGTGGTGTGTCAGATGCTAGGTCGCGTGTCGACGTACTGGGTGTGGTGCGGTTGGTGGGTGTGGCTGGGCGTGCTGTCGTCCGTCGGGCTGGGCACCGGCCTGCACACCTTCCTGCTCTACCTGGGCCCTCACATCGCCTCCGTCACCATGGCCGCCTACACCTGCAACTCCCTCAACTTCCCAGAGCCGCCCTATCCTGATGAGTCAGTCTTGTGCTCTCTACTTGGGCTTCTGTAGTCGTGGCTTCTGTTCTTTGTCTGTCATTTTCTTGACGTTTACTCCTTTGACTTCGACGTCAGCATTTTTCTACTCGTACAACCGTCACTACTTAACTTCCCCGAGCCGCCATATCCTGACGAGTCCTGTCACAATAGTACATAACAGCAACCGAAGTTCTTACACAGCCACAATGTCAACCACAGTATCTACACAAAACTAATGACCTTTGCCGGTCACGTTTGACAATCAGTCAAACTCGCAAGAAGTTAATGACAGTTCATTGCTTTGTTTACGAGCACTTAGATACTTGATCGAATTCATTCTTGTTACTTGGATATTGCTAAGAAACTTCCAGACTGCGCTAATACGACTTTCCCAGTATTGCTGAGGGATATCCTGACGGCGTAAATACCGGTCTTCGAGCCGATACGATTTCTGAATGATTTAATAGGCTAAAGGTTGAGAAACCATCCGCTACGAGAAATTTCTTTCTCATGGCCATTCTGATGTACCATTCTGATGTACCATAGAGAAGTTCATTTAGACTCACTTATATTTGTGTTGCAGAATCGTGTGTCCAGACGCCCCGGACGCCACGGCCCCCACGCTGTCCATCTGGACCATCATGAGCAAAGTGCGCCTCGAGGCCTTCATGTGGGGCGCCGGCACCGCTCTCGGTGAGTGATGCGCGTCTTGCAGTCAGGTGTTCCACTTGTGTTGCTCTTGGCTCTGTTGTCTCAAGACTAGTATACCGATAAGCTTTAGAAAGGCACTATATTTATTTAATCATATTAAGGGTTGGCGAGCTGTTACTTTCTGTTGTCTCGATACTAGTGTACCGAAAAGTTTCTAAGAGGCTTTATGGCAACATTAAGGGTTGGGCGAGCTGTTACTTGCTCTTGTCATTCAGTTTTTACAGGCTCCTGAACCCTATTTTGAGTTTAATAAGTATGGAATTTTGGCATTTAATTTATTAAAATACGAACAAAATTTGATATTTCAATTTTAGCGACCTAGTATTTCCAAAACCCTTTGCCTAGCAATGAAGCCTGGCGGAGATTGAGTAATGTTTCGTAGCAAAATCTTTTTATATCTCTAGGTTCTTTTCTGGCCTTTCTATGGGGTTTCTTCTGATTTTGAGGGAAGTTTAAATTTTGTTCGACTTTCAGCATGTACTGGCCGAGGGATCCCCTACCTCATTTACATATTTAAGGGTTCTGAAGTGCTCACTTCTAATTATTCTACATTTAACGGTGCGAAATGATTGTTTTGACCCGGAAAGCCTGAGAACCGAGCTTGGAAAAGTATATTTGATCAAAATTTTACAGTTTCAAATTCAGAAACAATGCTGTCACCTCCCGTTAGGGTCTTAGTTACTTGATTACACTTCGATAACCATCGTATGCGCAAAATGTATGAAGCAACTTACACAATTCGAGCTCTACTGGCATTTTTGTGTAATAAAAGCCTGTGTTATATCTCGGTGTGAGCCTTGCATGGCAGGCGCCGCCGGAAGTCTTTATTGCAATTGCACTTGGGTTCGGATGGGTCCGAAATGCCTAGACTGCAACCGCCGGAAGCTGGCCGGCGAAGTCCTTTATGGTGTCTTGCTACGCTTTGCCTTTTACAAGCAACGGAAGATCTTTGTTTGACTTCCGGGCATTGCTAGTTTTAAGGAAGGTCTGTCACCGACGGAATCAGTATATTATTAGAAGCCTTGCTGTGCGTATACTCTTCCTGATCCTTAGCCTACACCTAAGGGTACAGAAGTTAAAGCTTCTGCTACAATACCTCAAGTTGTGTCGATAGTACGACACTACAGCCTGGTACATTCTTTATGATACAAGCGCGTGGTATATTAAGTGTAGTGGTACGGGAATTGGTTCGCTAATTCTGCTGGTGATACCGATGGAAATTTATTCTGAGTGATAATTGAACTCAAACAATGCTAAAACTTCACCTTAGCTACCCTTTTTCTCTGTAGCTTCAAAAGACCTGAGAGACTGCTGTTATTCCGCTGAATTTTTTTGGCGCAGTTGTCTCGCCAATAATTATTGGAAATTTCGCAGACACTTCACGTTCCCACTAAAGAGACGAAAGAGAGAGAAGTGTGGGGGTTTTTCTCAGCAAATTTTCATCCTTCATGCTGTGTATAAAAGTGCATACCTGTAGTAGAGCTTCATTCCTTGCATCGCATTCGGGCTAATGTTTCAGTGCTGTATTTCTTGCTATATTCATGTATTGCAAAAATAGCATCTGTAGATTGTTCCTGGTCTCAGTGAAGAACCTCAACTGGAAAATTTCGCTGCGAACTCTAGAAAAGATTGTGACACTTTTGAAGAGATTGTGATATCTTTGAAGAGATTGTGATATCTTTGAAGAGATTGTGATATCTTTGAAGAGATTGTGATATCTTTGAAGAAATTGTGATATCTTTGAAGAGATTGTGATATGGTTGAAGAGATTGTGATATCTTTGAAGAGATTGTGATATCTTTGAAGAGATTGTGATACCTTTGAAGAGATTGTGATACCTTTGAAGAGATTGTGATACCTTTGAAGAGATTGTGACATCTTTGAAGAGATTGTGACATCTTTGAAGAGATTGTGACATCTTTGAAGAGATTGTGACATCTTTGAAGAGATTGTGACATCTTTGAAGAGATTGTGACATCTTTGAAGAGATTGTGATATCTTTGAAGAGATTTTGATATCTTTTAAAAATTTGTGACATTTTTAACATTTCAGGTGAGTTACCGCCGTACTTCATGGCACGCGGCGCGCGGCTGTCCGGCTACGACCCAGACGACGAGGAGATGGCCGAGTTCGAGGAGCTGCAGCGCCTCAAGGAGCGGCCTGAGGACATGAGCTGGCTCGACAGGGCTAAGCTCAGCGTTGAGAAGCTCGTCGAGAGGGTCGGCTTCTTCGGCATTCTCGCCTGCGCGTCTGTGAGTGGTCACCACAACAAATCGATGTTAGCTTTGCAAAATTAGCTTCATTTATTAAAACAGTGTATTTTTGGATGACATTTCTATCTTTAGCCTGTGAGGCAGTCTTGTAGGAGTAAGCACCGGGGAGTTATTTTAGCTTTAATAAATGCGGCATTTAAAAAACTTCTGTTCATAAAGGACTACTGATTTTTCTAATATGGCGTTTCGATAAGTATGTGTTTTGTTTTACTAATTGCTTTTGGAGAAAGGCGTTCATTCTCGAGAACCACATTGTATGTTGCCAACTGTTGTCTGAGGAGTTGCACTGTAAGGGAGTTTGAAAGAGTGACATGAGGAGTTAAATGCATGATTTTCATCTGTCTGAGTGCCTCGTTTGCGTGAGTATCGTAGTTTCTGGATATAATTATAACTGTCTTGAATATGTAGTTGTCAACATAACAAATAAAAGAAGTGGCTTCTTTCACGTGTTCGACAAGTTCTTCAAGTTGTCAGAGACCAGAATTTCTTTGTTAAATCTATACAAAGGATAAGCTTCAGGTTTCATGCGTGTTCGTGTCATAGTTTGTGTTAGTATAATGACATTTGCGGTTTGAATGAGAGGATGTACATTCGCATTCCTTTGTTTGGTATTTTATGTTTTATATTGATGGATTCTACCCAGTCGATGTATGTCATGAGTTGTTCCATTGATGCTACCAATTTTGTTGTCGAGTAAAACTATATCGTCGATTTTTGTTCTTTTATTCGGTACGCAATTGTTGTTCGAACATAGATAAGTGTTTTTGTTTAAATCCTCATATATTCTGGATCTTGCAGTGTGAGAGCCGGTTCATTTTGAATTTAATGACATTTATTTCATATTTTGTGGTGTACACAACAGAAAAGATTATCGTTGCAAAACAGAATATAGTGTTTAAGATAACCCTCATTGTTCAGATCCCAAACCCGTTGTTCGACTTGGCTGGCATCACGTGCGGCCACTTCTTGGTGCCGTTCTGGACGTTTTTCGGCGCTACTCTGATAGGGAAGGCCGTCATCAAGATGCACATTCAGAAGCTCTTCGTCATCATCGCCTTCAACGAAGCGCTGCTCACCAGCGCGCTCGAGCTGCTCGCCAGCGTGCCCGTGCTCGGGCCAACCCTGCAGAAGCCTTTCAAGAAGTTCCTCACCAGCCAGCAGTCCAAGCTAAAGAGAACACCTGGCGGGGCCGGGGCTGAGGCTAAGGTTGGTTACTATGAAAATTCAGCTCAATTTAAACTTGTCCGTTGCTTGATTAAAAAAAAATACCTGTCGAAGTTCGGGCTGAGACCGTTTTTGTCATAATTTAGCTCAATTACTTAATAGTACATTACAATTGAAAAAAGGTCATCAAAAATGGACTCCTACTGTAAAATATGGGTCTTGAGATTTTTTTTTCATGCGCAGGATGGTGCCAACTTCTTGTCATGGGCGTTCGAGAAGTTCATTCTCGTGATGGTGGCGTACTTCGTGGTGAGCATCGTCAACTCGCTCGCCCAGAGCTGCCATAAGCGGCTCAGCAAGTCCAGCAGCGGCAGCAGCCGGAGGAGAACAGCCTCGGAGATCGCACCGCAGCTTGCGAGACCGACCAAAGCAAAGCACGCTAAAGACTGATAGTAAATAATGATCTAGGGTACCGTGGGTGGGAGGCACGTGAAGCACGCGTAGCCCCTCTCCAATGGCACGCTCTTGTGATACGGGACGCGTGTCTACTTCAGGTCTAACTGAGATGCCTTAGGCTTCCTGCTCTCCGTGGCACCGTGGCAATATTTGGCGCGCTCGCTCGCCATTATCGGCTCACAAATGATGTCACCATAGCTTCTTCTTATGTAAAGCTCGTGTCTTGTATATTTTTAACTTGCATACATGAATACGTATTGTAACGAGGTAAATTATCAACGCAGTCATACTTGGTAGAGTAAGGATGAATAAAACGTTTCCTCGCAGACTTGCGTGGTTTCTCATCACTTGGGAAAAACTTCCGCTGTTGGGTATTGGCCGTGAGAGAGCTGTGCTGCTGTATTGTGACTGGACTCCACTTTTTTTCCGAGGAACTTGAGTTGTTTTTTCGTGACATTTCTGTATTGTTTTTGTCTGAAATCCTCTGTAACATTTCCATTACTTATTTGCGTCAACACTTCATCTGAAATATTTAGGATGTGTTGCTCATGTCGAGAGATACGCTGCTCTTTAATTTGATTATTTTCTAAATTGTTGCGGGGCCGTAACTATGCGGTCGACCACCAGCTCTTGCTCATGAAATAAACTGGTGCGCGCACTTCGTTGCGCCTCACAGACACGTCATTTATGGAGACTATATCGTCATTATGCGTTCGTGCCACCTTAACTTAAACTCTACCGAGTCTCGCTTAGTTGTTCGCCGAACCATGTGAATTTGATGAGCAAATTTTGCTCTCGTTCACGGGAATTAGGTAAAATAGTTCTGCTGAGTTGATGCTCGTCATCGAGGTCACCGGAACAGGATTTTCTGGCTTCATTTTGAGCACACTTTGTTGGTTCAATGCAGGCTCTCATCTGCTGTGATGTAAGCCTTCAGCTGTGATGTAAGCCTGAAGGCCTGTACCGACCGTGAGAGTAGGCCTACAGTTGGCGGCTAATTTTGATTCATTGAGGCAATTTCGAGAAATCATTTTGGCTGTCAATGAAACATACGCTGTTTCAATTGCGGGTGTACCTATTGAAGCAAAATTTGAAACGAATTTTTACGTTGTAAATCAACTTTAATTGTCATCCACGGTGTGTTCTAAATTCGAAGGCTCATTTCTTTGCTGCGGAACTACTGAACAGTTGGACGCTTATGAACCTGCTTAAAACCGAGATATTCCTTTGGGGGGAAAGAATATACACAACCAGGTAAAACACGGAAGTTTAAACCATAACTTTTTGAGTATTACATTAATACGATAAGGTTCACTTCAGAGTGACATTCTGTCAAATGCAAACGCCGGCTCACAAGCTAGTGCGCTCTTCAGTCATTCGATGGTTCAACGTAGCTCTAGTGCAAGAAAGTACAGGTCATTAAGCTGGGTTCCACTATCGAGTAGTCGGTAAGTTAATCATAAGGTGTTAGTTAAGAAGTGTCAGCTGATGTGCACTGTTATATACTAGGTCGGCGCTTCGTCTCCCGCCCGCTCTCTTCTACTCCCCCGAACTGACGCTCGCTGCAAGGCGATATCTTGTACTCCTATTGTTTGTTTCATTCACTTCACTAATTTCAGTCGATACCTACCATAAGTCGTAAAGTCGTAGAGTATTTTTGTTTTGCTGTGAATCACTGCTCTTATGGAGTATTTGCGCTTTCTCGCACGTCTAATCCCGCTGAGATCCATTCGTTTTGTTTCCAGGCACAGGACGTGTTTCATGGCACATTAGTGCTCATATTTTCTACGGGGGATAAACTGGCTGGAAAACATTTGTCATGATCTGCTCATTCATTTATCTGCAAGAGCATAAACTTCTGTTAGTGGTTAGCCTCACTGGGTGATGTTCACTCAACGTATTGTATTTAAGTTTGTGAGACAAGAAACGCCTTAGAAACCGTGTATACCAAATTTTCCCACTTTCCTTGATAGCGTTGTCGCGTGAAAAGAAACGGTTGCTACCTAGATGTTCGGTGTCTTGCTGACTTCAATTCACTTCAAAAAGAAATAAAACTGCCCAAACTCTTGCAGGTTAGTTGTCAAATGAAGCTTGGGCGTGGGAAGAGTTTAATGTGCAAGTCCTGTTCTTTTTCCTGTTTCCAGTACAATGGTGTGTGGTACTGTTCGTGTTAGTATTGTGCAAACAATTGCTGTGTACATACTGGTTTGAAAAGTGTCCACTGCTTCCCCACAATCACAGGCACTTGCTGGAGTCAGAGTGTATTTGCCCTCTAATGGTGTTCGTATATGTATTAAACGTAAATTAATTCCTACTTTACTCTGTTTGTTCCGTCTGGTTAATTTTTTCTCATTCTCAATCTCATGTTGGTCACTGTTGAGTTGGGCATAAACTTGTCTGTTTTGCCTTCCGATAATACTTTAGTTCAAACTCGTTAGCATATGCATGGGTAGCTGTCGCGATGCTGGCTTTGGTTGTTCTCTCTCACATGATGAGTGGTTCTTGCAGTGCAAGAATATCGAATCTCTTGTGTTCAGGTTTCGAAATCGGCGTATTGGGATTGTATGTTGTCAAAGATAGTTGTTGCAGTTCATTTTATGCAAAAATTAAATTGCACTCATTGTTTGTGTGTGGACCTTGCATCTAAAGTCCTCTTATTTACCGTAGAGAGTGCAGCGAAAGGACTTGCATGTCAAATGTAATTCGGCAAAGTTTTTGCAGTTTTCTACTTTTGTACCGTATTGCTGGAGAACTTCATTGTTTGTTGAAGGGAAAATTCGAGTCGCACCTCACTGTTTAGTACACTGTGCGAACTACGATGTATATTGGAAACATTTTCAATAATCCTCACAGATTCTCAGATTCTCGTATTAGCAGAAGATGAAATGGTGTTGAAGTCGCCCAATATTTTACGTGAGGGATGCGAAGTGACCAGGTCCAATGGAGACCAGTGAACTCACCTCCTCAAGTGACAGAGCTAAAGTTGGAGATGAGGTTGCGTTTCTAGCATATGTGGTTCGCTCCAGTGTCCGTATTATTACTCGACCATGCACAATGCAGGGTTTTTAAGATGGGATCAAAATCTGCATCTAATGTACATCTAATTTAAAGGTTGTTTCAGTTGAAATGCTTCTCAAAGTCAGAAGTGTGACTATGGTTTTTATTGCGACTCAATTGAGGTTATTTGTCGGTAGAGTATCCGTTAAGAACTCAGTTACTTTGGTATCATGCGAACATATACAGTCCACTCTGTGATTGCTCACTGTTAAAATGAAATGCACGGTCTATTCAATTCTACACGAGTTGGTTTCTGCATCATCCATGATGCTGTCTTGAACATACTTTCTGATTGACGTAATACAATATTCTAACTGCTGCGGCGTGGGGTAATCGTGTTAGTTGCCTCTGTATGGAGGAATGCATCGCCTTGTGCTTTTGCTGCCAAGGATCTGTAGAAATGTGGTCGATGTGCAGTCAAGCTAAACGTACTCATTAGAAATGAACGTACGGCTAGACCCAAGGCATAAGTTGGCAAACCACAGATTCGCCAAAGTAAATGTAAGCCGCTTTTATGGCAAAAATATTTCAAATTTTGATGCTTTTCTCTGATGGCGAAAGTGTGTGGTTGTTGAATCGAAGCGTTTGCATTTCTCCTCACGCTTGAACTGAAGAAAACGGTTTCTTGTTTTAGTAGAAACTTGTTCAGTAAGTTTTCTAGTAGAGCAAAGTTGCACGCGTAAAGTTCGCACACGCTGACTCAACAAAGACCAAGATGCTCGACGTGCACCCTTTATGACTGCGAGTGCCTGTTACTTTCAGACTTCCAACTTTCATCATTTACCATAGTGAAATACTTCAATGTGAATATTTGCCACGAATACAACGAATTTATTATTTTTAGACTAGGAACTATCACACTGAAGATGCTGATACACTGTCAACATTTCTTGAGGTTCTCTAACGAGTGCTACTGTTCACTAATGATTAGCATTGCTGGTGTGGGAGAAGCATTTAAGTAAACTTACTGATTATCTTCTTAGTTCTGACTTAGTTGGGGTGAGCACACGCACTGCGTGATTCCCCTCAGGGGGATACAACTATTGTATCTATGGGAATTGGCGCTCCCAGGGGGACAATGTGAGGGCCCGAGCTAAAGGTTAGGTAGGCTTTCTTTTTGTTAAAATAACATAGGTTTTTGTTTTGTTACGGACCAACTTTTTTTCGGTTCACTGCTGTCCTGTTTTTCAGCTCCTACTACTTTCTTCAACTTTTTCTTGTTTCATGAACTTCTTTCTTTGCTTACTGTTTCTTTGCACCTTGTGCATAGATTCCGCGTTCCCTCAACTCCATACTAAATGGTGCCTTCCTCCTTCCTCTCTTAGAACATCTTTGTCGTGGTTAAGGGAGGCTAAAACTTTCTTATGTAAGAATAATAATAACTGCGTGATTCTGTAGTGCTTATTATTGCATCAATTCAAGTACGATCCTCCATTGGGTTGTTCAGCGGTTAAGAAATTGGTTTCGATTGTGCTTCCACCAAAAGATGTTTCGTACAGATGTTTCAGCGTATTTTGAGGTGAGGTTATCAACTCGTTTCGGCCAACTCCTGCACAAGTACAGTGCTGCCTGATTTTTTCGAAATTTTTTCAGTTTGGGGTTATTTTTGTGATTACCCAGACCATGTGAGTCCTGTTACTCCCGCATTACAATGATAACAAAAGTGATTTCGCGTGAGTGTAGGCGGTTGGTTGCCCAGGTAGGAAATTTTTCCCTCGACGGGAAATTTTCCCAAGTTCCCATAAATATGAGGCGTTGACTTGGTGAAATTATGTTACGGTTGTGCCCTTCATTCCTGCGTTTACTGCTGTGGTCGTGCCGGACCATTCCTGTGCATGTGTCTCGCTATTTGTGAGGTGCTGGCTGTAGCAATTCTCTTTGCCGCTTTAATTATCTCGTCCGTTTGTGTACACAGTATTTTGCCTTGCGTCCTTCTCAGCTCTCTCGACATGAACTCGTTCTTTGCTTATATTTTTGTTGAGGAAAAAACAAGGTTTTGTGTGTAAATAGGAATGTGCTCCTGCAAGAGTGACTTCAATATTAGTGAATTAAATTGTTGTCCGTGTATATAAGTAACAAATTACTGTCTAAAAGCATTCAACAAAGGGAGTGTGCAGCAGACACGTGTTCTTTTGATACGCTTCTGCCACTCCAATTAGATAGCAGTGATACTGCAATGACGCTTTACTCTGGAGCTCTGAGCAATGTCTTGTTTTGAAACTCTTTTTGGGTAAACAGATGTCCTACTGTGCGAGTAGGTGAACAGCTTCTTTTTGTGTCCTATTCAAATGCTTCGCAATAGCAACAATAGTTATGGGCTGCCATAAAGTTGGTGCTTTGGGTTTAGCGGTGCAGAACTTTGAGCCTTTCTAAAGCATCAGGATCTCTTTTAAAGTAACTGTTTGACTCATTTCACTTCGAAGGAAAGGACTAATGAGAAATTTGTATCGTAAGCTCATGCTATGAGTGCAACTACACCAAAATGTCAAATGATGTCGGATTTATTGTTCGGTTTTGATATTCACTGAGAATTGGGCTAGAATGCATATTACTTATTTCGCTGTACAGCACCCCGAAAATCTAAGTAACTTGGAATTTTGCGAAACCAGCTGAGCAACCCCAGTGGTAGGCGGCGTTTGGAGAAGGCGCGACTAGACTACAGCTGTTGTTCCAATTCACTGAATTTGTGATTGATTTGCACTGGTTACCGTACGCGTTTGTAAGTTGTTGTGTCGTCCTGGCGATTACTGCTGCTGGGCTAGTGGTTCCCTGAAAATTTTTTTTTTAAATGGAATCAGATTGAAATTAAAATATTCTCATACTTCAGCGTGGCATATCGGTATTGGTGTGCGTGCGTGCGTTACATATTTGAACTCGTGAAGGGTTCGGATCTTGTGGTTTCCTGTGTGATTTTCGTCGGGAATGAGCAAGCGATCACTCGCTTGTGAACAGGTTCATAAACGTTGAAAAACGACTCGGGGGAAGGTCAGTGGTGGCGCGCTTCAAACTTGAAACCTGCGCTTGGTCGGCGCACTCACACGGCTCATGTCCGAACTCAAGATGTTAGTTTCGGCTTACGATGTGCAAGTTCCCGTCTATCATGCATAATTTGGGAAAATTTTCGAAATGCAAAGTTTAAATAACGGACATGACGTTTTACTAAGGAGATCTTACATCTACCAAGCGGAGCTTAGCAATGATGTTGCCTGCTAATAATTCGTTCACCGATAATCAACTTCTTTCACGCGAGTGCTAGCCAGCGGTGGGTGGAGGCCGACAAACATGTGGCGTTTTGACGTTTGACGTGTCAACTGTGCGTTACCTGGCGTGTGAAGTAGACATATCTATCGTGCGGTATGCCGCCTCTTTAAAGTATTCCTATTTACCATCTTATTCCTAGGAGACTAATTTTACTCGAAAGGTTTGACATGAATCATTGTACTGGGAAGTAACCTTGAGGTTCAGTGCTTACAGATTCATGACAGAGAAGTTTAAGCGCATCTTTTTTCTAAATTTTTTCCTTAGATTACTGAAGCAGTCGGTTTTTAAGGGAAGACTATAGAAGAAAAGATATTTGAGTCTTCGTACTTTGACGGCCGCGCTATTCTACGGAAGATCTGTGCTCCTGCAGTTGTTTCCTGGGCGACTATGCCTGTCTAGTACGACCCATTGCGCATGTTTCGATCATTCTCTAAACATAGCTTTGTTACAATTCAGTCCCGGGTAAGACCGAGCACAAATGCCCGCAATCGTGAAGTAAAAGTGAATCTAAAGCTGCTAAAATAGCGGCAAATTAAATTCTTACGCGTTGCTTGCAAAAAAATACACTCAGAAAGGGGAGATTTTGTTCAGCTAAAATGAGGTGCTTTAGGAGCATTGGCAAATGCGGGAGAGGAGGAAAATGATTAAATGTTTCAAATACCACCGATGACAAGCAGCATGGACGTACAGGATTTTTGTATATTAGCTTTTACTGTGAATTGAGTTGACGCGACATTTTCAAAGGCTGGTGTGAGCATGCGCTTTATTTTCGGACGAAGTGTGGGGTGGCGCCGTATAAGTGACCTCCATCAGCACCAGTCTCCTGTTTTGACTATGTACTCCTATGTGAAAATGGTAAATGCCCGCTGTTTACTGATGTCATCAAAAATTTACCTTGTACCACACTCGCAACTGAACTTGTCTAACACTTAATTGGGTGCGCTGAAGGGAAATGTCACATATCTTGATGAGTGCCGTTTCTCAATAGAGGAGTTTTTGAGTTTCAATCGGAGTGCACTAGTCGTGTCTGTCCTCGTCAATATGCCTTGAGGTGATAGCACCTCGTGTTTGTATCGCAAGCTTCTTCCTGCAGACACGGTTGTGGTTGTCAGAACAGTCTGGCGAACATAGTTTCTAGGATTCATTTTCCTTTCCCATGTTCGCCGTCAACCAACCTCCTGAAAGAGCGCGTTTTTTATTCCTTCTGTTTTCTTGATGACCGTTGAAAGCTGGGCATACAGTAGCTAAAAATTTCATGCCCCGGGGTGGTACTTAGCTAAGCATTCAGCCTTGAAATGATTGAAAATTGCATTATTGCGAGTGAACCGACATTCACTGGGTCGTCTGCAACGGAGCTTTGTTCATTTTCGGTTTCCATCATACTTTTGGAGATTAACAGTTAGTTTTCTTGTTCAATTCTTGTACATTCTTGAAATTATGCATTTCTGCGGTGTATGCCTTCTGTAGGCCAATTGACATAGCATTGCGTCGGTCAACGGTACTGTATGTATTCTCCAAGAAGTGTTCGCTGAAGAAGATGTTCCTTCAGTGTATTCGAAACACTTGCTCTCCTCGATGATGTGTTGAAGTAAGATGGATGTGTTCAGGGCGTTTGCCTCGTCTATGTACCTCAATAACCCATCGTAATTCTTTGGCAACCCTTTGATACTTGCTGCAGGATCAACAGCTCTTGTACGCGTGAGATTAGGTCGTTGTCGCTCTTGAAACACGATTATTGGCGGAACTTTGTGCGGTATCGCGGAGGCGGGTGGCCAATCTTGGAGGTATGGGGTCGCTTGGCCTGTGTTAAAAATGGATAATGTCTTTACCTCTAGGGTCATGTGTGTGTGCGAAGTATGTGCTGTATTATTTATTTAATTTGAAGCTCATTTACACGAAAACAAACCTTATCTTCTTTTGTACATGCCCTCGCTCATTGTATTTTATTTTAAAGTACTGAAGCGATTCTCACTGTGTTTCATTCACCCGTACTTTTAGCGTATAACTGTTACTCTGGGCCTCAGAAAAATTATACAAACCCATATACAAAAAACACATGTATGAAATATGTACAATACAAAAATGTGAAAAATGTTCAAACTTGGAAGAATATGCAAAATATACGAAATTTTTTCACTACACGTACTTTCAGCGAATAACTGCTGTTATGGGCCTCAGAAAAACCGCATTGCAAGGACTATATCAAAGGGTTTTCTGTGTTTCATTTGATAGAAGAAATTAACTTTTATTTGGTCTTCGCATGCACAGAAATGTGCTGTGTGAGTAAAATGGCACTGCTAATGTTTGTATTCTAGTCTTCATCATAATATAAAACTTTTCGACCGAAGTTGTCATTAACTGAGTTTAGTATTATTCATAATGAAGACGCTAATGTTCTCTTGCGAGCCTAAACCCTCCATGCTCTTCACGGGTCAACCGGAGCTGGATTATCGATCATTTTTCGTCGTCAAAGCGGCTCAACCATGGGCGAAAGGTTTGTCGATTTGGCTACTATACGTGCTGTTTTTCCGGCCAAAATCCTTAGGTTTTGAACTTTTTTCAAATGAAATTTGAGGATTTCGGCTCATATATTCAGTATTCAGGGTAGCTTAGAGTCTCTAAGAACTTGTGTTAAATGCTCTGCCGCTGCGGCAACTCAAACTGATGGAAATTCCCACAGCTGTCTAAGAAAGCTCTCTGATGAGTGTACTGAGTCAGTTTAGAGCAGGGTGAATTTCACACTCAAGCATAACTTGCTAATTGTGCTGCCACTGAATAGCGTTTTTTTTCTGATGAGCTACGCCACTAATGCAACACATAAGTTCACCCACTTGTAACTCTCGAAATAATGCACCTATCGACTTCAAATTACTCTCAACCGAAAGATTAAAACATTTCGTTTGAGAGTAATTCAAAGTCGATAGGTGCATTATCTGGAAAAGATCCGAATAACGTTCCTAGAAGATGTGACGTTGCTGTGTCAAACGCACAGCGAACTGCAACAGGTTTAGCTGTTCTGGCTGACGAGCTATTTCGAAATTTGTGCCAAGAGTCGTGCTGGCTCAAGTTTTGATTTTTCGTCGTCATTTTTCAAGTAGGCGGCTGATGTAACTCTACTGCAAATGTTGATTACATTATGTCATGTCCGCTCAACCTTCATTTTTATTTGAATATTTGTCTAGTGCGAAGTAACCTTGACCGGTCGGAATTTATCTCGGCACCGTAATATAACTGTAATGTAATATATATATGAGAAAAACGTTTCAGTCCCCCCCGCCGAGACGTCAGATTTGTGATAAGGAATAGTTCATATTTGAGCCATATTCTCCACTGTTTTTATTCTCAGACGAGGCTTTCTTTTCGGTTTGCGTAAGATGCCGTTCGGGAGACGGGGTGCTAGGCTTGCTGCACTCGGGTAGGTATGCTAGAATCGTCTTTTGTTCTTGGTTTGCCGAGGATAGGCCCTCCTGAGTGGTGACCTAGCTTCTCTAAACTTTATCAGCTATTTATCGCACGAGTCTGTTATTTTAATTTTGCTGCTCGGGAGGTCTTACCATTATAAAAAAAAAAAAACATTTTTTTCCAATAGAGTACAAACATAAACTGTCAATACATTGGTTTTTATATCAACGTTTCCTATATCTCTTAGTTACTTTTTCGAAATTTTTCGAGAAACTTGGTTTTGTTATAGTGTGCCAATTATTTATTCTTTAATTTTTGTTTCATTGATGAATATTTTATTAAAATTATGTAAAGAAAGAGTCATTCAATTCAGCAACTTGAGTAGGGGTAAAACACAACTTGTACTCACAAGGCGAACATTTATCTACATTTCTATAAGCTGCTGAGAATTAAAGAACAACTTACAGCGTGCTGCGTTAATCGAGCTTTTTCATTTTACTTCGTTATACATATTTGGTCCCCCAATGTTTTCCTGAGCAAAAAGTACATTCTATGCAATGTAGTACCCGTGCGCAGTACAATACGAAACGCGCGGTCGAATTTAAAAATGAGCAGGTAAAAATATAGAATATCTTCAATAGATCCACGTTTCATTTTGGTATGCATGAGATATGATTTTTGTTAACATCGAATAATTATAATCAAATTTTCTTTGACGAGTTTATACTGCTAGCGATACTGCGTTGATTACTTTTATGTCATGTATTGGTCCGTGTTGCATGCAACAGCTCTTCGCATTGCTTTGTAAATTTGTTGGCTTGAGAGGCGACTATTGCTCAGGTAGGACCTTGTTTTTAGTCAGAATTCTCCAAGTTGTAGACACCATAGCAGAGCCAGTTCAACAGCTGGCTATTGATATACACGAGTCCAAACTGTGAGTCTCACCAGTTTATCGATGACGGAGCATAGTTGATATGCTTCAAAGTTTATTAAAGTATTCTACTCTCGTTAGAGATAATAGAAACAGCAGAGGTTAACACCAAATGGTCCCGAGAACTGTATACCCTGTGCAATCGAAACATCGGATTGCTGACCTGCTCATTCACGGGTGTTGAAGTCGCTCATTGGGTACAGGAATACTCAAATTCATGCTTTAATTTTAGTACTTGGTCGGAAAATATGGAGTAAGTTTCACTAAATTCGCTAATAGCTTAATTTTCATTTAGTTACTGAAAACAAAAATGAGTAAGGAAACTGTACCATGATTAATCAATGCCTGCTTATGGCCCTGGATTTGCACTGCACCGCAAGGGCACTGCAACTGCCGCTCAAATCAAATCAAAACCAAGCCACCGATGTACATTCCCATCACACTGTGCGGTCAGGGAAGAAATGCATGGCATTAGAGCCAACCGGGTGAGAAATTACGTTCTTTTATAAAATCTTAACTTCTTTCGAGTTCTCTGACAAGCTAAACTCGCAGGCCTCTCTGAGTGTTTAAAAATCACGCGTACAAAGGATAGTTATGAACTGTAAATGATGCGTAAAACGGATGGGAGAGTCTGCTGATTGAAGAAGTCCAAGATGTCTCTAGGTCTGCTAGGAGCTGGCCTTGTCTGGAGCGTTCGCGTTGACGGACATCATCTCGAGACCGACGGCGCCTTGCATCGTCTTGGCGTGGTCGTCGATGTACTCCAAATATTTCTCTGTAGGATAAGTATGATGATAGTCGAAAGATTGTAAGGTAAACTAAATAAACTATTTAAACTACAAAAATGAGTTGAAGTAGTTTCAAGTGAGCCGACAGATTTTGTGTTGACTAAGAAGTTCTTGTAGATTATATTACATTAAGTAGAAACATATTCACTAAAAATCTAAATTTTACTTCATTCTACACATGATACTTGTTCTGTAGAGCCATCTATTGCTCGAGTAGCGATCTCACTTCTACGAACAATTCTGCCCATTTGACACAAAGCATCCTCGATCCGATACCTGGATTCGTTACAATATTTTGTACGTTTTTATACAGTTCAAGAGCAATTTGTTTAAGGGAAATTCAATACAGTCGTCAATATTTTAAAGCTATGAATCTCAACATACACTCCAGGGGAGGCATGTGTGCGCTCACTCGATGTGGATACAAGTAAATTTTACTCATAAAGTTGTCAACATTTCAAAGCTATAATCCCAACATACACTCCAGAGGAGGCATGTGTGCGCTCACGTGATATGGACACAAGTAAGAGGCCCCAAGCGATGGACCAAAACCAGCCGACGAGGAAGAAGCTAACGGCGGCGAGCTGCGCGAGTCCGGTGCCCATGGTGATGAGGACGGACATGCCTCGAGTGCGGGGCGTCTCTTCTGGGGCCAAGCGGTTGCGTCCTACGCACAGCCCCAACCACCCGCTCACCATCGTGCCTGGGGATCACGGCCACTGTCATCTCTTTTCCAACTTTCTCATCTCTTTTCAACTCCTAGCCTTGCAAAATTGTTCTAGTTCTACTCGTGTTGAAATACGAAAATAATCACGTAGCATTTTGATTGAAAAGAACACTCAATTGTTAAAATTACATGACTGTCAGGCTCTAAAAAGCAACGTTTCGATTCCGGCTGTCATTGTCGACTTTATTGGCTCATGTGACCAGCCTAAAGTGAGCATTCAGTGAACCACGTCAGTAATAGCTCCTGCAATGACGTTTGGAAGTGCTGTGGTTCCAGGATACTGCACACTGCTTTTAAATAAAGGTACAAATTTAATAGGTGAATTTGTACTCTTACTTGACCATTTCTTTGTGCACAATTCTTCGTTGCATTTACTTAAAAATTTTTTGAGGGGTGTAACTTAAATTTAAATAATTTATCATTTGATTCTCTGCGGCTACTCTGCGAAATGCGTCAAGTATAAAATCACAATCTATATTCTAAAGAACAATTATAATAATAGTCACTCACTAATACTAGATGTTTTTTACGAAATGATCAAACATGTAGAATTGATTTTTTTACGAAAAACAAGTGCAAGTCGTTATAGTCACTCACTAATACGAGATATTTTTACGAAATGATCAAACATGTGCAATTTGAAGTTTTTGTGTATGAATTTCAGAGAGGCAAAAGATAAGTACTCTTGCCCTAGCGCACCCAGTCCGGGTATGCAGATGTTGAGACACAGGCAGAGGGAGGCGAAGGAGGGTGGCAACACCGGCAGCGCACCACGTAACCTCGACGTCGGCTCCACCAGCGAGGGCGGCAAGGGGAGCCCCTCCACTTCCTGCATGGGAGCACGAGTGGGTGGAAGCCATGGTAGACGATGGTGGAAACTCAGCATAGGATGATGCTTCTGTTTCTAAGTCTCGAAACTTCTATATCTTTTTCACCCATACAACAACTTTTTAAAAGTTTCTAACGTCAGCCTCCTAAGCCTCGAAATATACAAATCTATTTCACCCATACAATAACTTATTTTAAGTTTTTAACGTCAGCCTTCTAACCTCGAAATATCCATATTTTTTAATCCCTACAATGACTTTCTCAAAGTTTTTAACGCTAGCATTCTAAGCCTCGAGTATGCAAATCTCTTCCACACCTACAATGAATTTTTTTAAGTATTCAACGTCAGTTTCTACATGTCGAGTTTGCTCATTTTGAAGGCGATTTAAGGTCAGTGCATCATATCAACATCAGCTGTTGATATGTAAAATTAAGGTCATTAAAATGTCATCCAAATCTGTTGCTATCACGCATTATCACCATCAGTTGTTATCACGCAGAATTAAGGTCATTGAAAAGTCATCCAAATATGTTGCTATCACGCGTTTTCAACATCAATTGCTATCACGCAGAATAAAGATCATTAAAAAGTCATCCAAATATGTTGCTATCACGCGTTATCAACGTCAGTTGTCACGCATACGTTACCAGCGCTGCACGTCGGGCGAGAGAGGTGTTAGCAGCAGCCCGGTTGAACACTCCCTGCATGAGCACGATGGGCACTTTGGGCTCCTTCTTTGCCCCTCCCAAGATTGGGGGGCCTGGGCCTCCGGAGTCCATCCTGGCGTCTGCAGCAGCGCTGTTTCGAGGAGGAGATCCAGCCTGGTGCCTGCGTGTAAATAGTGCGTCAATTCTCATGGTCTGTCAGTAGAAAATGCAGATCGTGTTCGAAATTGATCCACGAATTACTCGTAAAGATGAATTTCTGACTGGGGGAGATATTACTCGATAGCAGTTCGTGCTAGTGATCAGGAGGTGTGAGTTTGTCAATCTCAGTCAGAGTCGAAGCATCTCCGAAAACAGCGTCTGTGCTAAATGATAAATACGTAGTCGTTTCTCGACCGTTTATCTTGTGGATGAACTGTTCTCAAAATTATTTCACTTCTGAACTTAGCAAATTGTACAATATTCGAAAAAATTAATTAATAAATGTTTTTTTTGGGCCTATCTCAATTTCTCAGATTTCTTTTAGTATGAAAATGAAATAAAAATCTACTGCACAATAATGAAATTCCATCAATGTTATTGTTAAAGTTCCATTTGATGTTGAAGTAATGGCATTAATTTCACGTGGCTGTACGCGAGTCGAGCGAGGGAGTGCAGTGAGGCTATTACAGTTTTGTACTACCTGTGACAACTGTAGGCTTTCTAAGAGGAGGAGAGAGAATGTAATGCTTTTCTAACTAGCCAGGCTGTCACAAGCGAACTTCCAAAATTAAGCGAGCAGTTTGTGGCGATAAAATATTCTCTTTTTGACCAAGAACAAATTTCGGATGGTTAAGATCAACGCTATAAATGAGTTCTGTAAGCGAAAGCTGGATTCTAGGCACGGAAGCGAGTTCAGACTAAAACTTTTTCAAAGGTAGGCTTAGTTACTACGAAAGCAGTAATTCAAATTTTAAAGCTGCTACGAAATGTCAAGCTTTTCTCGCAAAAATAGCGGATTTCTATAAATTCGCTGCAGATAATCAAGCGACCACTAAGAGCTCTTCAGCTAAAGCAACATAAAGCACACGCTGTTGAGTACCCTGGATGTAATGGAAATACTGCGTAACATGCATGACAAGGAACACTTTTCCGAAACGCCAATTTTTTAAAGAAAGTTCTGAAAGTAGCGCCTATTTCACGTTAATTCGTTTAATTCTAAAATTTAAATAAATTTCCTGACTTCAATTTTCAAGTGTACGTATCAATTTTTTGAAGGTCCAAGATAGTTGCAAAACCAAACAGTTCACAACTGTTATACACGTGTTGATAGCTCAGCTCGTCTATTGATGTCACGCTTCGGTTCAACTACGTACTTCTATACAGCTTTTCAACATCTCAAGCGTGTACTCATCATCTCGTCAATTCCTCTGAGCAAAACAAGAAGTTATCCAAAATGGTCTCCTCTCCCAATGATGCTTCTCGAGCTGCGAGTTGTTTGTATGAACGAAATTGATACTGCGTGTACTGGAACACGTTCCAATACTGCTGCAGTTGTCAAGTCTGGAGCTGTCTCGCATTCCTTGTGAGCTATCTAAGAAACTTGAATAATGTTGGTTCGTTCTGCAGAAGCCAACGAGCAGCAAGACATGGATGCAAGCGTGGCCTCATCTCACGAACAGCAACAAACTTAGTTACTTCCTACTTGAATTAGAACACAGTTGTCCTAGAATGTTTTTGAAATGACATTTTTTCGTATGTTCAACTGTTGAGTTTTATTGTTGTCGTTATTTCATCGATATCGAAACTTGAGAATGACTTATTTAAACAATTAAGAAAAATATCCAGAAATCTTTTTTCATCGACATAAAATTTTTCAAGTAGTGAAAAAATATAATTGCATTTAAAATATGCTGGCAGTTAACATTAATCAAGTTAGTCTTTTCTGAAGGACATGAAGTAGGTGTTACTTTCGGAATTACCATTATTTGAATTTGGTTCATTGACTGAAATTTCGAGGGCAAAAATTTCTGTCTCCTGTGCCTCTGATGAGAGCAAAGCTCTTACCTGCAGTAGCGCTTGAGCGCACACAGCATGCATGGATGCACACATATAATCTACATCTGTATTTATACTCGATTACCCAACACACACCACACACACATTAGACGCTGGACGAGAGACACGCACGGAGACACGGGACAAACGAAAGAGCGCAGAGCATTCTAATTTTCGGCGATGATGAACAGCAAGAAGAAAGTTGTTCATTACTCATTTCCATGAGATCGCACATCGATGGTTATTTGAGGCTCGTCTTCGCATTCGGGCACCTCAGCCATCTCAATTGGGCCTGTGTAGTGACTTCGGTCACCACTGCTGGGTGTGACGCTCTGGTCTTGATCAGGTGGCGTCACCGTGACGCTCACGCTTTCCATATGACGCATTTTCACGTAATTTCGGTGCACATGTTCTGATACGCGGTGTTTCCGACGCTTCAGAGGTTTGAAACTCTTCTGCATCGCTGACTGACGCTGGGAACTTCACGGATTAGAACAGGAAAGAAGGAAAGAAGTGAGAGGTTAAGATTGGTCAATTCTTTCCACTCTTCGTGAAGCATAGGAAAAAGCGATAACCTTGTAACGAAATTTAAACAGGATTCTTTAAGATATGAAACCAAAACAATGATATGTGCTAAGTTTGTAGAGTATTAAATGAGAAATCAATAATTAATTTCATGGTTGTTGAAAGGTCGATGGTTTTCAGTAAGAAATCGATAAGAACCAAGTAAGACAAAAAAAAAAAAAAACAGCACAAAGTTGAAAATTGTGAAGCGCACTTCAAAAGTTCCCATCAGTTACCACTGAGTGCCACGCCCAATATCTATCAGGTAGGCAACGTTTACTACAAAATTACACAGGAATTGAACACTAAAAACTCCCTACCTGAAATCACGTTCAAAAATTACTTCTAACTAGAAACTCACGGATTATTAGTAAACATGATTACAATAAGATAACATCACACACTTACATATCCGAATTCAAGTTGGAGGACACAATTTTTACTCGACAGGCGTAGTTCGTGAGAAATATTGACAGAATACCACGCAAAGAACAGAATCTAGAGAGCGTCTCAGAGCACACGAGACCCAATGTTGGCGATACATAGAGGCTCTGACAGACCTCAGCGTTGCCGGAAGCTCTTACATGTTGTGAGTGATGGCCCTGGTGACCTTCAGGACACAAAGTGAATTTGCTGAAAGCCTTTGTCTTCGTGCGAGCAAAGAGAACGAACGGCCCATGATCAAACTGCATGTATGGCCGTAGTCGGGACGTATTAGTGTGTTTTGAGACTTTCTTTCTTATGTAGGAGTGCAAGGTCATCATGATCATCAAGCTCGGGGAGTTAGCATTTCTGTTATGATATTTTCGGAGATAAAGGATCACATCATATCATGAATTTATTTAACTAGTTAAATGGCATAAAGATTTGTCTAAATAAAATAACGAAAATATATTTTATCTCTCGGGTATTCACTTCCCCACTAATGAGTCAGGAAGAAAAAAGAAAAGACAGGTAAAGTTTATTAACAAAAAAGTTTTCACAAAGAATATATTGCAACTAATTGAATTTTAAATATCTCTCAACATAAAGGTTCTAAATTGACCAACAAATCAAAAGAAGTAAGTAGTATAAATATCAATGGCTGAATAAATCATAAAGAAAATATATATAAAAATCTGCGTTCATGAGTTTTTTGCTTTGGCTTTGTAACACTGACAAATAAATACTAAAAACTGGGGTTGTATGGACAAAGAAGGCATTGGAGGATATAGTTTCCATTCACATTAACGCAAAAGCTCAGTGAATCCTGGACTAGTAACCAATGTGGTTGAGATTAGAATGACCCGTGCTCAATGATTGCACATTTAATTGAAAAAAGTTGACTGATCGGAATTTTGAACCTCATTTTTTGCCCTAAAGAAAAAGAAAAACAGAATTGTAGCAAAACCGCACAAAAAGTTCAGCGTCTTGGAATTTGAAAATTCTTAATTTTAAGGTCCTTCAATGTAATAGGTGGTGGTAATGCCACAATAAGTGTTCTAATATTTTTGACAGCGACTGAGTCAACTGAGGGTATAACAGTGAAAAATTTACTCACTCAGTTCGATATAAGTTAGAAAAAAATTGAGAAGAAAAAACCTCCACTGTACTGACACACGAAAGAAAAACGTTGTGACGAAAGCAAACCGCCTTGAAACAAATGTTTACATTGATCCGTGAGCCGGCATAATTGTACAATGATAGCAAATGTTTTGAAGAGTATCATGAGTTGAAAGAAATAATATAACTTCTAAAACAAAAGGTTAATTGTTCATTAGTTTGTCTCTGGTACATGGCGTGCACTAATAGGAGTTAACGGGTTTACCGCATGACTAATTTACAATTTTCATTGCCAAGTACATATTACTGGGGCATTTAATTCTTAAGTAGTGATAAAGAGGGAATAATTTGATCCAATTTTTTTGTTCACATTTCAATTTTCTAAATCAAATTTAACTACGTAAAACATCGGCTCAAACAATTCAAGTAGGTTGATGGATTAAAAAAAATTAGAGATTTATTGCCCCGCATATCTCGTTGCAGAAGTCGGTGAGCGGTATATATCTAGGCCAGGGGTTCCCAACTTGAGTGGTCGCATCCTCTTGGGGTGCGAGAAAGGTTCAAGTAAATAATAGGATATCGGCTATATGTTGGCATTTTTATTTCGGGGGGTGTGAGGTTCGAATGACATTTTTTTAGGGATGCGGGGTTAAAAAAAGATTGGGAACCCCTGATCTAGGCTGATCGTCATGCCCAAACTAGCCCCGCTTGACAAAACGAACTTCAAGTACTGAGGACTTTACTTATTAGGTTTTCTCGACAGCTTTACTTGCAGCTGATAATTTTAATTGTTGAGCAGGCGACTACTTAGGATTGGCCATGATTTCAATAATGTGAACTCACAATGTGAAATCACATTGATTTTAATTGAACTTTCCCTATGTGAAAGTTGAATGAATATTAAAAAAAGATTAGTCACTCTTTAACACTGATACTTTTCTTTTTAAGTCTAATATTAATTTTAGGCCGTTGGTTTTGTGAGAAATAGAATTTGTTAGCATATTTTAAGGATATAATCGTTAATGGTTTTAGACTTGCACATCCTTTCATCTAAAGGTAAGCACCATATCCAAATTTAAGGTTAATCAATTCGTAGTTATTTTGAACACGAAGATTAAGTACCTCAGAAAATGAGCATATGAACCTTTGCAGTATTAATCGAACAAAGGAATTTATTATAATACATTAAGAGAACCAAATGATATCCTTTAAGCATTAGAGAGGCCAATCATCGAGGCATTGGATTCATTTGGCAGACAATATTTTCGAATCAGTATTACTCAGTGGTGGGTGCTTACGGTGTTCAGTGCGTTTCTCAAATGATCCTCAGTAATTTTAGATATTTAAGATTCCAGGAATACAGATCCTTTGTTATTAAACCTTGCCTTTCTTGTGCACTCATTCAGCTTTCACCATTTCTCTTTAGCTGGAAAGCAATTTTAGTACTGAATTTTTTTTTTATCTGTTTAATGGATAAAATTGTGTGTTTCTGATGGCTTTCTTCAATTATGATGACCGTGAACGATTTGTTAACAGCATTCACATCTTCTGTGTTTTTTTCTGAACAATTTTGTTCTTCGTATTCATAGCTTATATTCGATCAAAAAATTCAGGAATTGAAGTTAGCTAATCCTACAAATACACTTCTTTGTTTAATGCAGGTATTTCCATTTATTTTGATCGAGTCCGAGAATTGAGAAGAGCTCGCTGATCCAGAACATCAATGCACACTGATTCTGGTAACGCACAAGTCACGTTAAAGCTGTTTCCTAATGGCCCCTACTATTCCGGGAAAGAAGTTAAAAACACTCAATAGATCAAGTCAAAATCTAAATTATTCGCTAGTGGTAAGAAATTTTCGTTGTAATAACGCTAAATTTCCCTCGAGAGATCAAGGTTATCGCGTCAGTCACGCTCGTCCTTCAACGCACGATCAATGCAGAATTGTGGTTTGCGCAGTTCCTGCTTTTGAGGTCATGCGCCACTTGTCCTACAATGAAGTCCGGGACCGTGCGCTATGTCGGTCAGACCGTGGTCTTGCGAGCACATTTACTAATGACGCAAACGTTCATTCTTATTCAAGCTGATATCTGTGTTCTACTGGAATGATGAAGCGAACATAAAAATTAAATAGATTCTCATTACATGCATGATTCAAAATAATGCATGTGAATAGGCATTGCATAAAATGGAAACGTTCCTCTCTCGTTCTGTGTATTTATTGCTTAGTCAATGGAAATGTTCGGTCCACATTGCCAGGAATAGATATTGATTACTGGCAATAACCATTTTAGTTTTCTTGATGATTATTCTTACTTCTATAAAAAATTATTGAATCCCTCAGCTGGCTGATGTAACGTAAATGTTATCCAACGTATCTGTAGCTATATTCATTGTATGCACACTACTTATACAGAGGCACGGGTTTGAGCGCACAATATTGCAGTTTAATAATCGTGTTTCTACAAGCACACATGGATACGGTGTTACGCTTTAGGTACTCGTATGTTGTGTACATAGCATTGTCCACTGCAGTCGGTACATGTTGCGCAGGCAGACTTAATTACGTACTCAGCTTTATTCACGTCCCATGTTCTCAGAATCGCAGATCGTGGGCGAGGGTGAGCGAGGATGTGAATAATGTAATATAACAGTTATGAAAAAGTCGACATTCCTGACAAGTTCCAAGTTTTTTATCTGGCATAGAAACACGATCTAAAACTCTGTAGTTTAAGAAATTTTTTTTTTTTAATTCAGTAAAATTTTTTTGCAACTTTTCATCTGGTACACCTTATCATTTCCGGACCCCTCATCGCTGTGCGTGAGGGGTGCTCGAGTTACTCGTTGCAGCAGGTGACGGTGAGACAAAATCTCGTGTAAGGAAGTAAATTGTAGCTGGTCATGAAGAATTACAAAAACTGAAACAAAAATCTTTACGAGGGAAATGGATCGGCAAGGGAAGAGGATACATGGCACATGAGTGAACAATTGTATTTAGCTCACTGCATTCTCGTGAGCAACGCGAGTTTTTCAGGTTTATGTCTGAACATAGTTTATCAAACTTTAAT
This sequence comes from Platorchestia sp. MABIK, assembly GCA_014220935.1. Lineage (NCBI taxonomy): Eukaryota > Metazoa > Arthropoda > Malacostraca > Amphipoda > Talitridae > Platorchestia > Platorchestia sp. MABIK. The sequence goes on from JACJUY010000363.1 coordinate 83,743, forward strand.
TGGTGTTTATAATTGAAATATTCTTTTTATAGAGACAGCGACGCCCCAATCTCATAACGTATTCGGAAGAACATAAAATCTATACAGCTGCTGTTGATACTAAAACTTTTAAAATCACAAACGTATTTTTGGCGAAAGCTATATTAAAATACAAGTACGTTGAACTAATGTAAGTTTAATTGTTAATAGCAGTGTAAGGAACGCTGGCTGATTTTTATGATAAACTGTTCCTGAAATTATGCCCCTCAACCATTCTGTGTGCTCCCGACTCATTGGTTGAGATGTACAACACTGCCATTCGTTAAAACGTTGTATCCATCTTGAGATTTCTTCGTGTGTCTAATCCAGTTTAACATAAATTTGAATTTTTCTCCATAGATAAGGAATATTCTCTAAGTGAATTTCCATTTGAAATAATGCACACGAATAGTTCATCACATGATGGAAAATGGCAAAAAATCCCATTCATTAAAGCCGCGTTGCTTATTCACTTGCCTTGATTGAGATTTGCGGTGGTGAAGGTCACTTTGATATTACTAAATCAAGTGTTTTAAGGGCAAAGTTGTAGGTGTGTATTTGCTAGGTCAAAGCTTTTAGCTAATGAAAATGCACAAGTCTTAGCTTTGGGGCTCAAGAACAGCGCAGCAGGGCAGTAGTACGATGAATGGTGCAAAATGTTGGTGCAATGTGCAGAAGGTTGGGAAACTGAAATGAGTTGTATGAGAAAAAGTCTTGGAAATACGAGCCTTTTTAAACTCGAAAGTGACATCAAATGTCAAGTAAATTCTTATAACTTAACTGTTAAAATTTGTATTGCTCATTCTTGAATGCATCCAAGTTAACAAAAGAGGCGGGGTGCCGAAGCACTCCAATGAAAACAAAAAAGCAAGACAACCACATTGAACATGATCTTATGTTCTAGATGAAACCAACAGTAATTTCAAAAGTTTTAGCTCCCGGCCATCATAAAGGGGAGAAAAAATTTTTCTGCCCAAAAACATTCAGAAATGAAACGTAACTAACCGCGAGAATATTCTACAGGGAAATATACGCTAAATGCGATTACCCATTTACTATTGCAAGTGGCTTAGAACTGCTACTATTATTTGAAGCCGGTTTGAGCTTGAAAATGTGTAAGAGCTTTAGAATTCGTAAATTTGAGATAATCCTAATATACTACAACCTGTAAACTGGCAAATTGAAAGTGGATAGTCACATTGGTCAGAATGCTCTCTGACTGCAGAAAATAGGTTTTGTTTATAGTGAACCAATCCTAAAACTCATATAAGAATGCGACTGCACGTAAACTCTAGTGTGACAAAACACAAGATACTACGTACATGCTCTGAAGCACAAAGTGCATAAATAAATTTTTGAACAAGACCAGCTTGTATTCACTCATGCATGTTTGTTATTGTAATGGAAAAGGAATCTATTTTAGAACGACTTACAAAAATTCGGGACTCATACCAGGAATTAATTTTGATATAAACAACCGTCAATTTTTTCTCTAATTTCTCAGACTGTGCACCGAAATAAGAAAAGCACACAATACACATGTGTGCTGAAGAATGAGCTGTGACTGTGTCACCCATATGTGAAATGATGCCATAGAATCTATAAAAATAAAGAAATTATCAATTTAAAACAGAATCTTTCATAGAGAGCATTCTAAACAATTTGACGTTACAGCTCTAATTGCCCAACTTTTTATTTAGAGGAAGTTCAATATCTTCAAATTTTCTAATTTCTAAATTTCTCGAACATCTCCAAGATCATATTTGTTTTAGATGCCATTTCACACCTACTTGCTATAGTATACAGCAAGTATTCACACCTATAGTGTTCAATGCTTTTGAAGCTTAGTTTTTTGAAAACCTATATTTAAATATTGATGTAAAGTGAGTAGTATACAGTATAGTTAACATTATACAGCACTCAATTTATACAAACTGCAATTGATGTACTGTAGCTGCAGCTTGATACTTCATTCCAATTTTTCAGGAAACATCCCAGTTCAGAGGCGCAGTGTTGCATGTGTGCTTCTATGAAGCAAGAACAACTTCGTAGGGCAGCGTTGTCCAAGAGTCCTGCACTTGACTGCATGTGCGGTCTCAAGCTATTGGCTAAATCAATTTTCCAGTTGTCCTCTGCAGTAATTAACAAAAGGTATTACCAGATTTCCAAAGGAAATCTAAGTTAGAGTGAGAATTCCTACGTCATGCATTCTAATACCTTTTCACCAATTTTTTCGCTTTAAGACTTAACTAGAAAAAGAAGTTAAACTCCCTATTTCCTGAGATGGGCACGTTATGTGCGGACAGAACTCACGAACAGTTTAACTTTACCGTATTATACATGGTCAGTTTTAATTAACCTTAGATACAAAAATTTGCCACCCAGACTAAGAACACGAACAAGGAGGTTGAAGCGATTAATGGCTAAGAAACTTGTTATTCTGGTATTTCTTTTTCGATTGAATAATTTGAACGCACTGTGATGGAAAGAAAAAAGCGTTAATACAAGGTGGATACTTGTGAACAGAATTCCATACACCCTGATTTTCACACACCATGATATGCAATAATTATGGTAGTTATAATCCACAGCATGTCATCATTTACGAAACAAACTGTCTCATATTGTAGGAAAAATATAAACTTCCACCACAGTCCATGTAAGGCTGAAAATTTTTTCAAACAAAACTTACCTATAGGAGTGTTTAACGACGTAATGCAACCGAGAGCAATTTCCCAGAGTTGCGACTTTTATAGAATTAGCGAGTAAACATTTTAAAAAGAACATAGATCAAGTTTGCGGGTGGCTCTCACAGGAAGAAATTCAGAGTTATAGCATACCATGTGCCACATATGAACGAGTACATTTCCGCTAACAAAACATTCACTGCCTGTTGCAACACTTGCACGCCAGGCTGACTTGGATTTATTGAAGTGACTAATATGAATATTTGTTTTTAATTATATGACAAGGTGTTTTTAATGAGACATGCGGTCATTAAATTCAAATGCATATCTCAACAGCTCGTGTAGGTTTATGCGTTAACAACTTTCATCTCCTTTCATCGTAGAGTTGTGGAGGGTTACTTCTAAGGTGTTTCCGATTTTCATGATCCATTTGAAATCTCCTCTCAGCTTGACTTGGGGTGCTCCAACACAGCTGCAGTGTTTACGAGTACAGAAATGCCTTAAACACAACACCCACCTTCCTGAAACTCCTCCCACTAATCCAAATTTCCGTCTTTTTCTCCCTTCTCCCATCACTTGAAATTCCTTTTGACCTCGCTCAGAGTCCACAAAACCCTCTTTTTATCACTTCCTTCACATAGATAAATAGTATAAACTCTTCACAACCTAATTTTTCTATTTCTTAGTCCTAATTGTTTGCTTTAATGTTTGTAGGTAAATTCACAAATTTTAAGTTTGTTGGAAACATTTTGATGAACTTGTGCTACAGGTATTCACTGTAGATTGTCTACGCAGAAGTTCAACTCATACTCTTGACACTTTAAACATCAACAGAAGTCTCAACAAGTCTGTGCGCGTTCTCATTTTCAACAGCGTATCGTGTATATTTCGGGTCCGCAAGTAGCTATACATAAACCTGTCAATTGTATTTGACTTCGGAAACAATCTAATACTGTATCTCTTGTAGAAAATGAATTATTTAAATTATGTAAATTGTTTAATTTGTTGAAATTGCCCAAATTTTTTAAGTTGTTTGAATTGCTTAAATTTTTAAAACTATTAAACACAGCTTAAACACAGTTAAGCTAGGTGGACCCAGTGAACTTGTGGTGAACAAATCTCTTGTCTATCTCTTGTGGTGAACAAATTGTTGAAATTGTCAAAATTGTTTAAGTTAGTAAAATTGTTTAAGGTGTTCAAATTGCTTAAGGTATTCAAATTGTTTAAATTACTAAATTGGTTTAAATTATTCAAACTGTTTAAATTGCATACTCACATAGACGGCATGTCTATGGCGGTGTCGCCAGCAGCAGACCGCTGGGTGAGGTTGGGGCGAGGGGCCCGCCTGAGGCTCGGGAGGGCGAGGGGGAAGTGCCGGCCTCCCACCCCTTGCTCGGAGGGGACGGGCACCCTGCTGGGGGGCCCTGAGGGAGGGCCGTAGTGGGCCCCGCTCTGGCCAACAAAAATTACCCCCAATCAGGCGAGCGAAAATGACCCTCCGTATTGTTAAAGATCTCACAGAAGAACGAAGATTACTATAGTACGAGTTTAATGTGCGGATTTTTTAAAGATCTCGTAGAAGAACGAAGATTACAATGGTATGAGTTTAACATTTTTCCATTAGTTTAATGCTTAGTAGAAAATATGTATTTATACTTTCAAAAAAGGGTCACTGACTAGACTACCTTCAATTGTTGACTACTAGATCAAGTGCAGAAGATCAAGTTCGTATGATTATACAAACTGGAGAAAATGCAAAGCTAATGCTATCTATGTCAAGATTGTTTATTTGCCTTCTTTTCGGATTTAAAAACTTTCATGAGAATTCATTTATGCAGCTGTTTTGTCCCAGTGAAAATATAACCGAGTTGAATTGCTTCCAAGAAAAGCGTTCAGAAAAGAATTTCCAAAGTATTCAAATGACAAGACCCTCACAGCAGAACGTATATTTAGTGGCGAAGTTTTTCGCAAATCTATCAGTTTTATTAATTTCTGGGAACTCATCGCTGAAGTGGTGGCAAAATTCCAACATGTTGACAAATACATGGGAAAATATGACTGTTTTCAGGAGAGTTTAAATGTGACGTGTATTGTTGTACAATTGAGCAAAAAACATGTAAAATACTAATGAGAATTTAACATAATATATAAAATGCTGATGTATGCGAGCAAAAGGAATTGCATATTAATTTCACTGTAAAGTATTTCAGAATATACACACAGCAGAAAATTTTGGAAGTTCTAGCAAAGAGCCTTACATTGTAAAAAGAGGCATAAGTATCACGTAAAGGACTTGAAAATTAAAACGTGTTGGAGACAGATTCGTAATATGAGAGTGGCGCGGAAATGAAGTGTAGAAGATAGAAAAACATTTTTATCGTGAATAAATAAACAGAAAAACAGCCTTAATTGTTGACTTCAATAAATAGATTTGGAGATTAGTTTAGGTATTCATAAAACATGTTCAACATGACGCCCATCTGTGGCGATGCAGGCGCGCAAACGCCTGTGCAATGAAAGCCGGACGCGATCGAAGACACTAGGAGTTCTAAGAATCCTTGCGGAGGCTTCAACAATTCTACCGATGAGGTTTTCTTCGAAAGGAATTGGTGTTTCGTACACCAAACTTTTCTGAATTTTCTCAGAAGTAGAAACCCAGGGGTGTAATATCAGGAGACCTTTGTGAAAATTTTTAGCCCTTGTTTCTCTTTATCGAAGTATTTCGACAACACAATTATTAAGTAAAAAGTATTTAGCGGTCCCAACCTTATGATTAGGTTTGATAAAAGAAGATCAGTCACCTTTCATATTTCAACAGATGAAGAAATGGTGGATGTTTTCAGTGGAAGATTGCAAAACGATTCATACATAAAAAGTTGATGTCATGAGCTGTTTTGTGCTACTATGACTAATTTGATGATCCACTTGATTCTTATATGTCTTTGTTTATGACAACTTTGATCGTCAGCTGCGCTAATTTTGTATTACATCCAAAATTTGCTGCTTGAAAAATTGTAATTTTATTCTATCATTTCGAAAGGTCGAATCAGTTCAGCCCAATTCAAAGCGGCGTCTGACCGCGCTCAGAACTGCACTCAAGTAGTCAAAGTTTATCCTGTGGTGATTGGGCTGAATACCACATTGAAAAACTAATATTACTTCTGTAAATGAATAGCAACTTAATAATCCGTGGGCAAAGTGGATGGAAAATTAGTTTTACAGATAGAAGTACAATTTAAGACAGCTGAATTAGGAAGCAACTTTTTAAACAGCTTGTTTTTTAAAAGCTATTGCTATCAGAAGCATGGTTAGTGAACAACTTTCATAAAACAAGATAATTGAAAAGAAATTCCTTTCATATCAGTGGAGTTATTACAGTTATTTCAAAGAAATGCAAACGAGCAAATGCTTACATATGTGAGAGTGTGGGCATGAATTTCAATGAGAAATCAATAAAAGTGCCCACGAATTCTAGAACTGTTACGATTCCTTTAAAATGATCTTTTACTTGTAGCCCCACCTGAGCCAGTAATGTAAAGACCAGAATTACTGAAGTGGCTGGAAGAGATGAAAAATATATAGCGGCTCTTTTATATAGAATCATTGTTCCGTTGTGAGTCTCCCCAACTTTCTTCAAAACAATGCGAGAAATAGCCATGCAAAAATCAAATTCACAATTTTAACATGATTGCAAAAGCTTCCGGACTCTGACAGGCGCGGCACCTTGTGGGCTAAGTTACTAAAATCTTTCATTTATTTTTGAAATTGTCTTATAATTTTTACACCACCAGAATAATGGGGAGGAAATTTGTTCACGGACTTTACGTGTGATGTTTCATTTAAAAAATGTGTTAAAAAACATATCTAACTTCAATCAATGTAATACCTAGTCATACTCACTCATACACAGCGGCGTATAAAATTTGGCTGTTTTTACTCAGAAAAAATGAACTGCTCAGTTTGGTTTACAAATCTAAGCAAAAAACAAAGAAAATTTCGTGTAAAAGTCCTTACCGTGTTAAATTTATTAAGTGTTATAAATAAACGTAAATATAATATACGTATACAAATCTATCAATTTTTAAAAAATTAATGAATTTGTTTAGTGTCACCTGCTCGGCCTGCCGTCGGGTGGCGCCGCTGTGGAGACGCCCGTAAAACTGGCCTCTGCCTTCGCTCGCCATGGTGTTGGAGGCCATGGCGTCAAGCCGGACTTTGTTGGGCTGAGGAGGTAGTGGGGCTCTCATCAAGGGTTGGGGAGACGCCTGGGCGTAACGAGGGATCTCGTTCACAGCAGGGATGGTCCCGGGTCTAAAATGTACCGGCCTGACGGCCGTGGGATCCGTGGAGAACTGCTGTGTCGGCGGGCCTCGAAGTATCGACTTCGGAGTGCCGTCTGGTCCCAAATTCGTTGATTTTCTACTGAATATGCTTTTATTTTTTATTGCGGTTTTAGCAACGGTGTCGAAGCCGTCTAACTTCCCTTCAGTAGCAAATTTGGTTCTCTTACCTGAGGATGTGGAAGATGACATTCTCGAGCTTTGCTGCACTCGTTTTGCGATGTCTGCTAAACTCAAACGAACTTTCTTTTTTTTCTTTGGCTTCGCTGATTTTACTGATCTCGCACTTCCTTTCCTCCTTGAAAACCCTAGTCTACTTTTCATAGATTTTCGGCCAGACGAGCCAGTTGCGCTGCGGTTGAATCCCGATCTGCTCTTTCGCTCTTTACTTTTGGCGCGTGGCTTTTTCCTCTTATTTTCTTTTGCTGCGCCAGCTGCGGCAGCCTTTTTATCTTGCGACGACTTCCTCAAACTCGCTAGAAATCCTTTCGCGACTTCAGTTTTTTTCTTTTCTTTTTGGAGTATTTCTCGAGGATCACCGTATACGAGCCCAACTTCTTCAGCGATCATAATCTTACCACTATTTTTAGGATCTTGGATGAACAGCTGCTGCGATGAATTGGTTTTCGACATCGGGGGCTTCCGTGGAACTAAGTTTTCAAATTCCCGTGACATTTCATATCCATAATTTGGTTTTGGTCTCATGTGTACCGGATATGGTCTCGGTCCACCGAAGAGATTGCGGAATGGGTTCCACTTCCGGAACCAAGCACCTAAGCCCATTCGATAAAGCTGAGAACGGCGTCCGCCACTGTAACCAAACTGAGCAGGACGTTGCGTCCTTATGTGGTTGTCGTAGACTCTAGCCTTCTGAATTGGCGGTTGATGTTGAGGACGGCTGAATGCTTGCAGGTTACCCATGTTGGCTCTTCTTACTGGGACGGCTCCTCCTCGTGAGGTATATGGTTCTCCAAGCAATATGTTCTCTTCAAAATGAGAATCTAAAGGTCTGTAAGCATTTTGAGATAGCTGAGAAGTTAACGCGCTGCCACCAATGCCAAAGTATGTTTGAGAAGTAGTGTTGCCGGAGGCTTGACCTCTTACGTTCGAAGGTACTTGTTTTAGTTTATTCTTAACATTCTTAACCAGATCTAAATTGAAACTTGACTTTCGTTCAGGCTCAGCAGGTTCACACTCTACTTTTAGTTCATACTTTTTGGGGTTGGATTTGCGGCGAGTGCTTAGACTTCGCGAGCGCTTAACTTCGGGCTTCTTTGCAGTGTTTTTCATACTGAGGCTGCTTATACTTCGCGTGAGTGACTTTTTGGGACTGTGTCTGGCAGGCCGAACACTACGACTTCTGCTCTTCCGGGCAGTGGTACTGCGGTGTGCCCCTGGGCTTCTACCTCTGGCAGATTTAGAAATGTTTCTCTTATAACGCTCAGGACTTGGACTAGACTTTCGGAAAGGCTTTGGTCGGTGGCTGTAGCTGCTGATGCTTCTGTGAGAGATGGCAGTCCTTGTTTTTGATTTTGTGAGGACAGGAGCAGTCACCAGGCCTGCTCGCTGCTTTCTCGCCGTCGATGGAAGCTTGGGTGACGCTCTATACGTGGCTGGCGTAGGACTTTCAGTTCTAATTGGAATTTGTTCTCTCGATCGGCTGAGGCTTCGCTCTCGAACCTTGTTTTCAGTTCGCTTTGTGATGTTCTCAAGGCTGATTTTGCGAGCTTTCTTCCTACGAATGCTACTAATGCTTGGCTGGGGACTGGACGACACCGCTCGTCTTCTGGGCGAGGTTTTGTCTTCTCGAGATCTATTTAAACTAAGCCGACTGTCTGTCCTGCGGTTTTTTAAGAGGCTTGCCCGACTGTTTGACCTACTTATAGGTGTATTGTTTAAACTCAATCTACTATTTGCTCTACTGTCTCGAGGATGATTTATGCTTAACCGGCTGTCTGTTCTGCTTACAGATGACTTATTTAAATTTAGCCTACTATCTGTTCTCTTATTCAGGGGTTTGCGCAAGGCCAGCGGGCTTTCTGTCCTATTAAGCAGATTTTTGTTCACATTTAATCGACTATTTGATAAACCAGATCGGTTTCTTCTTAAACTCGTACGGTTCTCAGCTAAAAATGACTTGGCTTCAGGAACATTTCTCTTCAAGGACCGCACGGACCGTTTTTCGTCTCTTGTAATTCTAGCAGAAACGGTGCCTGGTTCCTTTCGGTCAGAAATCAGCCGTTTTGGAATAGCAGATGCAGGTTTAAAAGATAACCTGTTAAGATCCTTCCCAGTATTCAAGGGAATTGAGAAAGAAAACTCTCCCTCTGAGATATTGTCAGGTTTTGCAGTTGATGTGCGATTTTTATCTCTTCCAGTTTTGGTTTCTAGGAGTATGTCGTATTCTTGACTACTTTTATTGCCGGAAGCGGAAGGCTCGTTGAGAGAGGTTTCTAACTTTGTTTTGTTCCTGCCTCTGTCCGAGGTGCTAACTCTTGAACTCAATTGAGATTTCTCATTCGCGGAGTGTGACGGTGATTTCTCACTGTTTTCATTGCTTTGTTTTTTGTCTATAACTTGGACAGACCAGCGATTATTTTCATCTTCGATGTTAGTGTGACTGACTTCTGAAATTGGAGCTTTCTCCTCAGTTTGATGACCGGTTAACGAGGTTGGCACTTCTAGAAGATCAATTGGTTTCTTACTTTTCAGAGGGACTAGAAACACCGTTTCCGTTTCGCTGTCACTGCTTTCTCCGTCAGATACTGACCTTATGACTTTTTTGGGTTTATTTTTTAGCTTGAAAGATACACTTTTCACTGAGATAACATCCCGTTTGCTTTTGCTTTCTGGAGTTGGATTGATGACACGAATTGCTGGCTTGAGGTCCGGTGTGTAACGATGCGTGATGCTTTTTACGGAGCGTGTTGAGAGCGCTGACGATAGTCTGTCTCTCTCCCTCACAATCCTTGTTAGTTCTGTCACAGATGAGCTTCTAAAATGACTGGATTTTCTTGAGCTTATCGGTCGTTCTAGAACAATAACTGACGAGCGAGATTCAGGTCTGGGTTGTTCCCATTTTGGTGCATCATTAACGATAGCAGAAGATCTCGACTCCGATCGTTTTGGCTCACTTGACGGTTTATCTATCACAGTAGCAGAAGATTTTAATTCAGATATTTTTTGTTCGCTTGACGGTTCATCTATCACAGTAACAAAAGATCTCGATTCAGATTTTTTCGGTTCACTTGACGGGCTATCTAGCACAATTATAGAAAATCTTGATTCAGATCTTTTAGGTTCTTTTGACGGTTTATCTAACACAGTAATCGGAGATATTGGCTCAGATTTTTTCTGTTCTTTTGACGGTTTATCTAGCACAATTATAGAAGATCTTGATTCAGATCTTTTCTGTTCTTTTGACGGTTTATCTAACACAATAATAGAAGATCTTGATTCAGATCTTTTCGGTTCTTTTGACGGTTTATCTAACACAATAATGGAAGATCTTGATTCAGATCTTTTCGGTTCTTTTGACGGTTTATCTAACACAATAACAGAAGATCTTGATTCAGATCTTTTCAGTTCTTTCGACGGCTTATCTAACACAATAATAGAAGATCTTGATTCAGATCTTTTCGGTTCTTTTGACGGTTTGTCTAACACAATAATAGAAGATCTTGATTCAGATCTTTTCGGTTCTTTTGACGGTTTATCTAACACAATAATAGAAGATCTTGATTCAGATCTTTTCGGTTCACTAGACGGTTTATCTAACACAATAATAGAAGATCTTGATTCAGATCTTTTCCGTTCTTTCGACGGTTTATCTAACACAATAACAGTAGACCTCGATTCAGATCTTATAGTTTTTATTGACGGTTTATCTAACACAATAACAGATGATCTTGATTCAGATCTTTTCGGTTCACTAGACGGTTTATCTAACACAATGACAGAAGATCTTGTTTCGGGTGTTGCATTATCAAATGCATGAACAGAGCGTGGTGAGGATTTAAAAGAAAGTTTTTTGGGAGATTGGTTGTATTTTACACTCACTTTATCAATGGGAGTTATGACTGAATTGTCTGGGACAGGTTCGTACACGTGTGTTGAAGAAGCGAAGTCCCTGATTGACTGAGCTGAAAGTTTAAGGATTGATTTGGCTGGGTTATGAACAGATACATTATCTTTCGCTTCCTCGTTAGATAATTTTGAAACTTGTCCGTCAATAGTAAATGATTGTTTATTCAAGTTTGAGATGTCATGTGGTTTTACAGCAGATCGAACAGAACGTCTGCTAGGAGGTCTGCTAGACTCTACATGATCTGTAGAAATTGGTTGAACGAATGGTCGAATTGAATGCCTACTTGGAGGTCTGTTGTAATCTGTAAATTCTTTGAAAACAGCTGATTGAACTGAATTTCTGTCTGGAGGTTTGCTCGATCCAATTAACTCTTTTGAAATTGCTTCTTCCGCATTAAATGGTGGGGACTCAGAATCGCTGAAATCACCTTGATTTTCGTACTGAGCCCTCGGCTCCTCCCCCAATCCATGTGGACCAGTGGATGACCAATTAAAGTAAGAACTAGGTTGGTCTGGTTGTGACAGGAGGACTCTTCTATTGGGCTCGAACTCAGGGACTTGAAGAGTGTTGGAACTCGCGCTGCTTAAAACAATCTTCTTTCTGGGCGTAACTATAGATTTAGGCAGTGCTTCACTTTTGTTTTGCGCACTTTCATGTTTTTTTGCGCGTTTGCTTGAATTCACCACAGGTTTACTAGCAGTATCAGAGGCTGCGGCTAAACTAGGGATCGCAGGGTCACTTTGCCCTTCAGTTAAGTGGTCCTTCATTGATTGCGAGGGGTTCTCCGGACTCCTCGCTCCTGATTGGCTGCCCTCGACCCTAGCACTTTGACCTGCTTCGCCATTGGCTACGCTGTGACCCAAGGGTATCCCTGAACCCGATTGATTAACGACTAACTCTGCACCAGCATTATTTTTCGGGGAGCTCATTCCATCGAGCAAGTTCTGCAAATCATCGATACTTTCACGGCTGCTGTTATTAACAGGAGTAGAAGAAGGACAAATTTCATCCGGTTGGAATTGAAACTCTTCCTCGACCTTGAAGTTTTCATTGGGAATATTGAGCCCTAGTTTTTCATGCTTCAGCTCTGCTAATAATTTACGCAGTTCATAAATTTCTTTCAAAGTATTATCAATGCCTTCTTTCACATCTTCAGGTGAAGAAATCTCTTGCGATGAATCTTCATTGTGAACCCTGACATCGGTACGACCAGAGCGTCCATCTTCTGTCTGACGATCGAGGTCTTTCTTTTGGTCTTCCACAAAGCGCACCTTAGGCCTCATGGGAGATAACTTCACACTACCATCTTCGTCTTCCATATTTTCCTGCTCTTCAGGTTCTCTTAAAATGAACTTGGGCGATGACACAACTGGCCTGCCTCCTTCGAATTTCAACGTAACCTGAACTGTAACGTCTTTACGGTCTGTCTCCGAGACGACGTCGAAATCAAGAGTAGAATTTGTTTCAAGAGACTGTTCTTCAGATGACCACGATTCGTCGTAAACACTCCCGCTCAGATTCTCAGGCGTGTTTGCTCTGGTTCTTACATTTGGCTCTGATTCAAGTAGTATTCTACGCTCCGAAGAGAGTCTGAGACCACGGTGCTCTCCGTATCTTGTGCAGTTGCTGTGATGCGCTACATCGCATATTCTGAGGCACTTGTGAAGAGAGTTAAGGTTTCTGTATATCGGAACTGGGCTAGAGGTATATCTCTCGTACTGAATTTTACAGCCAGTTTCTCTATGGTTGTTACGATTATTATACACTAAGTCTTTAGAGTGGTTGCTCTTACTCCCGAATTTAGTTGCACTGTTATTTTCTTCTAAGCGACTACATGTACACACACA
>JACJUY010000363.1:96787-115169 GCA_014220935.1 Platorchestia sp. MABIK
GCTCTGCAGTCGTGCAGAAGCGCAGGAGACGAGGTAGGCGAGCGGCTAAGATCTGGCGGGTCTTCTGGAAGGCAAATGGTGATACGGTCCCCTGATGGACTCAAAGACCACCAAAGTTGGTCGTGCACGCCGAGTTCATGCTTTGTGTTCGCTTCTTTGTCTTCGTCCGACCTGAGGTAGAAGTGTCAAGAAGATTTCTTTCGCATGTGAAATATATTCCTAAACGTTAACTACGTTAGTAGCATTAAGACTGTCTAGCGTTGGAAGTTATTTGTAATTTTGATACTTAAATAACGTAAATACTAAATGGAAGTAGCAGGCTGTGGTAGAAAACAGTGATTTAATCAGGAATGAATAGTGAGAAATTCTCCACATGCTAAAATATATTTTTCGATTGACGCTATTCAATGGATTTATCTGGTAAGTTCCCCACAGTAAACTAATGAAATAGAAACAATGTTGGTGTGATCAAGTTCTGCGCTCAGAGAAAACATCTATAGTCGAAATTCCTTTTTAAAAGCCTTTGTCGAAAACCTTCTCCGTGAATTTTCCACTGCGGCAAATTCGAACAATAAATTCTACATAATTAATGTAAGAGCTTTGCTATTGGCAGAAAAGTCATACATACTTTTAACGGTAATAAATGTACCAACTTTGTCTTCAATTGAAATATTTAACGTGCCAGGGCAGTTTCATGCTTAATTGAGATATACGAGCAAAATTATCCGTTGTCTGACAACTGAAATGATTAAATAAAAGAAGCAATTGATTTTTTGTTGTCAACTGAAATAATTCTGATATTATTTACTTACTATTTAAAATTTATCATTCACGGTTTAATTTTTGCCATCGTTCAAGAAGTTAAAGTTGAACCTCGAATAATAAATTTCAGATGGTAAGTAAATAATATCAGAATTATTTCAGCAGACATCAAAAAATCAATTGCTTCTTTAATGTAATCATTTCAGTTGTCAGACGACGGATGATCTCGCTCGTATATCCCAATTAAGTATGAAACAGCCCTGGGTCGTTAAACATTTCAATTAAAGACAAAATTTCTTTTTCCAGTTCCCCTTTATATCTAAATAAAATACCCTTATGTGTGGCAGAGCAACAGGCTGTGCCGTTCAAGATACCAAAATTTTGCCTCCTATGGTTCTACTCAAATTTAAACTTTCAGTTTAATTCAGTTAAATTTAATTTCGAGTAGAACCATTTGAGGCAAAATTATTGTATCTTGAACGGCACTGCCCGTTGCTTTGCCACACATAGGGATATTAAATATAACGAGGAACTAAAAAAATTTAATAAAAACGAAGTCACTCACGCTGGAGATCGGATAGAATCGGTATTTAAGTACGCCGATTTATTTCATGAGAAAAAAAAGAACAACAGTGAGCCGAAAGATTAGGTCAAACAAGATAAGACTGAGTAATTTCAAGTAGGAAACAAAAACAGAATTCAAAAATATGTTGCTGGCTTATGATGATGAACTAATTGCCTTGGTCCAAATCAACTTTTTCTTCATTAAGACTTTTTGTTTCATCAGCAAATATAGGAAAAATTTGATTGAATACTTATTGAATTTAGTAATTTTTTATTTCTGTGCAACCGAATTTTGATCAAATAAATATAAAGTATCAGGTAGCAAAATATCTACAAGTGTTTTAAATCCCAAAAATTATCTAATTGAAGAGGAGTGATGTTGAAGAAAAATTCTATTTGTAACGTCGTGCGAAACGAGGATCATAATTTCAAATTTGCGAGTCTAGTGAATTTTTAATAAATTGCAGGTTCATAAATGGTGACACATCATCAGTAATTTTAAATGAAAGTAAATGAAGAATTACTATTTTATATTTCATGGCATTGTTTATTGACCCATCCGTAATGAACTGGATAATGGTTATATGGGATTTATCACTGATATAACAAAAGGAAAATTAGCCGTTCATTAAACACATAAAAAGATTAAAACGGGATTTATCACTAATATCACAAAAGGAAAATTAGCCGTTCATTAAACATATAACAAGATTAAAACGGGATTTATCACTAAATAACAAAAGGAAAATTAGCCGTTCATTTAACACTAACACAATTAAAACAACATTAAACAAAGTCAGATCAAATGCGAACCTCGCCTTGCAATCCAGCGTATATATTTCTAAACTACGATTCAACTTTAACTAGTCTTCGCGCTGTACAAGACTGAGCAATGCATTCACAGAAAATTTGTCATTAGCTGCAACTGTTGCTCGTCCACTGAACCAAATGAGATGTATTTTGTACGTCATGCTTGTCATAAAACCAAGCATAAGCATGTAGTGTACATATATTACACTACTTTTCTGTGTCTTATACATGTACAACGCACAAATGCATAACCAAATATAACGCACTTGGCGAAAGTCTACGGTATTTTACAGAAGGTTTTCATTTACTCATACCGTGTTGCTAGTAATTGTGCAAATCAACGTAGAATATAAATTAAAGAAAAACATAGAATGTTTGGATGGTTCTGAAAATAGATTGATTAAATTATTAAATTCCAGAATATGTCTATTTTAACAGCTTGTTATCACATGGGAAAAGAATTTATGATTTTGTTAAATCTCTCGACTCCTTGAATTTACGAATTTGTTTAAAGGAAACCCGCTCAGACATGTCAAGATTTTCTGAAAGCAAACTTGGAACATCCAGATATGTCATAATTTATCAATGGAGTCCCCCACGATAATTATAGTGAAATTATGACTCTGACACTCTGATAAAGGTTAGCGAAAGCTAGAAGTCGAGTTTGCATCGCCATACTTCGGTAGTCACGCAATCAAATGCAAATGATGCAAGCGACACCCTCTGCACAGTGAACTTTATAATCATTCAAGGACTCAATTTAACGCAAAAAATTAAAAAGTATAGTTGACACGTAGACCTTAAATGCGCCACCCAACTCAGAAACGTGTGTTGCACTGTCTAAGTTTTTCGAGAAGAATCCAAAATTTTCAAGCGCTCACTTCGTCAGTAGTAAAATTAGCATTAACTTGTTTTTTTTTGGTTGGGTTGCACTCACTCTACGCAATGGCAGCTAGTAACTCAACACCCGCGAGCAAGACAGGGAATGCTTAAACGTGGTGTCTCTTTGAGCGCATCGCACCAGCGCCGATAATTAAGGCGCTGCCTCGCCGTGCTTATTCTGCACAGAGCAACACTCCCTCCTCTTACCGCCCCACCGGCGGGGCCACAACTGAGGATCACTTCAGAGTGACTAGTACCGGCGGTGTCAAGCCCTCACTTAGCACGCACGGTCTGAGCGCCGACACTCCGCCGACCAATGAGGGCTATGAAGGATCTATAATGCTCTGTGCTATTATTCTTAGCCGATAGGATATTTTAAATGGACTATGAAAAACGGTAATTTAATGAGAATGAAATATATTTATGTACTGAAAGTACTACATTTAGAAATAGAATACAGAATGAAAAGCATTGAAATTGCTGTTTTTGTAAACGATGCGAATTTAAATTTACAGTTTAGCAATAACTTTCAGCTCAAATGCAACTTAATAAAGATATTTCCTGCTAAATTCGCAGTCTCTTTTATGTGTTTAGTCGAATATTGAGCTACTTCAGTGCACATTAAGAAACACCTTTTTCAGCGCTCGAAGCCTCCTGTTACACAACCCTGAATTAAGAATAAGTGTATTTCCAGCCTGGAAAACATTGAGAGGTCTAGAGTAATTCTCAATTACCCCATGGTGTTTGCTTGAAAATGATAATACTACCAAGATAGTTACTTCTATAACTTCCCTACTTGTGAAAAATTTGAAAAGTCTACGGTATATGCACCCAAGATTTAAGTATCTTTTCGTTGTTTACTGCGTATAAATTAGATGTCTTAATTTTTCTCAATCATTAATTCATCACTCATCTTAACAAGAAGTAACGTTAATTTATTGTAAATTAATTATTATCACAAGTTTCATGAAAATCAATTGGTTGAATGCTGTCGACCTCCGAGTGAAAAAGACAAAATTAAAAGAATCCATAATTGTACCTTAAATGAATGCTAAATAAATCTGAGATTCCGTGTGAATTTAGGACATATGACCGCAGGAGAAATTGTCCGCTGGAGAAAACTTCAGCCAAAGGAGCACTTACAATACACGAAGTCTTAGTGACGTGGTAAATCAGAATAACAATCACCAAGTCAATGCGATGTTCCCTACGACACTGATCCTATCTACCTAACTGTGTTGACAAAACTGAAAGATTACATGTTGAGTCAGGCTGTGCATTCATTCAAGTTCTCATTTGAACCGTTACGTACATCAAGGCACATCTCTTTAACTAATCAAGGCACATCACGTGGGCACATCAAGGCACATTAAGTTTGTACATAAAGTCAAATCTCGTTGGCATTCCACATCAGCATATCAGCGCAGCTTCAAGTGACTTATTTTTCAAACAGGTTTTTCGACACAGTAATCAATGCCATTTAACCGTGGCACTCAGTTCATTGAAGTTCATCGCTTGCCATTCGAAATTTAAATTTGCAGTTATCGAGGAAAGAAACGTAAATTTTGAGATGTACGTAATCAAGTTAACAAATGAATAGAACATCAAATGAATTAATAATGGATTCAATTGTGACAGTAAATACAATAATGGTTATTGTTCAATCTTCGCTTGTTTAAGTTTCCTTTTTTTCACTCCACATACATGGAAAATTGCATGACAAGTATCACAAATACTTTGAGATAAGTAGTACAATATTTTCAATTTCGAAATGAGAATGCAATAATGAAAATACACATACATTGTAATACCAACGCTCTGGGATTAACTCACCTGGCTTCGTCTAGATCCTTATATGTATTCAGAGCTGCGGCCATGGCTGAACGTGAGCAGAAATGTACACACCATTAATGTGATCGAAAGAAGTAAACAGAGCAAAGCAAAGGAAGCAATCGCAGGTGGACTGAGGGATTATGGCCACCCAAACACACTGAGCGGATCTGCAAAGAAATGACCAGCTCTGAAGTAAACACGTGCGTTTGAGGACTGGACTGGCTACACGGAAGGTCATGAAATTTAAAAGGGAAGAGGGTTCGATTTAAAAAGAAACGAAAAGTATTAATAAATCTGATACAAGAACATAGAAGTGAATAAATAGCCACTCCAGAAAAATTAAGTAAAATGGAAAGCGTGAATAGAGATAAATTGTCGCAACATTGTCAAAATGAAACGGCGATTAATGCACTAATAACATCATTATAAAAATATTACAAGCATAAAAGTAACGGGAAGACGAAGTACTTAACTTAGGGGTGAATAAATTTAAAATCATTTTACAGTGTTTGATTTCGGGTTATAGGCGAAGGTTCCATAGAGTAATTTTCTTTGGCTTTGTTGAGTTTACTTCGAGGAATTTCAGTCTTAGAGCAATGTATTCTTTTTAAATTTTCCTGAGTTGAATTCGCGAAAGGACTCTCAGACGCCTGTTGAAAAACTTAAGCATCAATAGGAAGTGTTGCAAAACGAAAATATAAAACACTTCAAGATTAAAAAAATATCATGATGTATGTTATTATCACATCTTCGCAAATGGAAAGGTATAACGTTTTTTGACATCACATTTCTATACCAATGTGAGCTTTTTCTTTTACAATGAAATGTGTTTGAAATTTGTCTACATAGAAACATTAGTCCTGACCTTAGACATGATTTATGATAGCACAATAATTATTCCTGAGCAGTGCGTACAGAGCAAACTTTAATTCAGAGAACATATTAGATCGCCACTCATATAGCACCGCACGGTGTGTATCCAAGTGATATATGCTATTTTATACTATACAACGATCGACACTAGGTACTTTTTCCGATGAAAAAATCTTGCAATTTATTAGAAATTTACCGTTTTCACGAATAAGTTTTATTTTTCGTTTTCGTTAGCGGCAGACTCATAGAAGTAAAATTATTCATGTGCCCTGATCGGATCGAAGTGTAAATTTCCAAAAACATTGTACAAGTATTAGATAAATATTTTGAAATGCTTTCCTGAAGATGATTCAACAAATCATAAATATTTGAAGGTGGAGATAAGCGCACTTATTCCACGAGATGCAAAATGAAATTTTACGATTTTTGACATTGAAAGTGGTGACACAGGGACCAGGTGTACATGTTGCTCTGGGGGCGACAGCAGAGCAACTGACCTCGACGTTTCATAATATAAATATATTTATTGGAATATTGGAAACTACCCTCAGAAACATCTCACCTCCGAATGTTCAGAAAGTTTTGTGTTGTTTGTTGGGCGCTGGTAAAATTATCCTTGGAACTCATTCCTTGATGATGAATTCTACGCTCGGAATCAGAAAATTTCATCCCATTCTTCCCACGTCACGTACGAGCACGTCGATGCAAGAATTACTGCGGCTCAGAACATAAGGAAGCGGTGTAAAACATGATGACACATGAAACCTTGTAACCCATTAATGCAAGACTAGGCGAATATCACGAAAGTGTTTACTATGTTTCTCATTTTTACCATCACTATGGCCTAAAATTAATTCTTTAAAATTCACTCGCTCCTTACCCTTCCGCTATTAAAAATATAAAAACCAAAGTGAATGCGAGAGCAAATATAGATGAAAATAAGGATTTATGCGGTTGAACAAAATGTACTTTATTCTGTCAAATAGAGATGGAAATGAGGATTTATGCGGTTGAATAAACTGTACTATATTCTGTCGCAAGACAGTCACTGGACAACAATAATTATTGTTGGATCTAATGTACACGGGAAAGATAATTATTCTTGGTATACATTTGTGAGCGAGCCCCAGGACTAAGCACTGGGCTGTATGACATGGGCCATAAAAGATAAAAAGATAAATCACACTCTCGCTCAGCGTCCTCGGTACTTGCAGTGGAGGCCTCCACAAAAACTGTGGCTATATTATCCACTGATATGGATTCATTGAGAGGGAACAGTGTTTCTTTCCCTCCCACCATTTTACATTTAATACAACAACAGTCAAAAAAATTACAGTGGTCATTGCCAATGCCAGTTGGCTTGAATGATAGCTCAGAGATCCTCCCTTTTCTTCTCCGCCTCTTTCTTGTCCCCTTTTTTTGAGTCTCATGAAGAGACACAGTATGCAGTGGAGTATGAAGATATTAGGCGGAGAGAGGGGAGGCGAGACTGTAGAGAGGCAAGTTAATTGTTTTGTTAAAGTCCGAGAAGCTTCCCATTACTTTTAGTGAGACTACAGATCTAATCATTCGTGACGATTAAATTTATTCGGGATTGATCTCGGGGTCCAGTTTTCTGGGCTTACTTACGTGGGTTCGAATGTTCGTGAGGGTTCGTGTTCAAGAGCACAAACTATTGATTAATTGAGGATTGACATATTCAATAGTAGAATTCTGATAGAGTAGAACTGATTTTAAAGAGGCCTGAAGCAAGAGCTGCAGTCTTGCTGCTTTGTTGAATGTTCTCTTTGTTGTAACTCGGGTACCTCGCGCATACTCTTCCCTCTCTCTCCCTCCTCCGTACTCGCCTCATCGTCCACCAGTAAATTGCTAAATTGTACTTGTGTGTTTCCTTTTAATCTCACTACTCGCACGAGCCACACACAGGAACACTCGCTTTGAACACCTAATCAGCTCTTCCAACTTGTTGATTGCTAATGAAATGAGAGCTGGATGTAAAAGCTGACGTTTACGCGCCAACTTTCAAGAATTAAAAATAAAATTTAAAAAAAACAAAATTTCCTAATATTCAGTACTTCATTTTTTGGTGACAGCAGCCTGCACTCTCCTTAATATTCACTAAGAACGTCACGAGAAACCACCAACATTTAGAGTGAGCCAAGTGCGAATGCTTCAGAAAATGTCAAATTCAGCGTCGAGTTAAACTCATGTATGCTGTGTCGTCAACTTGGTGTACAGGTATCGGTTTCTTTTATGTTCTTGAATTATTGACCTGGTGTAATGAATGTGCTAATTTCGCGCTGATTTCTTGAATGAGTGTTTAATTTCAGGATGCTACTGAGTCTATAATTATTTGATTAATTTTATGAAGTCCATTCATTGCTTAGCGAAATATTTTAAAAGAATCTAAACAATGTTTTACAGCCTCGATTTCTTCATAAAATCAACAAATATGGTTTCCAAGAAGTTTAATAGTTAAAATTATTCCTGTCATTGCAAAAGAAGCGCTAAAAAACTTTTTGAGAATCAGTAAGCAAAAAAACTTCAATCATTTTTTTGCTGTTTGACCACGTATGACGCGCCTTTTGTTTAGCTCGTAAGGCTTGGGAAGGGCAATTGTAGTGGAAACGACAAAAACCGTTTGCGTGTAAGTATTTTTCTGAAGTTTTAATTCACTCTTGGTGAAAAAGGATACGAATTCCTTCGGTTAAAACTTTGCTTTTTATCACTCAAGCGGTGATAGATCATGCACTGTTGCAGTTACGTTTTAACATGCTCGAGAAATTTCTGTCATGAATTTGATGTGCATTTATTCTAGTACTCCAGTAGTTAAATTTTATGAGGGTGGACTCTAGCCCTCACTACAAAAAGAGAAATAGTGGTTCATTTTATTAGGGTAATTTGAAGACACCACGAGCTCAATAGCATGATATAGCAGTTAATTAAATAAACAAAACAGGTATTTTCGATTGGAGCAACTGAAATTGTGTAAAAACTTTTCTCATTGTCTTAAACAGAGTGTCCCAAAAAAATGCATTCACTGTGCTACTGCCCAGTATTCATGTATTTTGTTTTGATATGGGCTTTTATAGACATAGATACAAGTCTAATGAGTTGAACCAAAAAAGAGAACATAAAATTTAAAATTTTTTGTTGAAAACAGAAACAAACAAAAATGAGTACTCGTAATCTTCAGTCGAAAGATGAGTACATCTTTTTGAGACACCCTGTTTAGTTTTATTTTCGATCAAATCCTGAACCGGTCTTTACAGTCGTTTTCAGCGGCTTTCTTTGACCAGTTTTCCCTGGACGCAGCGGCCACTCAGGCTAGCGTAGGCGCGTGAAGGTGTCTTCCCGACCCTCACCTGACGTGTCGTTGCCGTTGTAGTGTCGTTGCGCTGGTGTGGGCGCGCAGGGCCGGAGGCGCAAGGGGTGAGGGAAGGTGGGAAGTAGTGGCCACCAATTGGCTGGCTCGGTGAGGGCGGAGTCTGAGGAGCTACTGAGGGCCTACGGAACAGGTGGCATCACTGCACGGTCAGCAGCGACGCAGTCACCACGCGGTTTGAAATTGGTTAGCGTTAGAACTTAAATGAGATGGTATTAAAATGATTATGATTACGTAGGGCGCTGCGCTGGTATCGTCGCGAAAATGATCTTTCTTGGCGTTGGATGGATGTAACTTATTGCTGGCTTGTGAAATTAAACGTGTAGGGAATTAAATATACCATCCTCGTAATCGAGAATTTACGAAGATTCATGTTGGTTTTAGATCTGTGTATTCTCTGAGTGATTTCCGTTTTTACGAATTTTGAAGTGAAGAATCAAAGACTTTCGCAAACGGCATAAAATTGTCAAGAACGGAACGCGACATTGCAGTAGAGGGGGAGCGCTGCTGACCTTTCCCACGGTGAGTAATATTTTGCTTCAAACGATGAAAAACATTTCATCCTAAAAAAATCTTCATGCTTTTTTGATCTATTTAAAAAATAAATTGATTATACTGTCAAACCTTTCAAATGTCAGTTCTGAGCACAGTAGGAAAGAGCAGTTCAATAACATTTTCAGAAAAATTTCATCTTACGATGAAAGTCGAGATACCAGAAATCAATTTACGCGTTAGTACCTGTTCCGAAATCATTGGGCAATAAAATATCCCACTTATCCACCTCACGGAATTCTTTAAAGCCGAAACTGAAAATTAGAAAATCAATTTATTAACAATAAGGTCATGTAAGAGATGACACAAGGCTGAACATTATACACCATTTAGTTGAGGTTAAACAATAAAATTAAGATCTAAAGTGCAGACAATGCTTAGCAAATTCTTTGGTTGCTGTGTCGGCTCAGTAGTTCAATTCAAACTATTAACATTTATCGATCAGTAAGCAATTCTTAGACGTTGAGGGAGTTAGTGTATAGTCCTTTGGCGATGTAGTTTAATTACGAAATAACTTGCATATTCAGGCTGATGCCATCGCTTTGAAAGCAAGAGCATTGTCCACAAGTATTTATGCAGCACAAAAAACTGTTTTCTCCTTTAGCCTGTAAATAAATGAAACAAATTCGAAAGTGAGCGCTTTCACTTTAACCTCAGAACACAAATCATATGGCCGGAGTTACACCATCACAAACCCTTGGTAAATATTATCCCACTTTTGAAAAAAGACGCAACTACGAGGTAAATATTTTGAAAGTACAAAACTACATGAAAAAAGTACTAATTGTCTCTCATTTCTTCGTATTCGGAGTTACTTGAACAATGATATAATATTGTAGGTTGTTGGGGTTACTTCAAATACTCCCAAAAATACTGAAGAATTTTGACTTAAGTTAATAATGACTTGGGTTAACATTGAAGAACAACTTAGGGGTGTGTCTTACGGTTAAATAAGGCAGCTCTGTCGTCCTGAGAGGAAAAATTGCTAATATTTTTGCTATTTAAGAATGTGCGTTACATGAAAAACCAGTTGCTCTCTTCCTAACGCGTATCTAATTTCAAACAAATTTTAGCGTGGAAGAGACGTAACTTCATTTTTCAATACCATTATTGAGCGAACGAATTTCAATGGAGCTTGAAAACTACGCATGGAGAAGTGGAATAGCAGCTTGTTGGTTCTGAGCGAAGAGATTAAAATTGATCCCCACTTTTTTGACGAGGAAACGCTTGCGAGAGAATGAACTTCCCTAATTATTCTTCGTATTTATTTTAATAATATCTGACTAACTTCAATTTGTTTGGAGCTTAGGCGGAAGAAAACGATTTAATTGAGTAAAACATGTTTTTGAATCTCGAACGCACGAACGTAATACACAACATTGTTTAAAAATTACCAAGAAAATCTGAGTTTCAAATCCGAATCTTTTTTAGCAATTTCGTACATACAGGATAAGAAAATGAATACAACTTACTTATATTTTTCACAAGATGAAAAATGATTTATTTAGTTGCCGCTCTCGAAAAATGACTAACTTACGCTTATTTTTTCTCACAATGAACGATACCATCTTAAACATGCATAAAAAACGATGGGGATCTCACGAAGTTTTTTGCAGAAACGGTATACTGTATGTAGAGTTATGTTTCTGAATGTCGATATGAAATCTATTTACTGTTACTACGCCAGCAATAATTTTTCTAGCGTTAACGGTTACACCGACTCTAGTGCCTCCGTGGTGTGTAGCAAAGAACACTGTTTATGGCGAAAGTAACTCATAACAAAATTAATGATCTACTCAGAAGAACAGTGAAAAAATCCTGCTCCATCATATAATTTTTTTTTCACAACAATCATAAAGATGTTTCTTTTTAATCTAATTTTGTTCTTAGTTCAAAAGTACGCCAGATCAAATACGGTAATCGCCATTTTTGCACTCGGTGGCGGGCTGTCATTTTGCTTAAATGCTTCGTACGCAACTTATTTAAGTAGCATTTATTTCTCTAACAATTTACTGTATGAATGATTGGAATAATCTTCATGATTCGGGTGGAAAAATCTGTAGAAGAAGATTTTGCTCATGCTGTGCCTTTGGCTTACGAGCGAAACTAGCTTTTAAAATTGGCAGCTAAGAGGTTTTTTCTCTCAAAGGTATGGTAGAAATTTAACAAATAATTTGCCGAGTAAAATTAGTATAAGTTTAAAAATTTGTTCTTGGAAAATTTAATTCGACGCTTAATTTTTTAAATTTGCAAATGTCTAAATTACAAAATATTCTGTTACAGTGCTTCTGGGAGAGGCACTCTAACATCTGCCCTACATAGAACAAATGGATTACTGAAAAATATTTTTGATGTCAATTCAAACGAAGTAATCATTAACACTAATTCATATGAAGAAAATTCATGATTTGAACATATCCTTACACAAAAGCTGAGCGTAAAAGCAACGTAAGAACAACTGTAGGCGTATCGAGTGCGGGGAATAGGGAAAGAAGCAGGAGCAGTACTCAGGGATTATGGTACATGCGTGCTCGTAGCTCTCAACGTGCCACGCTTACTCAGGTCGATACAGGAAGTTTATCGACTTTCTTCAAGAAAAAAAGAACTCACACACACACACACACACGCAATAATCACCCTAGGGTTGAGAGGGTCGTGCAGAGGGTAACGCGGCCGCCAGGGCGATCACCTAGCCGATATTGCTGCTCCGGCTTACGCATGTCGCTCCTGTGCGGTCGGCTCTATCGTCCAGCTTTGCTCAATAACGCCGATTTTGCGTCACTGTGCAGAAACGCTGATTTTAAATTTTGAAGAAACTAACACTAGTTCAATGCATTTTTGAGGGGCTTCACACATTAATGACGATTTTTTTCTCCTTTCAGAAGCGCTGATTTTAAATCTTGGAAAACCTAATATTGATTTTAAATACATTTCATCTCTCGTAATTTTGTGTTAATATGCCAGTTAAACTTTCCATGTCAATTGTAAAACAAGTATTTGTACGTTCAATTAAAATTCAGTGTCTAAACCGCGAGCAATAGGGCACAGAGAACAGGGTTCATCGCCAAATTACCTAGGGTTCATTGTTTAGGGTTCATTTTGTTATCGTAGGGTTTGTCCTGTTATTCATCTGCTATCATATCGTTGTTACTCCAAATTACCTAGGGCTCATATTTTAGGGTTCATTTTGTTATCGTAGGGTTTGTCTTGTTATTCATCTGCTATCATATCGTTGTTACTCCAAATTACCTGGGGTTCATCTTGTGCGTAGGGTTCTCCGCGAACCATTTACCAGCACAGTTCCACGATGTTAAATGGTTGTACGGAGGAAATCAAATTTTCAGAACTGTTTTGATTTTAAGCAATTTCTGATTCCAAAGAGAAGGCCAACATTGTATAACATTTCATTAGTCTGGCTTCATTATTTTAGCGCAGTGAGTAGGACTTACGAAACTACTGGTCGCTGGCGCACCTCCGAGATTATAATCAAGACAATGTCTGCTCAGCGTTCGAAAAATGAACTGTAGATTTCTATCAATGTACTACAAAGCGTTGAAATTGAATGCGAAAATTTAACTGAATTTAAATTGTTAAAGGTGTAACCCATTGTTTTCAGCCAAACCAGTACAGACAAAGTTGCAATGCGGAAGAATTATTCTGATTTTGCAAGCCCGAATGCCGCTCATAATCTGACAATCACTCGCCTGCGATCAATGGCTGCTGTAGTAAATCAGGAGATTAACTTCCTTCACCTATGTGGTATAGGCCAAGCTGACCTTTTCATATGATGGCACCTGTACTTGAAATGGAATGTGCAGGACATCTTCACGTACATGAGAATTTCAGAGAAGACGAAGTAAAAGTTAGCGTCGAACATTAATTAAAAAAACATTCATTTGATGTCATAACACGTCCAAAGCAGCAAATGGTAATCATTGTCCAGAAGCTTTCATTACTCCCACTAAGCTTACTGACTCAAACTCCACGTGCTACAATCTTTCGAAACGTTCAATTCAGGCGACTGCCCTCTAGCTGTGGCCGTGATCACAGTGAATTCTTCATGGTAAATACGTCATTAAAAAGACATTAATTTAAAAAAGAGATTGTCTTTATAACGTTAACTTATCCAGATATCATATTGATTGCTTCAGTTTTGTACAGAAGTCTGAGTCTCAAGTGGAATAAATCTAGAAAACTAATTCCAAACTTAAAAAATTCCGTTCAAAAGACATTCATTCATGCCATTATAAAGAATTTGTTTTTATTTGATATGATGGTTTTCTCAAGGATATTTTTCTCAAGAACATTTTAAATAATATTCTCGAAAGTCCTTGTAACGAAAATGAGGATTTAGAACGCCAAATTTCTTTAATACACTTTTTCTGCACGATGGCTATGACCAAAGAGCTCAGCCTCGATATGAGACAACAAGTTTTGTACTCTCAGAGATTCGGTGCTATATCGTTGAGGAAAAATTTAAAAATGCTTACCTAGACCTAAATTGATGAACAACATGTCATCAAGAAGCTTAAAAAGTTTTGCTCGACAGCAGCTTGGCAAGGCAGGGATGACCATTCAAGCACATTAGTGTGGCTGCTTCACTTACGATCGGCGTGTATTTTCAGCTAAGTAACAATTTTATGTGATTTTGAAATTACATTCAGGAAATATCATTTTTGTGCGATTTCATGCCATTTGTTCGCATAATTTTGTTTGAATTCACTTTCATGAGTTTTTATTAAACAACTTGATTAATCAGACGCTTGCAAATGAACAGGAAGACTTTACATTCTTTGATCTCGAAGAATGCCTCTTAATCGATAGAGTTATTGTTAAGATCAACAAAAATATGGTCAGCATTATAAAGTCAATGCGTTCTCACAGGCAAAGTGTCAATAATAATGGCAACGCTTGGGATTGCAAACAACTCTACATTTTCAAAAATTCTTACGTATCTAATACACCTCTTAATTTCGGGCCTTGAAGCCACTCCTTGACGTCAACACTGCAAGAATGGAACCTTTGCAGCAACCTTACACAGCTTTACTTACGAAGACGCGTGGGGACCATCAGGTCAATGTCATCAGAGTGTGAGCGAGAGAGAGAGAGAGACATTGCCCTAATTCCAGCACAACGCATTCGTCCCTGTCTGCGAGCTGTTCGTAATATTTACGACGTCCACGACGTTACAACCCTCATTACAGTCGCTGGCATCGCTGCGCTAACACATATTACACGACACTTGCTTCTGCAATGACAAATTACTGTAATATTCTCTTGGTATTTAGGCATTACTGAATTCCTACCATTCCCGACGTGCTGCAGCTCATCTTTCAGAAGTTTCATGATACGGGGAAAAAATAATAATGGCGAGCTTTTTATATTTATTACAGTAGAATTAGCTTGAATTTCTTCGCAAATGAAGAATGAGTTCAGGAAATCATGACATCAAGGAAAAACCAAACATACAAGAAGTTATCACTTAACACTTAAAGTATATTTATCATAAATAGGCTTTTAATTGCAATTCGCACATGTATTTGCGTACTAAAATTGTTCATGCGCACTTCGGATGACCGTGTTGGTATTATCTACGATTCATAAAATTTTGGTTAGAAGGATATGATTAGAACATTAGCTCAAAATGTTTGGAAACGAAAAAATCAAAACACAAATTCACAGGTATACGCTCACTAGTTAAAAGAAAACGTAATAAAACAAAGCTCTAATCAACCTTTGTAGACAGACGTAATGAAATACGTGGCTTCTTTTATAGTGTAGAAGCCACCATGAGCCCTCGAGATCCTTACCCTGAAGTGATGCGAGATACATACACGGTGTGAGCAGAGGCTGGTGTTCCAAATGGACGTTAATGTCTCTTCATTGATAGTTTTATTAAATTTTTAGGAAATGCCTCCCAACGTAGCTGCCTCACATCGTTTTCTCACACTACCATAAACTTATCCAGCCCCACAATGCAGGGCCAAAACCATCAGTGCTTTTCAGAATGAATGATTAATACTAATTTTCAAGCGCTGAAATTAGACTATTGACTTAAAAATCTTCTATCAATTTCTCATCTCTACAAAACAATTGCCATTCACGGTGCATGGATTTGACAGAGATTTGATGTATGTTTTCAGTTTTACGATCAAATAATTATTACTTGATAGATTCTGGGTGATTTTTTTTTATTCCATAATTCGTCATGAAAATAAAAATAGGACCGTTACCGTTGCGTGATGGTAGCAAATAGAATGTAGGATCTGTTAATCACAACTGAAAGCTTGAAGAAAAAACAGCTATCACATTTGCAGCAGGCCTGCCCATGAATTTGTGCTGAGTGTTGTACCGGGAACTTTTTTCCCAACTCGTGTCTCATCGAGGAACGCGGTGAAAAATTTAGAAGTCGGTTGCCATTTTTAGGTCCACAAATGGGGTGTATTTTCCTGCAGCCTTAGCAATTCCACTTTCTGAAAATTATGACAGATGATCAGTGGCCGATATTCTCCAATGTGGCCTAAAAGATACGAGGCTGGCAATGCAGCATTCTGACGCTCACGTGACTTGCTTTATTGGGTCAGGATGGATAACGAATTGATTGAAAATTCCAGTATAACTTGCAGGGCACACAGATTACATATTTCTAGAGTCATTCTCGCGTGAATTATTCGTATGAAGTAGTACTGACGAATCAGGTGCTTACCGAACACACAACGAATGGTAAATTCTATGAAAGTAAATCAATCGGGTCACTCCAGAGAAATAAGGCAAGATCGTCAGCTGCAGTGATGAGCTGCACGATGCACACTCGTACAGTATGCAGCATATATAAAATGCTGAGCAGCAGAATTTAGCGCGTGTTTGTTTTACGTGGTATCAGATAAGGCTTCAACATTTTTCAATGAACACAGTGCGGTTTTTGATTCTAGGAACTTTAAAGTGATCATGATCAGGCTCGTTTTTTACAAAATATGTTGTGTGTTCATATTTCAAGTTCGCTTCGGGATTCGTGCACAAAAATTTTTGCCTTGATTCATGACAGCGGTTGGTTTAGCCTGCAATTTAAATATCTAGTCATACAACACTGACGCATTTGTTACTGCTTACATCACATGTGTCTCATTTTTTCAATGACTCTTTCACTATAACAATAGTTTGATGAATAATTAATTCAGGAGAGGTTATTAGAATAAAATTTGATTAGGTTTGCAATAAATTTGCACCCGATTTCTAACCTTATACGACAAAATGCTTCGCTAACATTTTTTTGCCATTTGAAAATGCATCAATAAAAGAACACAGATTTTGAAGAACAATTGCCGCCTAGCTTTCGACAGCATGATGTACAATTTTTGACTTCAACTCACCTTACTTACCAAACTTTACTTAACCGGCGCGTGTGGCGCAACTCTGCATGGAGTTTTAGCACAAATGCTAGGCGTTCAAGACCATCCTGGCTCATTTACTTCTAGGCCTTCGTGCTCTTCGACGACCTCTTCAGGACGTCCATCATAAGTTAAGGTCCCGCCATCGACCAGAGAGCTGACCTCTCGAGGCTGGACTACTCGTATTGTCGAAATGTTGCTCCGTGAAGTGCACTAGCTTGCTTATGCATTCTTTATGACCGTAATGCATGGAAATAGCGAAATTGTCAGAGAATGGGCTGTAGCGCGACCTAGCACTAGCAGGTGTCATAGACGCAAATATAAAGAATAGATGCAGGTATTATGTTTTACGTAAGTGCTTTGCTGAAATTTTTTCATCGATTGATTGCTGTAGCAACGTTTGCGTTTTAAGCATGTGCAGTTTTACGGAAAACGCTCATTGAGTAGTTTTAAAATAATGTTTGCGAGATAATTTCATGTTTATTAGCCTTACTTAGTCGTTAGACCGAAAATGTTATTTGGAGGACAATGATGGCAACGCTTGTGAGTCGACAAATCAAAGACTGCAATGAGTGAAGTTTGTATGGTTGTGATATGCGGCTTCCAGCAGAAAATAAAGTAATTCATAAGTCACAGTGTTAGTGAGTTTTGTTGAGATATTTGTAAACTCATTTCAAACTCAATGTCCTTATTTCGAGCATTTCCTCAGTAGGAAACGACCAATATCAATGTTATACTATTCTGAAACTCTTATCAACTGTTAAGGAAAAAATGAAACCAATAGTTAACGTAAATGAGGATAATTATTCGAATGATTATCCTCATTTATGCTACATGTTCAATCATATCAATTTTTTAATGTACTAGACGAAATGAAAGATAATTACTATGTAGAAAACCATGCCAGTTTATACTGCTGATTGAGTTAGTTAAGCATCTAGAGCACTTGTTTTAACACTCAACGGTTGTGGCGCCTCAGCCCTTAATGTAACAGAGCACCCTCTCTTCGCATCGATGAAGCCTCTCTGTCACACTCAAGCAAGAACCAAGAAAATCTCATTCAGGTGTTGTGACAGAATGAGGTATTAATTTGAGGTTCATACAGAGCCACTCTATGGAAAAGAAGAAAGAAGTAAAATAAGAGTAAGAAAAAAATATCAGAGGTAGATTGGCGCCTTCCAGCACGTGCAACTCTAAGCGCCAATAGCTCTGAAGTGTGATGAAATTCAGAACTCTACAATAGCTCTGAAGTGTGATGAAATTCAGAACTCTACAATAGCTCTGAAGTGTGATGAAATTCAGAACTCTACAATAGCTCTGAAGTATGATGAAA
>JACJUY010000363.1:117114-182467 GCA_014220935.1 Platorchestia sp. MABIK
TTAAGTAATTGCTGAAATCAGTAAGAATTTGACGCCGCAGAAATCATTTGAATTGAAAAAAGGTTTCATTAAGTAGTCATCCTTTTTCAAACACTAATTGGTTCTTACATATGACAATCACAAGTGCGTATACATAAGCTGTGATGCTTATGCTTCCACAATGAACAGAATCATTTACTTTTAAAAATTGCTTGAATGTTGCCCGTTGGCCAGAATTTCTTCTGGGTCTGTGATTTGTAAATAAGGTGAAGTGAATTGCCATTGCCTGCACGTTCTGATTTGATAGAATCAACGAGTTATCTTGTGTACGTAAAGATTATTTTCAAAAGTTCAAATTAAATCTTTCATGAATAATAGCAGCTGTTGTCGTATGCGGTTTTAAAATTCGACATTCTTATATCACAGATGATCCTAGCCCTGCTATACATGATTATTATGTTCAATTGCAGCTGGTGATTAATTTCACTTAGTTTATGGCTAAAATTCATTTTCTGAAAATAAATTAACTTTTCATTAGCAAATTCGTTTGAATCATTTGAGTTAGAACGAACTCTCACAATTCATACAGATTAAGCAACATTAAAAAAAAAACATAGATTATGATAGTGATTATTGGAAATTGATCACACAAAAAAAGTTCACATCAAAAATTTACTCATATGAACTGAAGAGAAAGTAGAGTCATCAGTGAAATTTTCATTCAACATATTTTTTATTTGTTCGAGAAGTACCCAGAGATTTCCACGATTGCCAATTTGTTGCTTTTACTGTTGTTTGAGGTCACTATAAGGTATAGCTACCAGGTAGTTTGAGGTATAGCTACGGTAATGGTAGTGCTCGGGATGTTAACTACAACACGACCAACATTTGCAGTGCACCGTTCCCCACACTTTCACTCCAACGCAATTCATGCACAGGACAAAGACGAGCTGGCATCTCTACAAAAAATATTTGCATGATAAAATAGTTCCATGCGAAAAAAGTTTGAAAGCGTCATTATTTCATGGCTAAAAAGGGCGGATGAGCAGATCTCTTGCTGCGCTTGTAGCAATAGATTTTTAAACCTAAATTCAATACTGGAGATGACGTTATCTCTCCCATACTCTGCAAGCAGGCATCGCGTTAGCAAACGGTTCTAACATAACTTTTTGCCACGTTATTAATTTTGAAAGACTTTGCAACGTTCAAATCATAGGATACATCTAACGGATATTAAATTTTAGACTTAAGTTCACAATTGTTTGGTCAAAGTTGCTTTCAAGTTAGGATACTAAACTCTGTCAACAAACTGTTGATTCGTACAGCAAACTATATGCAGTCTCTCTCGAGTCAAACGTGACTAATGTAATTTTCACGAAAATTATTCACATAATCTGAAATTAGCGAAATAAAATGTAACTTGAAGTTCCTTAATTTTTAATTTATCATGTGAAAATATTGTGATAATGTGCTTTAATAATTACCGAGGAATAATAATAACAGTGGCTCAAATGTGTAGAGTTGCAGCACTGCCATAGGTGTAGTTTCTGAACTGACGACAACTCGTGTGTCTACGTCAATCAAGAAAACCTTTCTTAATCGTAATTCTAGATACAATTAAGCTAAAATCTTTCACAATATACATGATTTTAATGAAGATACTCGCAATAAAAATATTTTCAGCTTCACTTTTTACTACACACGATAACAGTATTTCCAGGTGCCCGTACAGTACTCATGAATACACCTCATTAACGTCAACTCAGTGTAGTGATTGAAGATTACACAGCAGTAAGTAAGTTTCGCAACTTGTGACGAACGGTCGTTAAGTTTATTGCAGGGCTTCTATCATCATGCCGACCTCGACGCGCAGCTCGTTCATATCGCTGCCACAGTACAAGTTCGCGTGAGTTTGAAATTTTCTGCAGCTGTAATGAGTAACGAAGTTAATCAAGGCGATTATTATGAGAATAAAGTAACTTTTTGGGATTTCCTTGACTACAGAAATGCAAG
The DNA here is from genome assembly GCA_014220935.1 of Platorchestia sp. MABIK. Lineage (NCBI taxonomy): Eukaryota > Metazoa > Arthropoda > Malacostraca > Amphipoda > Talitridae > Platorchestia > Platorchestia sp. MABIK. Next base: position 119,107 of record JACJUY010000363.1, read on the forward strand.
AAAGTCTTTAAAAATAAATGGTTGAAAATATGGTGACTGTGGAGTTAACATAACCAGGATTTTTATTTTTTGGGCTGCAGTCTTTTATAAAAGAGACAGAGTATAAATTTATGTTGAGTTTGATATTTTGTAATTCAATGGCTTAATGAATTGAACATAACAACACAACATTTGAATTTATGCGAAAATAACTGTAAATTTTCTGCCACGGCTTTCATTTTCACGGCTTTCAGCCCTTTTTAAAACATTTTCACTTTATAATATCTTATTGATCATTATTGGACTTTTATTTTCTCTATTGGACTTATTTTCCACAACAGTAAACTGAAAATATATTTTTAAACGTAAATAAAATGCCAAGGATTTGATTTTCTAATTTCATGATTCAGTGACCGCGAGTACAATGACATGAAAATGAGAGTCAAATGCTATGAGATTAAAGGCTGTGAGTCAAAATGCTGTGAGGGGAAATGCTGTTTTGGACCCTGAGCAGAAATCGTTCGGTTTCCCATTGCTCGTGTTTGTTTGTAGTTCATTCAGCTCATTTGCCGCTGTGAGTTACGCCAAACAGAGCTCAAAATAATAGATTCCAACACAACATTTGTGGAAAAAATCAGGTTTCAGCTGTTGAATGAAGCTTATACTATTCACCTAGTGTATAACATAGGTTACAATAGTGAAATGAAGGATTTCAGAATCATGGCAGATTTGGTGTGCGGCCAGATTATGGACAAGAGCTCCATGTTACTCTGTAGGAAGAAAGTCGTTTCTAGGATATATTTTCTGCAATCCAGATTGTGTGAAATATTCTGAGAGAATTGGCATGGATGGGCTTTACTAATATTTTGATCAAAGTCAGCTTAAGTTCAGGAAAATTACTGTGCGATAAATGAACATTAAATAAACTAATTTAGGTTAAGTCTTGTTTATGCGTAACAGTAGTGCAACAGGTTCGAAGATCTGGAGGAAACTCTCAAGAAATTCTATTGTATGCCTTCCTGCGCCTTACGAACGTTCTTCAGCCATGGATTCTGCACTGTTCCTTTCTAATTACTCTTCTACCCTCAATTCCAAAATACAATGATTTATAGAAATTTACGGTAAATCAGCCCTAATTTTTTCAATACCTTTGCTTATGACAAATGTAGTAGGGAGTTCATCGAAAATGATCCCAAGAGTAGCTCAGCAGAAACATCACTCTTGAACATTGTACCATATATATAGCTGTAGCACAAACCCTCCTGTAGCTAATTCCTGTGGCTAATTGGTTCCACAGAAACATCACTCCTGAACTGGGTACCCCATATACCTATAGCATAAACCTTCCCGTAGCGAACTCCTGTAGCGCAAACCTTCAATCTCCAAGAACTGCTATGGATGCCAATATGTTTTGTTTCGAGGCCAACATGGTGGAGCAAATGAGGCTCTGCAGAGGAGTTTATGACTGCGACGTGGCCGATAATTTGACGGCTTTCAGGCCGATTATTTGGCGCATCATTGACCGGTAGGCAATCGTACGGGTCCATATAAGGGACCGTAGTTCTGGCTCCGTCTCAGTCATCATCCTGCAGCCTGGCCCTTTCTCAGGTGTGCTCCAACGACCAAACTTTTAATTGTGTGGCTGATCCTTGTGTGTTTATTCTCTGACCAGCCTGCATGTACTCGTGTAACTAATTGTATTGAGTCTCTTTGAAGTCTTCGTTCATTTTGAAGTTTTGTTGCAAAATATATTTCGAGCATAGAGCTTGAGTTTCAGGCCAAGGCATAGCTCGTTATTTGGACATAATGTTTTGGATATAAGTCTCTCCTCGGTTGTAAAAATAGGAGACCATGGAATCACAAAGAATGAACAACTAAAAAGAAAGTTGTTCTACAATTTACTTCTTTATTCCAGTAAACAGTCTAAGCTGAAAGTAACTGAAAAAATGAGCATCACAGTTTTTGCACAAATCATCACTGAGCTTGTATAAATTAGTAAGGGACGATTTTTCTTTTTTTACTAGTGCACACGTGCTGGTCGGCATTAATTTAAAGAATTTCATTCCTTCTTTCTTGAGTTAAATTCGCTTGTGCAAGTCGATGCTTTTCGGCATTAGTCTGAAAAATTTCACCCCTTCTTTCTTGAGTTGAATTCTCTCGTGACGCTCAATGTTGTCCAGCGCTATGAGAAAGAATTTCCTCGCTTTTTTCATGTGTTAAGCTCTCTTTAGCTACTCGGTGCTGCTCTGCATTATTCCGTAAAATTTCCAAACGCCGGTCAAGGATCAATTTAGCTCTAGCTTTTCGTTGGCGAGCAATATTGCTTCGTCTTGCCATTTCGCGTCGTTCATCCGATCGTCTTCGATGTTTTTCTTGCTATCGGAGTCTTGCTACTTCTCTCTTGCGGTTGGACACATTTCTACATTTGGTGGCCTCTTATGCCGGAATTTTATTCTGAAACGTCGTCTGTCATCTCTTCGAAGCTTGTCAAGAAAATCACTATTTCGAAAACAATAACTCAAGTTCCAAAATCTTGGGCCTTATACCCAGTGGTAGCCAGGTTACTGGTCGAACGAATTTAAAATATATCTTTTTGCATTATCAATTAAAAATATCAAAGCAACATGATTAATTTCAACAGAGAAAGCTCCATAGAAAATTTCTGTTCTAAAAATAAGCCGATTGCGTATTGTGGATACCATAATCAAGAGGGGGTCACACGGACGGAGGGACGGACGGACGGACGCGGCTACTTCTATAATAGTGATTCTGATTCTGTATTTCATCCGTTGAATTGAAATTGTAAAACATCACAATTTAAAAAATTCGCCACCGTGAAACAAGTAAAAACTGTTTACGAGGGCGGAATCGCGCACTCAATTCAGCTTAATTTCGAGCATTCTAAATTAGTGCATTGACATGACTTGTGTGCTAGCAACGAAACGAGAAACACATGATACGGAATTTTTAAATAATACCTTGAATATCAAGAGTGTGGAGTTTTGATACACACACTCACGCACATAATTTACATATGTATTATGTATGGTACATGTATAATACATAAAGTCACGAAAGTATGAAACCCAGGTATAAATTTTTCTCTCTCCGCTTTCCCTAGAACATAAATTCACTTATTGTAGGTAGACGCATTCGTAAAAGTAATTTTGCGGTTTCCTGAACTGAATATCTCTATTATTACGCTTGACTGGATTGAGATTTAGTCAATGTTCAGGCACTGTTTGTTTCCTTGTTAGCTTGCGTCGCTCGCGTGAAGTGCCGTTCGAAAAGGTGTCATTCTTATTGATGTAAATCCCGTCAAAACTACAATGAACTAAACGGGAATTGAAATCGTATAAATGAAGGTAAATTTTCTAATCACCAATCACTATTTAGCAGTTAATAAATTTGCCCTACTCTTATGCATGTCTCTTAATACTTTAGAGACGTATAGATGACGAACTTTTTTTCCAGGGACGCCGCACTTCTCCAAGCTCACGAGCATCATCTGCGAAGAGGTCGACATAAGACACCTGCTTCTCTGGGGGTAATTCCTGCCATCCGGACCCCTCAGCGGGGTCCAACCAACTGAAGCACCTTCCTCTGCTGCTCCCAAGTCGGGTGAGTAAAATAGATGAACTAAACATCATAGAAAGACGATAATATTGGTTCCATTCTACTGTCATATGTAACATTAAGGGTTTTAAATAATCAATTATGGAGATGAGGCAGGCTACGCTGGAAACTCTCTGAGAAAATTGAACCGTGAGTTCTTCGAGCCATTTCGCGAATTGCTATTCCAGCTGCCACTGTATTATAGCTGTAGGCTACTGTTCCCAGTTAGCTTCTTGTCTTGGAATGGCAACAACTCGATGCTGGGCAAATTTGTAAAATATTAGCGAATAGCTCCACGGTTCAATGAGTAAAATACCAGTTCATACACCAATGTGACAAGTCGAGAAATATCATATTTTGATCGGTATTGAATCTACTATTTGAATGGAATGCATTACCTATGGAACATACTGTATATTTTAGATCTTTAATGTATCGAACTCATTTATGCGGAACTTCGCGTCGCTTAGTCCTTACGATCAGTTGATATTTTCGGGGGTCTTCAAAAAAATTAACAGTTTAGCCTTTGCTGTCTCACACCTTCCTGCAACATATTGTATCCTCACAGGAATCACCCCTCGTCATCATCATGTTTATCCTCGCACATTCACTATAGGGAGTTTCTTCCATGGAATAAACATACACGCATCCGGTCCTGCGTCAGCCATTTCTTATTCACGCCTCAAATCTTTACGGCAATTGCACGCAAATCACAAGCATCAATTGCGAGGATTATGCAGAACTTGTGATCTAGCGGCGCAGTGAGGTCAGGCTTCCTTGAAGTGAGGAGGTGAGTCACTGCAATGAGTTATGAAGCATATCACCTCGGACAGTAATGAGGAGAGAGGCATTACCTTCTGCACTCCCCCATGACCTCCCTTCTTCCCTCGGTGGTCGATCACAGCAGCTGCAGCTGGTGCTAATGCCGAGGTCTTTTGTGCCGCTACCGCACCTGGAAAGGGAAAATAAAATATATTTCAGCGAATTGAACGTTTTCATGCATCCTTTGCCGTTATGACGATTCATTTCGTGAATGCTGTTAAACATTAAGTTTTTTTAGTAGTACTTAGAATATCTATGGAACAGAAATGGCTTTGAAGGGGTAATTCCTAGAAGTACCATTCCGTAAATGATATTGGATATTGGATTTTATTTTATTAGAGAGCAGAGTTTTTAAAAGCTTATGTACTTTTAAACTAGTAATTACAAAAAGTACCTACCGTTAAAAGCATATGATTGATAAACGGTAAATGAATTATTGGAAGAGACTGGTTAATTCCATACATGCTCATGATAAGTATTATATTGCATTTCCATAATGATTCTTACATTCATAGATGCACTCGGGGAAAAATACAATAAATACATGTTTAATTAGGGGACGTATTTAGAAGATTTTCAACTACTGTCAGTGAACGCCTACTCTAGGAATAACAAGCAATAGACCATTCCAAAGTATATCTGTCGTACTTTAGTGCGCAAAATTACTTTGAAGTACGACACTTGTTACTGCCCACGCGCAGGACACCTCGCAGGCGCGTTCTTGCATGCATGTTCTTCGTACACAGAGTCATGAATTCATCCTAAAATGTGGAGGGCGATGGTCCCCTTATCTCTGCAGGGGTGTGTTTACAGCCCAAATATGTGATAAAGTCTCTTGTATACTTGTGCATTTGTGTCGAATTTGTTCCGAAGTTAGATTTTAGCAACGACTAATGAGTTAAGATAAGGATGACTAATACGCAAGAGAATGATGAAATGAGTTCATATTAAAGGGCTGACACATAACTTACTTCTGTGAGTATTGTGCAGGAAATTCTCACGATTGATAGATATGAGTGAAGAACAAATTGTATCTTCTGTGGCCACTTTCCTGCAACTAAAATAATGAATGGCTTTCCAGTACAAAGTCCTTTGAAGTATTTGGTTCCTCTTCTCATGCAACCCTGCGCTGTATTGCTGGCGTCTTCCATACGCTCAGAGCATGCCGCCTCACGACAGCTCATTGCTTCAACAACAGAGACAAAAGCTTGAAAACAAACGTGCACGTGCCTGAGCCAGAAGGCTGCGCCATGGCAGACGCATAAATTGGTTTTGCAATTAAGTAATCTTCTATTGTAGCCGCGCTGTGTTTACCACTGCTGCAAAAAGTGGATTCGCTGTTTGGTAGTCATGCTGGTTTCCCTTTGAGGTATTCTGAAGAAACGACCTTTGAAAATAGTACAAATATTTTCTTCTCGAAGAATAAAATGCGTTTACGATGTTTGGCTCTGAAGTAGCTGCTCAGGTACTGAAATGTGGTGTTTGTGAAAACACTGAAAAATATAAGTAGGTCTGTATCTTTGGAAAAGATTTTTTTTTCTAAATTACTGTAACAAGATCTGATCTTGTTTCAAGCCGCCTTCACCCCACTAGTCTTCCAAGGCCAGAAGCAAGGTAACCAAGAACTTATTTATTCAACTTTAAAATTTATCAGAGGTAATGGGCGAGACAATAGCAGAGTAATCCTATCATGAACATAAAAGTACTAGAGAGAGGGAGAGAGAACGTAAGCAACAGTCCCCTCACGTAACCTACAACAAACAGAAAAAGCACAAGTAAGAGTTAGATGTAGAAAAATAAGAATAAATGACATAACATTTTCCTTTTACATGACCTACATGCGTTCAAGGTCTAAAGCATCATACGCACCTCTGAAGAGCGTTCCGACGTGGCACGGGAGGACAAGATACTAGGATCTGCTACCGTGGGTTTGAACTTATTTTCCATGGTTCATTTAATCTATCTCGTCAGGCTCAAGAATACTGCCCACTACAATTACATTGAAAATATGGTGCATTTTTTTTTAACTTGGCAAACCGAAAATGCTGAAATCTATATGTATTACATGTAGAAACAGCCAATAAAATAGGAAAATTTTCATAATTTCGTTATAATACATTCAAATTTGAGCATTAAGTTTACCAGTACAGATACCTTAAATAAGATTGTATAGATTGGAGCTCCAAGTTTTCAGCTCAGATAACTTAAATCATGGATTAGAATTAGTTTCTCACAAAGTTTTACCCTTTTAAACCAAGTAATTATCGCATGAGCGTCCGAGCGAAGGAAGCTCATTGTCTCATGACCTTCGGAGGTGCCATTACCGAGATAACTTCATGCAGCGACTGAATAAAATTTTTCTTACATTAACTTCAAATTACTTCTTACTTGAGCGTTCATTGTGTAACATTATGAAATTTATAATAATCTTAATGAGTAGATGGAAGCACGCGCGAAAGAAATATTGATATTTTTGTTGAAAATGCAGCTAATATTTGATACTCAATGACTAGTTAATTTGCTCAAATGGGCGATACTTAGAATTTTAAAAGTTGGCGATAAACATTTTATGAGTGACCATATCATTTCCTATCCCAAAAATAATTATCATAAAGGTAACGATTAATTTTCTTTCAAACTCGAAATGCATTTGAAGGCGTAGCAAAGTTGAAACATTACAATAGGTTTGCAAACGTGATGTACTTTTACATTTTTTTCATTCTGCTATCAGGAGAGACTGTTCGTATGGGCATCAAGAGATACTTATCTGTCTTAAAGTAAACTGATTTTGGACATCTTTCACGGCTTTAAAGTTGTTTAAAGGATAATTTTACATTGTGCATCTGTAACATACTTGAAAAGTAAGGGAACCCACAAGATGGAAGGAAGCTAGTTTCCTAGTGCTAGTATGTGGTTTGCAATTAAGTTTATTTGTATTCTTAACCTAGTATATGGTATACAATTAAGTTTCTTTCGTATACTTCGCCTAGAATATGGTATACAATTATGTTTCTTCGTACACTTAACCTAGTCGCACGCATGACTGATTTCCAACCGAAAGAAACTTTGATACATTTTGGATACCATCTCCGTACATCCGGGGAGGAGAAAGCGATCTCTGAAAGCTTAGCCCGACGTTCATGGCGTTTTTACCTCGAGTATCGTCTGTTTTCATTTCAGACGAATGTGAAGCTTCTTACGATAATTCCTGAAGAAATTTCACGGCCGTTCTCTCACGGCTTGTTCCTTTACTATCAAACAAGACCAGGCTGCGGTAACTCTCCGACATAACATTTCTGTTAACCAACCTAATGTCAAATGATGTATCATCTCAGCATCTCAGTTGGAGCAATATGTACAGTTTTTGATTTATGTCAATGCTTATTGTCATAATGAAATTTTTATCGAAGAAGCTCTATTTGATTTGAACGTCAATCGTCGGTATTTAACCGCATATTTCTAGGTTTATGAAGTACGCTAAATTCAGGATAGCTCTTCAGCTGACGCAAAAATGTTCAAGAAGAAATAAATCACATTCGAGCCTCATTGAATGAGTGAGGATGTGTTCACTCTGTGCCACTTGCTTCCTCTGAAAACATTATTGAACGAAATGAGGTATTAAATCGCACCCATTTCATCTACCTTTCCCCAAATTTTTTTTCTATAACTGAGCACTAAAGTAAATGCTGCTCGTTATCAGCTTTAATAATTTATCAGAAAGTTTTCTTAAAAAACACAAAACAATTAGAATTTGTATCAAATAATACAATTGAAACCATATTTGTACATACATTTTGAAAATGTTCTTGAACGGATGCGTAGGTACAAATAGAAATAAATATGATTTATTATGTATGAAAACGATGGCATCATGAAGCGCAGTGACCTCCACTCAGAGCGCAGCTGCCGCATTAAATTCTAATCACGCTAAGGCAAACTTCCAATCCAAGGTTTTTATTCTCTTCGACTCGCCTNATCTGAGCCTCATTGAATGAGTGAGGATGTGTTCACTCTGTGCCACTCGCTTCCTCTGAAAACATTATTGAACGAAATGAGGTTTTAAATCGCACTCATTTCATCTACCTTTCCCCAAATTTTTTTTCTATAACTGAGCACTTAAGTAAATGCTGCTCGTTATCAGCTTTAATAATTTATCAGAAAGTTTTCTTAAAAAACACAAAACAATTAGAATTTGTATCAACTAATACAATTGAAACCATATATGTACATACATTTTGAAAATGTTCTTGAACGGATGCGTAGGTACAAATAGAAATAAATATGGTTTATTATGTATGAAAACGATAGCATCATTTAGCGCAGTAACCTCCACTCAGAGCGCAGCTGACGCATTAAATTCTAATCACGCTAAGGCAAACTTCCAATCCAAGGTTTTTATTCTCTTCGACTCGCCTATTGGTGTGAGCGTTTTTAAAAAACGGTCACGGTTTTGGGTCTGAGAGCAAAATATACCTTGACCGTATTCTATTCATTTATCGTCGGCCAAAAAAAAAAGGACTCAACGTCGCATTATTCTCAATTTCATTTGAGAAAAATTTCAACGTTCTGTCAATGCAATAAATGTGAAATAATACGATTGTAATGGAGTTCATTAAGACGATGACATCAGCAACGCGCTCAATTATAGCGCACTATGAACATTGTTTGATACGGTGTGCAGAATACCTTCGGGCACATTGTTCACCGTCGTCTCACTCGCATCATCTTAGCAACTAATTCAATGGTGCGTGATCACTTGCTTTGATGAATAATAGCTCTTTTCGTTTAAAAATGTTGTGGTAAAATCCCTTAACGACGGATCATTAAGCACACTATGGCCAATTTTCAATGGAAGAATGCTGAGGAAATCAGGTAAATAATTCACTACTAAGCCGCACGATTGATCTGATCGATTGAGTGGCGAGAGCGACCTCCAAAGTTCAGAGAACTTTTATTATAATCTGCGTTGGCAGTCGAGCTGGATGCGTTACTATGAAACGACATCTTTTGGTGCAGCCTTGACCAACAACACTGCTGTGATCGATCACACCGTTCCCACGTCGATGTGGCTAATTGAAAAGTAGATGCTAGAATGCGATAATGCAAAGCAGTAAACTTGTATCTGATGCTCTTCGTTTGAGCTCTTCATGTTGGAGCGCACTCAAAACTTGGTAGAAGAGAAAAACGCATTTCTGAGTAAATTTGCCTAACATCATAAAATAGAAACATATTGAAAAAAAGAACCACCAAAGACGCTGAGAAAATCAAATAGCAGAAGACATCATAAAGAAGTTACCTCAATAACACTTTCAGGCAACTCATCACACGACGGCCTTTAAAATTAAAAGAGAATCACGCAATGGGTCAATGCTCGTAGAACTGCGATGCGTCGGCAGCTCGTGCACGTGTGATCAGGCTGAGGTCACAAGTGCGACACAGCGCGATGGTGTGACGACCTGCGGTGAGTGCACCGAGTGGAGGCAACTGCTCAGTATGTGTAGCTATTCATTTAGAACTCCATAGCCTAGTTAGACTTGCACAAGCCATGGCATGGTGTGATGAAATTTGATATTATTCAACACAGCGCAACACCATTTAGTGCAATGCAATGTTTTACTATGCCATTCGAGTTAATACAGGACAACGCAATACAAACAAGTATTACACAACACAACACTCTATAGTATAACGTAAAGTTACGAACGCACAATACATAACGCAGTGTAACATCGCTTACAAAACTACGCATAACATACCATAACAACGTATTACGTAACATAATACAACGTCAGAAAAGAATAACACGACAGAACACCAAACCACTCAATATCTACAGTAACATTACAAGATGGCATTGGTGAGGAGGTAAAACCTTTATATTTTTACCGAAGTATTGATAATTCAATTTACGCTCGTCGAATGTGTTAGAATGTTTGACCTCAAAACAAGTCAAGCTGGCAGGAATGTGAATGAACTCAGCACATAAATATTTTCCTTTTTCCTATTCTTAAATACAGGCATGGTGTGCTTCATAATTTCTTCATCTCCTGGTAGGCTACCATAAAATCTTTGTGGGTTCTTTAATCTAAAATGCTTGTAATTTTTACTGTAAGATATTTAGTATATTCCTGTGCGTCATTAGTACGAATATAGTGTAATATTATCAGAAGTAAATACTTGATTTTCATTTCTCACATCTGTATTTAAACGCAAATTTACGTGTTACAATTACACTTAACTTAGGATAATTCTTCAGCTGACGCACTAATTCTAAAAAGGAATTAAATCAAATATGGACCTCATTGAACTAGTGGAGGTGATGTTTTCACTCTGCGACACTCGCCACCTCTGAAAATTCCATTAAAAGCAATGAATTTTTAAAATTGCATTCAATTAATTATCTCTTTCCAAATTCTTTTTCCCATAACTGAACTGAATGTAATGATAAATAGTACATATCTTTAAAAATTTTTTTTATCTTCCTAACACTGCATCTCGAGTTCTGTTTCTGGTAAAATGTTTGAATATATATCTGGATGTACATATATGTATATTATGTATGTAAAATGTGCATAAATATGTCAACAAAATATCATAGATTTGCTGCATCATGTATCAGAGACATTTATCGTAGATTTATTGTAGTTTACCAGTAAAAATGTTTTCTATGAGAAATGCAATTTTTTGTCAAAGAAAACGGAGGCTCAACTGCGGTTAAAAACGGCTTAACCCTCGTTCACCTCCGCATACCTCTGGCTGGTTCTCCGTAAATTCGATAGAGGATAAATCATGTCTGTCAGCCCCTTATCGTCGTATCTGATGCTTTGAGCAAACTACTGGAACTCGCGGTGGCTTCTGAGATTTAGGAAAACTGCTTTGGTTTCTGGCGAATGTAGAGGAATGGCTTAGCACGAAATGGTGTCATGTTGAATAAAAAGGGCCAAGGTTTCGAAGAATGTCATAACTATAAAGAACATCATTTTTTAATCTTCTTATTCTGGTCTTAAATTGCTTTTCTTACTTTCTTACTCTAGTGAATACATTATGATAACACTATTTTGGCTAGCTAACTTTTTGCACAGCTCCACCTATGTTGAAAATGTCACGGCTTGCATTGTACAACAATCCTTTTCATGTCTTTGACTCCGATGAACTCTTTACGCCAGCACTATCAGCGTAAGAAATATCATAACAATTTTTTGTTGTGTTAGAGTGAATATTAAGTTCTTTTCCGCAGCTCTCCACTTGGCACAGTAGATGATGCGTCCATGTGAAAAATTGTCTCAAATCCCGACTGCCTACCTCATAGTTCTAGACGCAAAATAAATCAAATTTGCCCATTTTACTTCTAACATCAATCCCTCACACTCGTATCACTAGTTCCTATGTTCTTATGCTCACAATTCAATACGAGTACGCACTAACGAGAGGGTTTTCAGCAATGCGTCACATGAATTATGCTTTCCTTAGTCACCTGTATTTTAAATGCATTACCAGAATCCGACTACCGCGACAAAGAGGAACTCATTTTTTCGTGCTTTTCTCCGAGTCATGTTTTCGACAATTATCAAATGCATTACAATAACCATGTATGAATAGCAATTAAGGATCTAAATCATTTGTCTCAACACTTAATTGACATGGATATTACGATAACCATGTATGAATTGCAATTAAGGGTCTCTGCGTTAGGTATTTAAACGCGATTTTTGCTCTTATTTCAATTTAAATGCGCACAAATGAATACATTTTTCAACTAAGCGTTACGAGGATTGTGTTCTTTTAGTAACTTATATTCAAATGCACTGTCAAAATCAGATTAAGCGAAGGAAAGGAACTCATTTTTGATGTGCTTTTCTGTCAATAATTTTTTTGATTCAGCATTTTACACGGGTATCCCAATACCAATGTGTTATTATCAATTAAGGATGTTTAGGTTAAGGTGTTTTAAAAACCAATGAATCGAAATTTCATGTTTGTACTTTATTGGAAATAAATGTTTTTCTTTCTTGCAAGTGTGATCCAACAACACAAAAATATTGGTGCTGCTCTAGGGTGAGGTCTACCACACTGTAGCATCAGATCTACCTATAGCTAGTACTATAGCGTGAGGTTAGGTTACTGATGGATATAACTTATTTCTACACGTTTAATTTATCGATAAACACTTATTTTGTACATCTCAAACTGCACCTGGGTAGGCGATATATGGCGGTAGACCTCACGCTATAGTGGCATCAAATTTTTCAACCATTGATTTAACACGTGTGGTACTTGAAGAAGATTGTTTCTCAAGGCCATTACCATTGGACATGAATGAATTTAGCCACTTGTGGGCCTCAAAAAAATCAACAACTTTTAGAGCATCTTATCAAAATGAACTCAAACTAACTGCAGATAAAACATGATGCAACTTTTTTGGATCCAAAAGCGCAATTAAAAAATTCAAATTTGCATCTATCGGTCGGAAATGGTGAAATTAAGCCATTAGACAAAATATAAAATAAGGGCATTTGTTTCGATCAAAACTTGTCCTTCAAATCTCACGTTGAGAAAACTTGCAACAAAATTTACGGAACCTTAATGTTTATTTATGGTAAAAAAGTTTTCTCGACGGAAAATCTAGATTATTGCCGATTCAAACTTTAGCGTTATCGCGTATTGACTATTGCAGCTTAGTTTGGGGAAACATACCTCAGTATCTTACAAAAATGTCATCTCAGTTACAAAAATGTTTGAATTTCGTTGCCAAGGTGGTATACAAAGATAAATTCTGCAAAACTGCCGAAATAGCTACTTGCACTATTTCTATAAATACCTTTTTTCTTTTTATTTAATTATAAACTTGCGACGTCACCTAACACGTCATTTTCTTGTATTATTGTCAAGCCCTTGTATCAGAAATATCATAAGTTTGTTGTGTGATTTAAAGCAGATTCTTTGAGGCAGTTGAATTAGTTTAATTTTGTTATGTTTGCACGAGATGATATTTTAAATTTTTGCCATTTCTACCCATTAGTTTTGAATGCAAAATATCTACAAACACTGTCAACAATATTGCCCTGATGCCACAAACGCCAAAGGGTATAAGTCAATGTACGTGGAGACGGTCAATAGCGGTTCACCCCACAATGTTCATAATTTTATTTCTTTTATTGTATTCATCAATAAACATTGCCAAACTTTCAATACCTTGCTTAGGGATACCTTTTTATGTTTTCCTCCGTCTTTTGTATAAGCATTGATATGGGCTGTCATGGCCTCCATATATGTATCCTTATCATTAAGTACTTCTATGTTGAAACATTTTAAAAAGCGATGCAATTCTTCTAATGCATTAACTTTATAGGAAATTAGTGTTTTCTTTTTTCATTTATGTCCTAAAAAGTTCTTGTTAGCGTTGAGGAGCAATTTGCCATTTCTTACGCTCGGGAGTATTTTATAAAGACATAATTTAGGTAGTTAACCTCACATATTGTTCCAATTATGTTGCAAGTGTTTTTGTTTCGCATTGTCTCCAAAATCCTTCTGATGTCCGCGATGAACTCTTTTGTGCCAGTATTTTTAGCTTAGGAAATATCATAACTAGTGTTGTGGTAAAATATTTTACTTTCACTGAGCTGAAATATTTGGTATAATGTTTTATTTTTCCCGAACTGAAATACTTGAGAAAATATTTTATTTTTTCTGATTGGCATACTAGTTGATACGTGGGAGTAAAAGGATAGTTCCGAAAATCGACCTCATAGTACTAGACGCAGAATCAAATAAGCCCATCCACTCTATATTTAACATTAATTCCTGATGTGGCACGTTCCTAAGCATGTATTTCAATGGAAGTGCACACTAATTAGACTGTTTTGAACAATGCATCGCCTCTGTTGTTATTATGATTTTTTTAACTTTAATTCACAAGCATTATCAAACCTAGATTACACAACAAACGGAATGCATTTTCCATGCCTTTCTCTTAATCATCTGTTCCGACTAACATGGGTATTACGACACTCATGCTGATAATATACGAGTATCAACGAAGGATTTTTATGTTTAGACATTTTGAAAACCACTGATGGTTTTCATCGTCTTTATTGGAAATAAATCATTTTTTATTTATTTTCATCGCTACAATATGGTGTACATATGTGTTTCTCCGTGCACTTTACCAAGTCCCGCGCCAGGCTGATCAATTAATGGGTTCTCCCAGAATTCGATGATTAAGTTACCAACAAATGAGCCAAATGAGAATAGTAAATTCTGAGCCAAAGAAGGCTTAGGATGAATTTTATTCCGCTTTGAATTACCCTATCAATTTATGTCGTTTAGTAAAAAATATTACGTTTGATAACATGGTATCATTAATACATGATTGAAATAGAGGTACAAGATTAATTTTGAAAGCATTGCTAGATCTTCATTCACGGATTCCTGCCGGGATCGAATTCTAAGTTTTGATTGCAACGAAGTGGATACTGCATTGAGACTGCGTTTTTAAATGAAAAGAAGGCACTGCAATTGATTATTTTTGGTAGACAAAGAAATAAAATAATTTAGACAAATTTTAAAATTGGAAACGATTTGATTGAAATTTGATTTCCTTCAATCTAGAATTAAAGCCAAGTAGTCGACGCTTAAACATTCTTGAAATCTTAGTAAGCTCCAGCACATTGTTTAAAATATAATATCGATTATATTTGAGGTATTGTCAGATGCAGAACTTACTGATTGAGCATTTTCTCTTTCAGATGAGTCTATGAAGGAGATTATAATCGCATTTTGAGTATCACTCGTACGGCCATGACAGATGCTAACGTGATTTACTAGAAAAGAATTTAGACGCAGACTAATGTAAGTTCTCGGGTGAATTAAAATGCACGAAATATATAACACTAGGTAAGTGAAAGTGTTTGTCCATTGGAGATATACTTTAAGCTATAAAAATAAATGGAACACAACACATGAAATCACTTTAAAGCATAGCTTTGCAAAGCTAGTACTAAATGCGCTACGCGGGAACATCAAAGGGTTTCCAACACGCCGATAAAGTGCTCGGAATGCAGCGTGCAACACTGCAGGGCGCAGGCAACTTCTGGGAAGTGCATGTTTACTGCACCCGTCGCCTGGCGGGCGCTGGCCGGACTAACTTGAAGTGACCGCAGGCACGAGCTGCTGCTGCCGCCTGGCGGGCGGTTACTGAAAGACGAATTGCGGTCTGCTCAGAGTAAACGACCTGTTCGGTTCATGTTCCATGCGGGAATGGAGTAAACTTGTGCAGGGAGGCTATCACGAACGTGAGTAAATCAGCTTTGCTACAGACATAGTACTGGATGTTGAAATGTAGGAGCGGCCTTAACTTCTGCGCTGAAAAGAAGTTCAGTTTTCTCGGCTGCATTTGTGAAACGTTAGTAATTAAAAATCTCATTACCGAACATAATATGCTCGGTCATTTATCTATTGGGAATGCGCTTGAAAACATTTGATTCTATTTCTGAAAAGAAGTTTGAGATTAGAATTTGCAGCATTGCATTCGAAGTGAAACACTTTTCACATTTTTAGGGGGGTCATTTTCTGTGGAAATAAAAAATCCAAAACAATTTTCAGAGTTATGTAGTTCACTAGATTCATAATCATCCATTCAAATATCTTTATATTATACACAGAAATTTTGTGCATTGATAAATTATAATTCGTTAATTACTCTCAAACCAAGTGATTACTTCTTATGATATGAGATATATCTTTTTATAAGAGGGATGTATCACCGGCTAATCATTAATGTTTTGACGTTCGTTAGGTCTAACTAAAAATTATACAAAAACAATTAGGCTTTCGCGCTTCTCAAGACATAAGTTTAGATGTGTTTAAGAGCATAAAAACATGCGTTAGTAAGCGGTCTCGAACCTAGATTTGAATTTAATCACTATACGCTTTTATGATAGCCTGGGTCATTGAGAGGTGTAAAAATCTTAATAAAAAGTTATGATTACACTTTATGTCAGTCAAGTGTTCTTGGAGGCATGAGCAAAATAAAATATAAAATTGCATGAGCACTATGATCGAATGGTGAAGTAACTTTCTAGTGAAATAAGGTAAAATTTTTTATGCCCAACAATTTTACAATAGATGCCATATAAAATGAGACAGGAAGCTTGAGGTCGCATTCAAAAGCATAAACAGCGCACGCATTTCTTGATTCAATACCCATTCTCAGGAGTTTCATTTGTTACTCACCTTGACTTCTTCGCAGAACATTCCACTCATTTTTCAACTTGCTTCTCGACAAAAATATGATGAACAATAAAAGCGTCGCAAAATATCGAAAAACTCCGTTTAAGAGAGAGGTCTATTACGAACAACACTGACATTACGGCCTAATTTGGGCGCAGCCTCGTTTTACGAGGACCTCCATAAGGCTCGGCCGGTCAAGGCTCGGGCGAGTTGAAGGTTGAGCAACGCAGGATGTTGCAAGCCTGAGGATGTTACTACAAGTTTGCTGCTGCCACTGCAGCTAACTACCCACGGTCAGTGCGTGACTATTTTTGCTGTATGGTGTTGCAAATTCATCGAAGCTTCAAACTCATACCATAACTTCAAATCAATTAAGAAAGTTCGTATTTCTTCACGGAAGTTTCAAACTCAAACCACGACAACTTGAAATCAATTTAAAAGTTAGTATTCGCTCTCGAAGCTTCAAACTTATATTGCAGCAACTTAAAATAAATTTAAAAAAATTTGTATCCGTAGATAATGTCTAAGGAAAGGAATTAAGGCTTGTCTTTTCTTACGTACAACCTTTCACTTTCTACGGGCGAAAGGTTTCAGATGTCTAGGATCCGAGCGCGCTTTGCAGAGCTCTCAGTTCAAATCCGCTCTAGTTTTGGTCAAGCTTTTTGTTCCCAAAATGAATTCTTTGTCAAAAAAGGTATATTTCAAAAAACAATTCAAGACGCTCAAAAGTAAATTTGCTATTATGGATGTAAATTACTTAGCTGGCTTCTTTTTGTGAGAAAAATAACCCTACAGAATGTTAAAGCCATATTTGAGGGCAACTTTAGAAACTTATGCATTAAAATTACACAGTTACATTATTTATAGTATAATGATAAAATGTTAATTATTTTAAATCATAGTAATGATATGAAATTGTTTTTTGCCAGATTTATGTATTGAATCTCTAGTTGTGCATAAATATTTCCTAACAATGCGTTTTGCAAAAAATTCTTCGGTAAATACACCCTACGTTTAACTATCTTTTTGCAATTTCAAATCCACTAAAATATATTTTGGATATTGACGGATGTTTTCCAAATATTAGAGAGACGTTAATGAATGCTAACCGCTAACTGAATCAAAAGTCAACTTCATGTTCATTTCATGAACCTCAAACGAACATTGTAATCAAAATATTAAAGTGCACACACAGTGAATTGGAATAGGTTTAATTATTTTGGGGATTATCAATACCTGAACGGTTAAAATGACGATTAAAAATAAAAGGATTATAAATTTCAAGTGTAGCAATATTTTTTAGCATAGAAAATACCCTGCAATACAGTTTTCTATGCGTTCCGAAATAAATAAGTATCAGGTGAAGCCGTTCTCTGAGAGAGTCGAGCGGCCGAGCATACCAGGCAGGCCAGAAGACCTTGCCCGTGTTGTGTGAGAGCCATGCCAACCTCGCCTGGGGCCAATGGGAGCGCGCCTCTTCCGTGAACAGCCAATAGGAGGGCAGCTCAAGCACTTCCCAGAAGTGCCAACCTTGACTCATTACTAAGGAGGGCCAGTGGTGACATGAGTGTAGAGTGATGAGGGTGTGTGTCCCTGTGTCTCCGACACCAACCTGGACAAGGACTAGCTTTAAAAAACAGGAATTTGAGACTATTTTATTGAAACTAGAGTACTCACCAGATTCTATGCAAAATGTTAGCTGCATTACTTTTTGTGCTTCAATTTCACAAGCTGTAAACCTGAAACTTGAAGTCTATAATCTTTAATTTATCTTTGATGTATTCAATCAATTTGTTTGAAGAGTGATTTGGCATTGAACGATGGGTCAATGAGGCAATACTTTTTGTACTGATTAATACTGAGCACATGTTGAGTATTATTAAAATATTCCTTCGGTTGTCAGAAACACTTCAAGTTTCTTGTTTTTTCAAGGACGAAAAAAACGATTAAAAAGTTTTAGGAATTTCTAAAGCCGTAAGAAATAATTTTGGAACTCAAAACGAACTTTCAGCTTAACAATCGGACAGAGAATACGCTCAAAATGATAACAACACTTGTTACTGATAATCCGAACACTCATGAGAACAAGGACGGTATCCTGCATACCAAATGAGACGGTCACAAAGTGTTCACCCTCACATCTCTGCGCGCTGCTACCGCACTCAAACGTGTCTTTCGTTTTTTGTTTGCTTTACGTTTTTAAAACCAAACAGTTTTTGCCTTTAGGAAATGAAGGTGGAAGTGATGTGGCTTTGTCCATTAGGTTTCTTATAAATGAGTAAAGCAACCCTGTACATTTGAGGGTCATTGGGATGAAAAATGAATGAAAATCAAAACTTCGGTTAAACACGTCAGCTGTACATATGGTGTGTAAGTATGTTGACTGCGCTAATTTCTCACGATAACATGTCAAGTGTGGCATCAACTGCACAAAAATATATAGTTTCAAACTATACATAGGTATTACCCGACATTGACTTACATGGAGATCTGTAATTATAATCATAACAAAAGAAACATCGATTCTATCACAGCACATTGTTCTTCAACTCTGTCTCTCAGTTTGACTCGTCTGTTTGTTGTCACAAAAGTTACAGCAAAAAAGAGAGGTTCGCTTTAAATTCTATTCTAATTTACTTTACAAACCTATGAATGAACACCACTTGCTTGAAGTATATTCCTATAAGGTAACTTTAAAAGTGAAAGTATTGTGTTCATTGGGCAATCGGAAAACAGTTAGTTACATGTTCAAGTTGAGCAACGAGTCTCTCTTGGCCAATAAGTGAGACAGAGGCACAGGAGGGGCTGCAAATAATAGCTATAGGACACTGAGGTACCTCCTCTCATCAGATAACTCCTGGAAAAATTGAAGATATGTCTGGAAAAACGTAAAGTTGAGATTTTAAGGACAATGGTCTTGGTGTAACAAACAAAATCTACAATAATACATCAATTCTACAGTTGTAAGTAAAATTCGAGTGAGTAGAAGATAATGATCTGTTTCTCGAAAAGTAAACTAACGGAGCACGAAAGCCAAGAAACCGATGGCATTTTATTTTAAATTTGGAAATGCCCTCATAACTACATTTATCGACATACATATACTGTGGTTATAAAATAAATACAAATAATCTCCGCGCGATTGCTTTTTCTGGTAGAATTTGTTGCGATGATTCGAAAACGAGAAAATGAGCTAATGTATTCAACACTATGGACGACTTTTTTGGTGACAGAAACATACAACACAGCAAAATGTTTCAAATCACTAGGCTTATGTAATGAATATTGATGTATTGGAAACAAATGTCTCAGTACAACTAAACATTAGCTATTATTGCATGAGCATTAGGCTAAATTAATAATACTTTGTTCTCTAGATCCAGAGAAAGAGTTTGGATGTATCCAGGCATCGTCGGGTCCAAATTCGAATTTCAAAATCCGAATTGAGAAACAAAACCGTCGTCTGACTTTAGGAGTACAGAGCAGAGAGATATGGCATAGAAATACTCAAATGAAATAGGAATACACGAACCACAAAGGAGAATAGCGAGTTCTTCAAAATCGATCAGAATAAAACACCGTACAAGAAATTCTCATTAGACTCCCATCTTGAGCATTGATCCATGAATTAAACATTAGCAGTTGGGGGGCTGCGGTGCGTGGGGACGCTTGAGTGAGGCAGCAGTTGCAGGAGTGCTCAATATTCATTACACTGGAGAGTATTCTTTTCAAAAATACATAAAAACTTCATCACTGCAGCGAAAATGTTTTTTGGGTGCTTTCAGAATTTCGTCCATCGCGGGTGAACTTTGAAGTCACTTTCAAGTTTAGTTACTTTAATTAACAGTTATTTACGCAAAATGACAATTCTGGCCGAAAATATCACAATGATATCAATGCGATGGAGGCACAGTTGATTTTTTAACAGCTAGTCCCAGCATTTTACGTAGAGCAACAAGCTGTCGAATTACTGCACAAATCGCTGTTGTCAGGGCGAGGCAATTAGAGGGGCTTGTCTATCTCGGGGTGGCGAGAGACACTTCAGAGCTCAAGCAAGGGTGCGGGGCTTTGGGTTTTTCCGGCACTTACTGTCTTCTGTCGCTAGGAAGTCTTTCAGGGAAGAAGGGTTGGTTGTGTTGCGTTTGTGTTAGTGGAGATACTTGTTGCTGTTTTGTGGAAGTTATGACCCTCGCTTGTTTTAACTTAAAACGAAATATCTATACGTAGAATATACCATTTTCATTCAAGTGATTTTCAATTCCTGAAATACATGTAGTCCATCATTGCTCAAAATTAGCTCCAAATATGTTAGTTACTGTTTAAACTTATTTGAAAAAATTACATATTTTTTTCAAATTTTAACTGACGAATTTGTTCACTTCGTGTTGAGAACTAAAGGATAAGAATTAGCAAGGTACCGAACAAAAACTGAGCCCGAAATAGAAAATATATAATTCCAAAACTATTCGCAGCATTTTTATACTGTTTCTCCCATATTCTTCATTGAACGCTTTTACTGTACCTTTGCTGTACGTTTCATAAAAATGCTGTACGTTTTTATAAAGTATCTTCAAAAATATTCACCTCTAATTACTCTACTGAAGGTTTTCAGAAACACATTTGTACAGGAAAGTCAAACAATAAAAAGTACACCCCACAAGTTGACTTTAGTTTAAGTTTAAAAAAATTGGCCGATCATCTGCTCACTGAACCTTGGCATGTATCTTTGATTTCACTATCTGACGTAAAAAACTTACTAATTATATAAATCCCATTTTCTAGCAAAAAATTATTAGCAGTTAATCAAGCGAGTTGTTTCATCAATGCGATTAAGAGCTCAAAAGTGCGTGGGCAGAAATGGACGACATGTGGAAGTAATTGGACTTTAAAACCTGTTCCCAATTATTTTAATAATTTGATTTACTACATAATATTTGTAGGACTAATTTTCTAAAACTTAAACTAAAACCAAATTTTGGTGTGTGCATTTCATTGTTTTACTTTCCTGCGCAAACATGTTTCTGACAGTCTTCAGTTAAGAAATTACAGGCAAATATTTTTTATTTTATCAAAACGGATGGCATTTGTTGAAAAGAATAGGGTGGAATATGGTTCACCGAAGGATATGGTCGAAATCGACTAAGAAATGCAGCAAATATTATTTGAATTCTATTACTTTTATTTTGGGTTCCTTTTTAAGCGTTGTGCAGCAAACGGTTATAGGAAACAAAAGTTTTTTTTACAGAAAGATTGTAAGTTTTGTGCCTTATCATTCCCCGAAAGCTTGTTATCAGAACAGATGCCGTTAGGGATGTTCAGGCGACAGAATGTTGCCAGTGCCAGGCTGAGTGTCAAATTCAGGAGCTCAGAGAAGTGGAAGTAGAACAGCTGTAGCTCAATTTCTCTGGCTTAGAGGAGTGTGAGCCGTACTGTGGCTTAGTAATTATAGGTACAGTAACTCAGTCGAACTGTAGCTCAGTAACTATAGCTACAGTTACCCAGTCGAACTGTGGCTCAGTAACTATAGTTACAGTTACTCAATTGAACTGTAGCTAATTCAGTAGCTCAGAGGGATGGGAGTCGAACTGTAGTTCAGTAACTATAGCTACAGTTACTCCATTGAACTACAGCTCAAATTCCGTCGTTCAGAGGAGAGGGATTCGATCATGCAGTCCAGCGCGCTACTCGGATGGCCGCTGAGAAATTTTCCAGCGCTACCACTAACGGGCTGCGCCGAGCTCAGGGTTGAGTTACGTAATGTTGTTTTAATACTGCATTCGTTGTCTTTATTTTAAAATTAAAAGATTTGTGATTAATTTTATCAGGATCATTTATTTGTCTGGAAAAACGATAGCGTTGATGGACTTTCGCATCGCATGGCCGGGAATGACGTGTTATAAAGTCAGTAAAAGTCATGGGAAATAGAAGTAGACGTAGCTCACAGCGATCTGGGCTGCCAGTTACTAAATTATGCGAATAATCATGCGAATAGAGTGCACGTGCACGTGGGGCATTGATCCCTTGTGTGGTGTTTATCATTGATCTGACCACACCGCTTTGACCCACTTGTCGAGCTTTAACATTGTCCTGCGACTGTCGTGGGCGGCATAGCGTACTACTTGATTATTTAATCTACATTACAGTGTCGGAAATAATAACATTACAGTGTAGAAAGAAAATAATATAACAGTAACGGAAAATAATTAATTTGAAAAATTGTTAACGTATCACATTTCTTATTTGGTTAAAATGAATGGCCATTTTTGTGGATTAAATCCTAATTCGAAGAAATTATCAAACTTTTCGTTTCATTTCCTACTAGCAAATAGATTTCGAGTAAACCTTATGAAATGAAAAACTTCTCTTAAAGATGATTTTGAAAAGATGCTTACATTTCATTTACAAAAATATGCTAACGTTTACGTGAAAATGATTTTCCAGTGATTCCTATCTGCCAACTGCAGAGTAAGCGCGTCTTATCTTTACGTACTCCAGAGAGATAAATATTCGACATGGAAGCAACAAGGGTCGAGTAAAACTAATCCTTGGATGAGAATCTTTATTTAAAAGCTTGCAAACTTAGCTTTGTTACTAGTTGAATGTAATATTCATCTCGAGTTTTTTCTGATTTCCGTAAGCCGTTCATGACACATTAAGAATCACGACTGAGTGACATTGCTGTGCCGAATATGACATATTACTACACGTCATAAGATAACATTTTTTCCTAAACTTTAAATTTTTTCCCAGTTCTGTTTCTTTCAAGCTAAGCAAACTAAGATTAGGGAATCTAACTTTAAAAAGAATTGTCCCTTCATGTTCAGTAGCCCAATGTTTTTACGCACATTCGTTACTTCTCCAGTGACGCCTTATAATCCTCCAAGTTAGACTATAAAATAAGGATTGAGGTAAGCTGGTGTACTAAAATAACTTCTTTGTTGCGTGAGAGAGAAATAGGCACCCTATTCATCACAGTCTAACAGCTACGTATCAGCCCTCCAGTCACGCTCGCATAAACAGCGAGCATCCTTCTGACTGACCGCAGTACATTTCATTAGCGCTTCACTCGCTTCCTGTACAAATGACACCCCATCGCTCCTCCCTAAAGGACGTCCGACTAACCCTAATTTGGACAATGGCGTCATCAGCGTAATGTAGGGAAGGACCATAAGTCATGCTCTTGGCGTCTATTGTTCATACTTGCGTTCGCTGCAACCTGCTGGTGATGTACGTTAACGAACTCATTGATCGACGTCGTCAGTGCGTCAGAAGTAATCAGAAGTAATCTGACGCTGATGGTCAGACGCGAAGGTCGGTCTGTGCCTTGTCAAGTCTCTAATTGTCTCCGCTTACCTCACCGATCAGCAGCAATTTTGAGAACTGGATCATTATTTATTCTACACGCGTAATTCAATCATAAACTATCTTTCTTTTTATTTTTTGTTTCTTAGGAGATGAATGTGTCAGAAGATTTTCGGATGACAGGGTCGAAAATTTTTTACTGTTTCGCAGGTTGTTTGGTTTACAAAGCGATAATTCCACCCCTCGCTGACTTTGGTAACTACGTGCTGTCAAAACAGCAAATGAATATTGAATTTTGCCTCATTAATGTGTCATTGAATTTGAATCAACACTACAGAACTAAAAAACCACTTCATTTGTTTTTCAGATTGCATTAGTTAACATGACAGAAGCAGGTGCGAAGAACAAGCTTTTTCAGCAACTAACCATGAGATGTGGCGTTCTTAGGACTGCCAACAGGTCGTCTGGCCATGAGTCATCAAGTCCAGACAACGTCTTCGACCGAGGTGCCCTGATGGAGAGCTGGGAGTGGCGTCACCCTCCCAAACGCCCTCGCCCTGAGGGCTGCAACTCCGTCAGCGCCTCGGCATGGACATCCTCTGAGAGGTCGGACCCAACCAAGAGCCGTCAGCGCCATTGTTCAGCAACTCTGAACCATCTAAACAAAATTGGATCATCACTGAAATCTTCTAAAGTCCGCAACCCCCTATTCAAGCCTTCAAATCGTCGTCATGCTCCAATTCCCTTAATTTCTCAGCCATGGATCACGGTGGCCACCGCTCTGGTGGTGGCGATAGGAGCCTTGATGACGCTGCCGTCCCTGACGGAAGCCGTCGTTCCTCTTTTCCACGAGGCGACGAAAATGTCGGCCCTGCGCCTGCCAGCCGACACGCCTGTGGATACCATCGTGTACCGTCTACGTGCCTCTGATGCCGAAAAGGACTACCCTCTCCTCTTCGGCATTCGAGGTGAGGCTTAGGGAAATGAAAGTGTGTTTAAGGCTTTCTCGCCACGGCAAACGACTACCCTCTCCTCTTTGGCATTCGAGATGAGGCTTAGGGAAATGAAAGTCTGTTCAGGCCTTCCCACCACGGCTGGGCTTTGTTTTTAAGTGATGCGGGGCGTTTAAAATACAGAAAAGAGAAGCGAGATATTAGCGTTACAAGAAGAGTTATATAAGACAGGGCATGGAAACATTTTTAACGGAATACATTCGTTTGAAATACAGGTTCTCATCAGCTGGAAATCGTAATCGTATCGTCAAATAATGCAGTAAAATTTTGTAATGGACGTGAAGTAAATTTACTTTATTTGTTTAATCATGGAATGACAAAAAAGTGTCCACTAAAGCTCTATTGATTATATGTTGGAAGAATTGGCTCAAGATATGTTTCCACACTGCTCAATTATAGTTATGCACAGATGAACTGATCCAGCAATTCACAAATAATTTCCATCGCTAAAATTTTGCAGCAATTTACTGAAGGTGTAATCGCATTCTGGTTAAATTCGAATTAATTTCTTGAAATCTACGTGTTTTTTTCAATTTTGTAGCGAATTTCAGGCACAGTTTTAACGGTTATAAAGTTTTACGATTATTGTAAATTTTTCACTTCATTGTGTATTAGCAAATTTGGTTATGATAACTTCGACTCTAAATTTTATTTCATCACTCTAAATCAAATTTTACGGAATCAAGTCAGATTATGTGTAGTTTTGACTGAAAAAAAGGGTTCTGGACCCGCGACTTTGATAGTGTGACACGATATCAGCTCTATCCGTGTGTTTGCGCGCAGTGACAACCAATCTTTGATGCATTGTTAAATTATTCATACATTAGACGAAAACTTCCTTTTTTAGTTTCGTGCGTAACATGCAGGGAGCTAATGCTTGCATCTATTTTGCATTTCGTTGGAAGTATATCTGTTTTTTTTGAAGAGTTACAAAAATTGATTCAGTCACATTGACGCATACTGGCTTCGTTTTCGCATCGTAAGAAAGACTTCTATATTTTTTTGGTGATTTTGCGCTGGACTGAATTCGAATTCAGTTCACGGTTAAACGATGTTTGTGCTATGACCGCCTTAAGATTGAACTCTTGAAGCTAAGTTAAAACCAGCTAGCATGAGACTGGTGAGAATCGGGGACCTCGCGAATCAAGAGCATACAAGAGTAGTCGTCCAAGCGTGCAGAATGTACGTCAGAAGCTTTTTAAGTCTGCAAAGAGCAAGCAATTGCGTATCACAGAGCTGTGAACGAACCTAATGAGCGGTCGTACATCAGGGCTGTTTATCTCTCTGATGATAAGGGTAAAGAGAGTTGAAGAAGAGAAGAAATATTATTCTATGAAGAGGGGAGCCTCAGTCCAGTCCCTACTGAAGGAATAACAAGCCATCGTGGGAGACATTTTTTCGCTGATGATGATTTGATGTTCGAGAAAGAAAATGTATCGGGTCCAAGGCTCTAAGAAAACCAGGCAAGCTACTGAAGATAGAGGGTTTTCTATTTTAAACCGACACCCCATAACTTGGATTTCAGATGATACTTATTCTTTCGAAGTCAAAATGAGCATTTGCAACTCGCGGGTAACTCAAGAAGTTAGAAATGAAGTTTTCGTCTAATGTATGCATAATTTTTCAATAAATGAAAAATTGCTTGTCACTGCGAGCAAACACGCGCACAAAACAGATAACGTGTCAGTCGCGCTATTTTCAGGTAGAGGTGGCGTGTTGGCGTTGCAGTTTTAAATCTATCGCAGAAAACGGGACTAAGGTACTCAGTGTCGAAATATAGAAGAAAATCCAAGAGAGTTTGTGGTATAAAGTGATGATAACGCAAGTCGTTTCTCCCTTTTCAATCGCTTGCATTGATGGATCATGCGAGGACTATTGTTAAACACTGATGAGACAAAAATTCTCTTTTCTGATTACATAAATTTATTCTTTTATAAATAGTTTACTCTCTTCGATTAAATCGAAGCTACGGCCTTATAGTCATACCCAAAAAACTAAGGGGCTTAAGTCGTTGTCACTGAGGGAAGTATAATAATTGACGACTAAATAATTGTAAAAGTAGTGACGTTTGCAATCGAATGATTTTTCCTCTTAAGCTTGAGTTATATTCTAAAAATAATACTAACGATTTTTTCCGTAGTTTAGCATTTCAATTTGCTTTCCCAGAATATTCAATTACGAAATACGTCTCACATCTTCAGGTACAATCGGTAACAATCTGATCAGCATTGACACGCACGAGTGCTCGCACTCGAGCAACGTGTTTTGCGAGGCCGACGTGCTCCTGAAGAACAAGCTGGAAGCGGGCCGGGTGTACATCTTCAACCTGACGGTGTCCGACACCCGCGGGGACCAGACGGAGGTGGTGGCTCGCATCGACGCAACCTTCGGTCGCACTCCCATCAACACCATCTTCCTGACGTACGAACCCAGCATTCTGGTGCCCGAGGTGAGGAGCTGCTAAGCAGTAGATCTCAATTAAGTGATTGTTTTGTGAGTACTTAGAGAAAGTAAAGTGTCAAAGAGGTAGAAATATTTTTATTTATGCTTAAGTGTGTAAATTTTAAAATGCTACAATTTAATTAAACATTTTTCTCTACTCAACCGATGTTATTGAATTAAATGCGAAGGAATACTATTTCATAAATTTGAATGGGAAGTTGAGCACAATCTGAAATTTGGAATACTGCATCGTAATCATAATAATAGCCATGGTGTAATTACATTCACGCAAATATACATCTGTTATAGTAATATTTTGTTATGATCTAAACTTTTGACTGTCTTTACTGAAAGGATTCGATAAGCAGATTTGTGATACATGTTTCACTTTCTCCTGGATACAAATACGATACTTAAATCATGGTTTTTATTACAATAGATGAATGGTTTAATGTTCACTTTTGAAAGTTTAATGTTATAACCTCTCAGGGGGATACAACTATTGCATCTATGGGAATTTGTGCTACTAGGGGGATTATGTGAGGTACCGAGCTAAATGTTAGCTAAGCCTTCTTTTTTTTTAAATAGAATACGTTTTTTGTTGTATTACGGACCATCTCCTTTCGGTTGACTGCTGTCCTGTTTTTTAGCACCTAATACTTTCTTCTTCAATTTTTTTCTTGTTTCATGCACTTCTTTCTTTTCTTACTGTTTCTATGCACCTTGCGCATAGATTCCACGTTTCCTTAACTCAACACTAAATGATGCCTTCATCCTTTCTCTCTTTGAACATCTTTGTCGTGGTAAAGGCAGGCTAAGACTTTCTTATAATCAATCAATCAATCAATTTAATGTTTTAAGGAATCAAATTAATAATCAGATATCGGTTGATTATACCATGATGATGAATTTTGTGGGCTTTAGTCTAACCAGGAGAATATCAATTTTATTCCCTATTTACTGCTAGATCAAAGAGAACTTAAATACTTTCGGATGCAATACAAAATTATGATCAGTTGAAACATCGTATTCTTGAGCTAGTTTGCATTGTTCGGATGTATATTAATTGATTTCTAATTTTTAAGTGACTGGAATTTGTCTGTACTTTCCATGTGCGCTATTTTTCACAATGCTTACTTAGTATAAGTCAAAATTGTATGTGTCAATTGTACACCCTTCATTGAAAAAACTTCCGTCCGAGATGTTAAAGTTGAATACTAAAGAAATTCTCACTATAACCCAGGACCAAGCTCTACAGACGGAGATCACTTCGCTGGTGGTGCGCAAGCGCCGCTCTTCGTCCTTCATAGAGTTTGACATCTTGGTGAGTACAGTTTTGCTGTGTTCTCGCATTGTACACTCTTGGCATCTTTTACGTGTTTTGAACGTCACTGTATACTTTTTGCGATGTTAAGAGCTCAAAGCGAGGGATAGAAACTGCTTGCATAACAAAGTTCTACAACTTGTCGTAGAGACCAGTTTTAAGAATAGTGTAGCACAATAGTGTCTAGTATAAAATAATGTTTTTGTCTGTTCGTGTCAAGGGCGCAACCATTATCCCACTCTAGGCTGAATGCAGTAAAGGACCCGTATCCGTGCTTTAATGTTGATTGTATCAACACCTCTCATTCTTATTATTACTGGGCTGAATTATGTTAATTAAAAGCAGTATGATTTTTATTTTCGAAGAGAGGGAAATATTACCTGGTCTTGGGATCTGGTTCCCTCATTGGATTGTCGCACTCAAATCACAGTTTCAAAGATCCACTGTAGTGAAAAGACATCACTTGTCACGAATTAAACTGTTTTAGCTTTTCCAGTCTCATAGAATGCAAAAAAATCATCCGTTCGTTTTCTAAATCTTTCCATGTATATGTCTGCAATTTTATGATTTCTTTAGAGTACCAAGTCTGGCGCTGCTCAAGTACTTTAATTTGGTCTCTGATCTTCTGTACGCATTTGAGGCAACAATTAAATCTTCAAGGCGAGGTTATCTGCAAGGAATGAGAGTACATTTAATAAGTGGCCGTTACATTCGCGTGTGTACATCCAAGGACGATGTCAGACAATTCTTTCACCTCACGTTGCTAATTCCGCGAAGGTCAGAGGACCATTAAAGGGACCTCGTCCCTCCCTCCCTGAGGCGGCTTTCAGCAGCGCAGGCGAGTGGGACGTGATGTGCAGCGTAGCCTTGGTGCCACCTTATCAGCTCTGTAGGTCTTCCGCACCTCGCTCTAATGGGACCTTGCCGTGCAAAATGTTGTCGGTCTTTGGATTATGTAATAAGCGGATTTTAAGACGAATCATTTGGTTTTAATTAAAATCTATCGTTTTTTAGCTTCATTGTTTTCACTGCAGTACGTGAAATCTCCATGCTTTGTTCAACTTTAAAAGGAAAAGAATATTAAACACGCTAATTCATTTCATTTTTAATCTCTCATTTTACTACAGGATTTTAATTCTCTGAAGATAAAACGTCTGTTTTTCAATTCGCAAATACTGTGTATTGAATATAACAGCAATTCACAGAATCATTTTCGGGATTGGTTCGCTATTCTTTCACAGTGTTGGTGGGTGTTGTTCCTCCCGATTTACGATTTTTAAAACGCCTTGAGTTGAATTTATGGTACAAGTAGACCCTGTATGATCGTAAAGAAAGCTCAGCTCGTAATTCGAGAGCTCGACCTAATAACGACCTGAGCGGCTATAATACCATGACGAAGTGTAATCTCAGAGCCTGGTTCTCGAATCCTGAGTTTAGTGACGCTATTTGTCCTCCTCGCGACAATATGAGGCAAGTTCCCTCGCGACAATATGAGGCAAGTTCTGTTGTGACAAACGACGTCGGGTTGCCTGAGACGCCTGCTAACGAGCATGCTTTCAATGAAGCCGTGAAATATGGGGTATCGTGCCTTGCACGTCTTGTGACATTTTCAAGATTATCTGTGTAAATCTTATTGAGCTGTGATGATGCCTCGTGTACAATATCAGTGTAATTTGTCTTCTTTGCTTCTACGGTATTATTTACTTATCTAGAAGCCGATGCTGAAGTACGAATTTTTCAGATCTTGTGTATTTTCCTTCATTTCTAACTGCTTCTTCAAAAGAAGGAAACATCATCATCTCAATGTCGTTTAAAAGAAGTTGCTAAGGGTGTTCAAAAACAAACCAAACTTAATGAGAAATGCAACTATTTTTGAGACTTCCAGACATGTTTCTTATTATTAACGCGTAAACCAGGAATAGAAATTTGTAGTTCTACGAATGAAACAAAATGATCTTGTTTAAGAAGACAAAGACATGTGTGTTTTATTCATCGTTGAAAATTGAATTATGAGTCATTCCAGTAATAAAAATAATTTCTAAACAGATAAGCTGTTTTCACTTGGAGAGAGATGCTGTTAAGTTAGGCGTAATGCTATTACCAGGACCCCTCAGGGGGGTACAGCTATCGTATCTATGGGAATTGGCACTTCCAGGGGGAAAATGAGAGGTCTCGAGATGACAGTTAAGTAGGCCTTGTTTTCGTTGAAAAAAATACGCTATTTGTTTTGTTATGGACCATCTTTTGTTCGGTTTGCTGCTGTTCTGTTTTTCGGTACCTTTAACTATCCCCATCAACTTTTATCTAGTTTGTTACCTTTCTTCTCAGCTTACTGTTCCTGTGCGCGGGAATCCTATGCTGGAACACACCCCCCTTGTGCATAAATTTCACGTCTCTCAGCTCCATTCTAAAAAGTGCCTTCCTCCTCTCTCTCTTCTAACATCTTTATTGTGGTAGGAGGGGTTGGAAGTAACTTATAATAGATGAATCAAGATGTTATTAGGACGTTGCTTGTTTAATACTGTGCAGTTCTTAGAATTTACTGCATTGATTGTAATTTTATTGTATCAAATTTAAAAAGAAATTTCATTTAAATTTCTTTGCCAATAAAGCTGTTCTCTATGATATTTGCTGCGTCCTGACCAAATTTATAATTGGACAGCAAACTAATTCGCTAATTGTTTGCTCCACCATAATTAATCTTCTTACGATGAATTAAAATGAGAATCGATAGCGCTAGCTGCTCTGAAAATATTACTCGGGAATAAAAAACAAAGTCTACATGCAAATTTGATGTTATTTATTGAACTCTATATCCAAGCATATATGTTGATTGAGCAACACAGCAAAATTATGTGAACACTTTTACAGAAAAAATCTATACCTTAAACAAGGGACTGTATTTACTCGAAAGTGAGTCTATATTTGATTTTTTACAATATTGTTTTTATTTATTTTAATAGTTTAATATTATTGCTTTTCAAGTTTTCTTATCCTTCGCTTAGGAAGCCACTGAAAATCAGTTTTTAAACATGATTAAGTAGATAATCATATACAGAAATGTTGGATTGTTAAACTTGTTACTAACAAGCATCAATATCAATGTTTTGTCATTGTCTTTTATTAAAAAGGCAGAGTCCTACTTTTGAGACCAACTTTAGTTTGAAAACAAGATTTCGATGAGTGAGACATGGCGAAGGAGCTTCCGTTGAAAATAAGCAAGCAATGTCGGAATGTAGGTGCTTTAACAGTAAAAAAGTATAGAGTTAAAAACTTAAAACGCAAATCACTGAAAAATTCTTATCGTAAATTTCAAAGGTTTAACATTATGCTTGGGTACAGTCCAAAACCTTGAAAATTTCACCCTCCCCTAAGCATTTATCCCGTAAAGCGATATAGATGCTCTGGTATACACGTATACAAGGAATCAAATCTGGCAGGAATAAGATATCAGGTCCCGAGTTAAGGGTTAGGTCACAAAATCCTATTTTGAAATAGAATTTTTGTTTTGTCTTATTATGCATCATCTTTTTCGGTTCATTGCAATCCTTCTTTCCAACACATGTTTATTCTCTTCAACATTTAACTTGTTTCATGAGTTTCTTTAAGCCTCGCTGTTACTGTCCGTAGGGTGAGGGATCATGCCTTGTGCATAGATTCCACGTTCTCTTAATTCTGAACTAAATTGGGTTTTCCTTTTTCCATCCTCGGGTACTTTTTTGTTGTGGTGAGAGAGGTTTGTACTAATTTATAATTTTATCTAATGTCTAGTGTGTACTTACGTATGCACTCTAAGTACTTCCTTAACGAGTATTTCTGTAGATTCCTGATTAATGAGCGGAGTATACAGCGCTTGCTGTTTGTTTCTAAGGATATAGCTTGACATTGGGGTGTTTAGTCATTACTGAGCGTGCTTTTTGAATATTTATTTCCTTAACATTGTCGCTGAAATGATTTGGGCAAAGAACTTTTATGTGATAAAAGTTACTGATTTATCAAAATATCTCATCATTTGTTAGTGTCTCACCATTTGTCAGAATGCACCGTCATGTGCACTTTGATGCATCATAAGTTGTGTTTTACAGCAAATGTTCATTTCATACCAGTCGAGTGTCCCGGGTTTGTACCAAAACATTTATAGCTACTCTTTGAAAATGTTCGTAAAATTTAAAAATTAATTTCAATTGTTTTGAAGGTGATCAACGTTCGTTATTGAAGTTTCGGTAGTTATAAAGTTTTCTTTAAAACTCGTTGATATCTAACACAATTTTGACAACTTGTACTAAAACCTACAGTTTTAGCCCTTTAATGATTTTTTCTTCCGAACTGGAACACTAGTTGCTCTTAAATCAGCTATGAGAACAATTGATAATAAAATTCTGCAATCTGTAGCTAAATCATCTTGTACGCTGAGTTTCAAAGCATTTGCAAATTTACTTGTCCTTGGCTGAAGCCAATGTTGGAACTGCTCCGCAGTGAGCTTCCCAGCTGCTGTGGCAGCCACGCTTCTAATGAGCAGAGCGTACAGACAGCCTTGACAAACGCGCTAATCGAGACATTGTCCTTCTCTGGCCACTCTGGTTATGAGCCTTAAACGGTCGTCAGGACGGTGCTCGAGTGGGACTTGTGCAGTAATTACATGCCGCTGCTGATACATTGGCCTTGACGCCCTGTGTCATGCCAATTTGGCACGACAAGGATTGTCAACTCATGTCTTTGCTGCCGCAATTCTCATTCCTGCCTTGATGAGGTATCTATCACCTTTAATTAAGTACAAATGAAGGAATTCCATGACATTATGTGATGTCTTGATATCTAGCAGGAAAATTCTAAAAATATTCCCCAGGGATTTCGTGAAAATGTCCCGTAAATATTATAGACAACAGAATAAATTCCCTGGAGTGGTTTTATGAAAACAAGATTAGGCCTCCACTGAAAAGATGGTTTGCTTCCCTCCTGAACTATTACTCGACATTCATTACTTTGGTTTTTTAGTCTTCAGGTTTAGTTGCGATACTGCAAATTATCAACATGACTATTCATTCATTTCATGTGAAAAGTTAGCTTCTGAACTCTTCAAGTGGCGTGAAATAAACTACATTAGTTGGGAGCAAACAAACTATGGTTCTACTCTGCTACAGGGGGACACTTCTCACCATTTCCGCATCACGGGGAAGCTTGTGTCTTCTGATGAAATCCGCGGTTCATTGACCCTGTCCACGCAACTCGACTACGAAACCCGCAACCTTCACAACATTAAAGTCTGCGCCATGGTGAGTACATATTTTATTTTCTCGCTTTCTTAATGCTGCATGATGAGTCACGAAAAGTAAAATAATACTTATTCACCAGGTACCCAATCCACTTGTTGTTCAACATCAATTTTCTAAACATTTTTTGAGAGAAATTGTCTAAACACTCTTGGTACAAAAATTGGACCAAAAAGTCAGCATGCGAAATTTGCTGACTTAATTTTGAATTCTAGGTGGTGATTATTGCCAAAAGTTGAGAAAGACAAAATAGGCTTCAGAATCGTCGAGCACAACTAAACGGGAAATCAGTTTAAATGAATGAACTGCGAATGAATTATATGTCAGAGAATCGAGTGGCAATCTACTGCCATGCCAACGTACATTATGCTTATTTTGTGCAGAAAATGTTATCAGCATTTTTGTTCATAATGACAATTCGGTCGCTTGATACGTGATGCAAAATAGCGAGAAGAAGACCGTAAATATCCCTGCTACAAGATGATTCATGAAGGAAATGAAGGTGCGTGCAATTCTAACCACAGTGACTTGTAATCCTCAAGTCATCGTTTTTCTTGCTCGGTTATTAGCTGTCTGGGCTGCTCGACAGAGTCCTTCGTAAACCAAAGGGATTTAAAATTTCCCCGTCATTAGACGGCAGGTTTTCTCACAAAGTGTTTACAAAGATGAGGCTTGGGAGGCTTGGTTAGCACGCAACGCTCAGATGGCGTGCTAGAATCTCAGCCTAACGGTGGTTGTGATGGTCTGGGTCTCTTGATGAGGCTGCCGCTTCTTCGGGGAGTCAGCGTGGCAATTGTTTGCCAGCTCATCGTGAGGTCACTTACAATAATGCGAATTGTTTTTTGGAACTTTACTGCTCCCATGCCTCGATGTTGAATTGAATATCTGAAAAAATGGTGATAATTATTAATAACTCGGGTCTATAGTTCCGAAAACATTCGAAAACAAAAAGGGTGAACTAGGATACAACATCTCTTAAAATTAAGCCATTTGGTTCAGTTTTAAAATAAATTTCATACTCGAAAATGGTTTTTAAACGAATTATTCATTGAAGAAATCTAGATTCCTTTATTTTTGTGTTTTGATTACTTTCGAATGAATTCTAATGAATAGAAACCGATTTCCATTCGAAG
The DNA here is from genome assembly GCA_014220935.1 of Platorchestia sp. MABIK. Taxonomy (NCBI): domain Eukaryota; kingdom Metazoa; phylum Arthropoda; class Malacostraca; order Amphipoda; family Talitridae; genus Platorchestia; species Platorchestia sp. MABIK. The sequence continues at coordinate 154,235 of JACJUY010000363.1, forward strand.
ATGATTTTTAAAACTTTTACGAAGAGCGAAGGCCTCCTAGTTGAAAACCATAACGGAGAAACTAACTAAATAACGAAGAACTGTGCACTAACGTACTTGTGATTTGATACAGGAGAATAATTTCCTATGAAACTTTTACGCTCCGTTCAAATTCATTCATTTTTCACGGCAAACGGAATTTTAATACTGCGCAACAGACGAACGGTGTGATTGTTCGTGGTAAACATTAGCAAATGGCTTCAAGGATTTTGTCCATTAATGATTTTTGCTATAAACATGTGTGTTCCATACACTGTCACGATACATTCTCAGTGAATTTTTAGATTAAAACAACCTTTATTTCTGTTATATAAGTATTCAAGTTTGGTTAGACGCAAAAAAACGATAGGTAAAGCTCCTGGAAAACGCGAAGACAAAGGTCACTTCAGAGGCCGTGTTTACATTTAGCCATGGTTACTGACAGCCTTCAGTGACGACAGCGTGAGGGCTCCACACACCTCCACACTTTTGTTGATACATTATTGAGCAGTGAGGCAGCGTGCCAATATCAAGGGTAATTCACCGTAATAAATGGCCTTGACTCTCGAGAGAGTGGGACTGCCAACATTCCCTTCAATAAAGGTCTAATCCACGTGTATATGTGCCAATAAATGAGCGTGCTCGGATCAGAATATATATTTAAATATTCACTGAAAAGCATGGTATGTAGGATTTTTGTGTAATAAAAGAAATAGAGTTGGTGGTAAAGTTAGGTTTATATGTTTTTGAATATAAGAAAAGAATGAATTGTAGTCAATAATCTACGGATTTTCAACCTAAGATTTAAGTTACTTTTTCATGCCCGTCTTTGCAGGGTATTCGTTCGGACATCTATCAATCATACTTTCATTCATATTTTCTTTCATCAATCATTAATGTAAAACTAAAAGTATGAAACTATGGGAATAAATGCTCCCAGGGGGAACTGTGAAGTCCAGGACAAAGAGTTAGGTAGGCCTTTTTTTTTCTTTTTGTTGAAACAGAAAGTTTCGTTACGGATCATTCTATTTATTCAGTTCACCGCTGTCATGTTTTCAGCACGTGTTGCTCTCTTCATCAAATTTGATCTTCCTTCATGAAATTTTTTCATCACTCGTTGCTTCTATACTTGGGTGATCTTGTGTAGGACCTACCTTGTGCATAAAGACCACGTTTTTTGAACTCAATACTTAATGGTGTCATTATTCTTCCATTGATTGGAAAGTGTTTGTTGTGGTTTGGGAGGCTTAAGCTATCGTTCGATCTAATCAAATTAACATTATTCCTAAAAGAAGTAACTGAAAATGAATAATTTTTAATTTGAAATTAGAATTAAACATGTTTCAGTAATTAATTACGGCTGAGGCAAAGACTCAGCACTTTAAATTATAGTTACAATTCAGAGTTAAGAATTTCGTAATAAACAGTTTAATTTATTAATAGTAAGCTGGGATGTTAGATGGGATTGTGCAAGTTTTGAACTAATTATTATCATATTTAACCCGACTTATATTTTTAGCGGAAATTGGTCAACTTTTTTCAAAAACTGATAAATGAACGTCCTATGAAAGCTTTAGGTCTACGAAATATACAGTTGCTATTAGACTAACGGAAGTTACTTCTTTTACTTAAAATATGAAGAAATTATTCCTATCTTTTATTATTATTAACATTCGTTCCCGGCTTTTCTACGCATCAGCATAATAACGCGCTGCAGTCAAATTCCTTACGAGAGAGAACGCAGCGCTCTCTTTTCGGCTCTTATTATTAGAGTGCGCACAGTACTGGTGAGCATGGCAGTAAAGAGGTCGCTTGTTCAACCAGCCCAACGGAGATCGATTGACTAGAAATGTGACAAGCTGGTTGGTTCTGCTGTGCTGCATTCATGAATCTATTCTTATTAGCACATGAAAACTAACGCACGTAAAAGTGCCTTGAAAGCAGGATACCTCATTGTAAAAGTCCAGCTTCCGAGACGAAGCGTTAAACATGATAGATAAATTTTTCTGATTGATAATTAGTAGAAGCTTAGAAGAATAACAGGCTATCTTTTTTTCTCACACGAGATGCAGAGCTTGTTTTAATGCAGCGAAAAAGCTCAATAAGTTCAAAGTTTTCAAGACGAACTCAGATATTTTAGGGACTTTAATTAAGCACGAGAAATCAATTCATATCAGTATTCTGTGACATCAACCCAAAAGTTAAAATGAAAATTCTTAACCTTGTTCCGTCGTTCCACTGACCATAAAATGTTGCAGGACTGCCTCACTGATCTCTGACCCGAGGGAGCTCAACGCTGGTTATTATAATTTTTCGCCCTTGGAGCACAACTGGGTCACGGGTGCTGCTGTAGTTGGGGTGGCCCATCCAGGGTCGCGGCGGCTACGTTAATTTTCCCAACTGGTCAAGGACATGGGGCTATTTGATGCGCTTATTTATGCGACATGTATAGTTATGCTGGATATGCGCCCGTGTGATGCTGTCCAAGGTGTTAGCGTGGGGTATTTTCCGGCCAGGATTATTAGCAATGTGATTTATAATTTTGGTGAGTCCAGAATTAAATTCTTCTCTTTAAGTTTTATAAGTTTGTTTAAGCCGAGTACAGTTCAAAGGACATAGGCAGTCAGGCCTCAATCCCAGTGAAATAATCGCTTATTGAAGGATGCATATCTTACCATTGGAAACTGCGTTAATGTAAAATTACATAAAAGCACTATAGATGAAGTTCTATGAAAAATATTGAGCAACAATGAAAATATTCTTAGTTCGTGAATTTGAAAACTTTGTGCGTTATAGATGAACAGAAAGGAGTTGTTTGATTTAAAATGATTCCAATGAAAAGCAGAACTTAACACATTTCCTGCGAAGTGACCCACCGGTGGTCACTTAGGTGATTTTCATAGTGCTGACCCACCTACAGTCACTAACTCATTTAAAAAAATACCTATTGAAAGCTAAATAATAGCCCAATTCAGTCAATGTTTGCTATTTTCAAAGTTGATTACTACAAGTGATTTTATATTTGAATTGAATATTGTACTTCAATTTAACCCATCGCAATTACCGGGTTCAAATGGAAGTAAACTACTGGGAAGTTCGAATAAAGGAGTAGCATGAGTGTCAGAACACAAAACAAGAGTTAAGCGACGGTCGGCGAGCGAGTCGTAGGAGGCTATATTGATCTGTATGGATCCTTCACTGACGACTGTTCATCTATAATTCGGAGGCAGGAAAATGGAGTTGGAATGCCTTCTTTGTCGACAGCATTTAGTTTGTAGTTTGGCAAAACATGTTTTCCTAAGAATAAATCTCTCATTTCACGAAATCAACGGGGGTAAAGTTGAAGTTACATTTGATGAAATTTATATTCGCTAAAAGTGAAGCATGTTCGAATTTTTTAAAAGAATTTCATTTAAATTTTTGGACGTCGATGAAATCCATTAAAGATGAACTCTGTGGTACATGTAAGATTTATCTATTGCTACCATATTTAAATAAGAGACACTTTAGGATGTGTGCCGTCATTTGAGACATCTAATGGAACCATCATTTCAAAATAACTCCCACTCCCTCTGGGAGGCGAGCTGTGGGGTGTCTAACATCGCATCTTGGGGACTTGATTTTCCTTAGACAAGCTAGATTCCTGAGTTAGACTAAAAGGGGATGCTGGTAGTGTCTGTCTTTGTTATAGAACACCTCGCAGAACTAGCGCTCCTCTGGTAGTGTCCCCCTCAGGGGGATACAACTATTGTATCTATGGGAATTAGCGCTCCCAGGGGGAAAATGTGAGGGCCCGAGCCGAGAGTTAGGTAGGCCTTCTTTTTGTTGAAATAAAATGTTGTTTGTTACGATAAGGACCACCTTTTTTCGGTTCACTGCTGTCATGTTTTTCAGCACCTACTACTTTCTTCTTCAACTTTTATTTTGTTTCATTAACTTCTTTCTCAACTTATTGTTTCTATGCCCTTTCTGCAAAGATTGCGCGTTTCCTTAAACTCCATACTAAATGGTGCCTTCCTTCTTCCTCTCTTTGGATCGCATTTGTTGCGGATAGGGAGGCTTAAGCAAACTAATAATCTAATCTGGTAGTATCTGCCTTGGTTATTGTACACCTCGGAGAACTAACACTCCTCTGATAGCTCGTCTTCTTGTTTAAGTACTCTTCGGATAACTAGCACTCGTCTTGGGGATTGTACACCTCGAAGGACTAGCACTCCTCTGCGGTAGCCCTCGACAAGCACCACAACATCAGCAGCGATTGCAGTAGGAGTTTGTAGTGAATTTAGATTAGTAGTTAGACACTCTTTACTGTTTCTATTTTCATTCTATAATTCTCTTTCTCTCTCGTGACCTTCACGAGTGTCGTTTTAATTTTTTATCCTCATTTCACCTTTTTGTCTCACCAAGATTCTTAGGTCTTTTTTCGGTAAAGTTTCAGGCTGTGCTATACGGGAAGCTGGAATATTGAACCCGTGCAGGGCACTTGAATGGGGAAGGAATGTGAAACATTAAGCTCTAAATGCGCTGATGAGACGCCTATGGTGGTGAACATACCTTGTTTAGTATTAACAATTTTAGTAAAAAGAACTCTACTTACAGTTTCGAATTAAGGATAATGGTATCCACTTAATGGATTTTCAATAGTGAATATGAGAGAAGTACTTACACATCTTAAGCCAGGATATTTTATCGATTTTAATAATTTGAAGCACTTAAATGCACCAAAATTACTGCAGTACCGAAGATAGTGAATTGATCATGAGGAAACACTACAATCATCAAGATAAATGTAAACAGTATAGTGACATCTATTGTGTTCGGCCTCAGTGTGGCCGCTAATTCTTACTGGCTCCGTTCGTTTTTTTTGTGGAATATTCTGCTTACGATAATGAAAGAAAAAATATTTTTCTTGGTAGGCAGGGAGTTGGAGAGGCACACGAGGTATGACGTACAGTATTCATGTACATATGCAGCATTGGGATCGATATAGATGTCCAATTATTCTTAGAGAAGTGGTACTTGCTTATCAGAAAAGAGAACTCGTTTCTCTTCTCTTTCCTCTGCTAGGAGTGTTCTTGGCAGTCAATTTCTAACTATGAATATAAAAAAAAAATTTTCATTGTGAAATTTATATTTCATAGTGTGCTAAATTTAATTTCTGGTGTTGATCATATTCTTAAATTCTTGGGTAACAAGGTCGAAGGTATGTACTTGGAATGAGAACTTCGTGGTAGATTCTCTCATACTTCATTTGTGTTGATGCGACACCCAGCAGGCAGAGATCGATCGTCAGTCGTGCATTTTACAACAGTCGTTTAGAGAGGTCTTCGCAGCGACACGCAAAGTTGACATTCTGTGGTGCAGTTTTGTGGTCGTGAGGAAATCCAAATGGCCATAAAATACCACGTTGGTTTTTCAAACTTGACAGCTCAGTTGTCTTCTTTGACCAACGTCTTAAGACAGCTTCTCTGTAAAGGGCAAACTCTAAGCGTTTTAACTCTATTGCAGTCAGTTTCTAATTATCTCTCACACTTATCTTAATTGCAAGATAATTTGTGAGTCTCTGTTATCCATCTTAATAGTGAGCATTGCATTAGGTCCTCTATCATGCTTTTCTTTCTCCTGTTACGCCCTTGTCACTCTGGCTTTTTTCTGACAGGCTTCTCACTCATTCTCCTCAGCTAAGAAACCATTGTGTGTGATATATCTTTGTCTTAAGAACTCTATATTAATATAATTTGTCATCTCTTTGCAAGCTTAGAAAATTTGTCTTCAGTTATCAAGTTTAGGGCCTACGGTGTTGTTTGCTGACTAAAATCAATGGTTTTGATTCGTTCTTCCGTTTTCTTTTGTGTTAAAACAGAATTAATTTTTGACGGTTTTACGTTGAAACTGTTTTTCATGGTAAGACAATCACTGTGAATGAACAAGCATTTAGAAAAGCAGCTGAATTTTTTTTCTGGTTTCCCATGGTTGATGAGACTTCTACCTCTTCTTGCAGACTCATCTAATGGGTAAATTAATGTAAATGCTAGAAAAATGAAAGTTGACTATGAAAAGTTAGATTGAGGCGAGAGAAGCATGAAGTTCAGAAAAAAATAAAGAAATCGATGCGTAAATTGAGATGGGCATTTTCACTGAGAATTGTAAACATATGAAATCTACTTATCGTTTTATTTCAAATTTTCTTCGGAAATGTTCATGTGGTGCATATCATAAAACAGGTAATGCAAAGATGCTTCCTTATTCACAAAGCTGGATGCAAAGCTTACGAATATGATGTTCTTAAACTAAAAATACTCAAAAGAAATGTTGCGTTACAAATATTAGTGAAGATTAGTATAAAAAGTACAATAAAATGAACTCGGAAGGGATTCCTTTTGTTGTTTCGACTATTAAAAACATTGCCAAATGTTTCACCTGTATTTGATTTGAAAATTGATTTCAGATTTTCGAACAAACAATCAAAAGAGTCCATTTTGATTCACAATTTTTTTGCCAGTGAAATAAATGCTCATAACTAATGTCATTGTGAATAAACTCAATTTATTAATTTCAAATACCTTAATGATGTTATTGTAGTGTGAGCTTCACAAACGTAAGCTCCCGACTACTTCAAGTTAAAAAAAATATTATAAAATTATTAAATCCTCTAAATTATGGAAATTAAAACAAAGTCATCGTCAACCACGCGAAGTTTTAAAACAAGGAACTTTCTTATTTTTTGATATTTTATAAAATTGAAAGTGAAATAAATCTGGCATTAGGACAAAATTTCTTTTTATAAAAATTGAAAACGGTGTTGTTAGTAAACTTGCTTGTACGATGGCATAATTACTCATGCAGCGACTGTAAGTATTGAATTCATCACAATTCCTTAATCCAAATGACACAAAGATGGTGTTTTAGAAACTGAAAATCCTTAAAATTAGTAAGGAATAAAGACAACAGCATGAGCTTCACTTTTATGCAGAAACTATAGGAACTGAAGGATTAAGTTTACTAAGATATTTTAGTAATCAACATTAAAGTTTTATGACCTATAACATCACTCCAGAATTTCTTTCATTGGTAAAAATCATGGATTTTCATCAATGATTAGGAAATAGAATTCTATTTAATTATTTTATATAGTCCATCACACTTTTTGATGTGAAAACAATTCCAACTGTGTTATAAAATCTTATTCATCAGCTTCATATGTTTATTTAGATTCCCTGAGCTAACCATTTCATTTTAGTAATTCACGAGTGCATTTCACGTAATCTCGCGACTAAAAAATAACTACAATGAGAAATGTAGCAGCATCAGTACCATGGATTACACTTTATTTGCATTTTAGAGTAGCCAAAAATTTTCAGTGGAGAGACTTCCTGATACGTAGCAACTGACGCTAGTTGAGTTGACAGATTGCTATGGCGTAATAACCTCGAACATTAGATGTAATTTCCGGAGAGTTTAAGGCACTGAACTGACTTTAGTGTCAAACTCACCCCCAACTCCTTGTGCATGCCTGGTGGGCTACGAGAATTGGAGGGGGCGTGTTGTAAATTGCGGTGATTAGAGGTGACCTACTAGCTGTGAATCTTCCACGTAAGTACTTTTACATTCTAGGCCTTGCGTAGAGTTACAAATTCTAAGTTGCTATACAACGTTTTCTTAAAACAAAACGTGGATCCCGCGTAGGCTTCTACGCAGGAATGGGAAAGTGCAGCTTGGACTTGTAATTCAAGCTATACGGCTGCTTTGGCCTACTCCGCCCTTGATTAGGTAATGGGTCCTCGAGTTGACCCAGATACCAGTAGTAGTCATCGGACGAGCAAATGGATTCAGCAAAGGTCCTATTTTACTGTTACCGTGAAGTTCAACGTACTATGTTATTTTCATGTATAACAGTAAATTCTTGTCAATATCAAGATGTCTTGTTCATCAAGCTTACTTTAATCTTACATACACTGATGTAAAAACACGGAGCTAAAATGAAATTAGTTGACAAACCGAATATAAGAAAAACAGAAGAAAGAAGTGGAAATCGTTTCATTGTCCTATCACTTTCAATAATTTTGTTTGACCTTGAATTTTGTGGTCATTTCCTCGGGGAACAAGAAAAATTCACTTATAAGACAATCTTCTTCTGACAGATGATGGAGCCCCCAGAGTTCACGCCGATATACGTCGAGGTATTTAGTTTGGCCATTCATTCGCGTTGATTTCTCCCACAGGATGACACAGCATGTTACCAGCTTAGTGCCATAATCGTGAGAGTCTCTCCACCTCTGTATAAATTGATGTGATTTTTGTGTCCAATTTTTGGGTGTCATAAAAATGTATTGTCATTCCAGAATGCTGTGTGTGCGTTTATCCTTGCATGCTGATTTCCATCTCCTTCAGTCGCCTTCGAAAGTACCGGTGATGGAGACAGACATGATAATTTTTGAGGTGTCGTCTCTTTTTTTTCAGAAGAATTTTGCGTTAGAAGTCGTGTGCGCTACAGTTTTGTGTTTTGCCATGAGCTCTACCGTAACTTTTTTGATCCAGGAATGTTTTGGAGGAATTTTATGACCTGTGATTTCTCTAAATTTTTGTCAAGCGTCTGAAGATTGTTTGAGAAATTGAACAACATTAATCCTGTTGCTTGAGCACTTTTGTAAAGGAATTTATAGAGGTTTGTTGAAGCATTAAAAAAATGCTAGTGAGTGACAGTATTTCTTTTCTCATCATTCCAGAAATTTATGATTGATTAAAAGTTACTTTGATTAACCATCTCAAAAGCCGTTTCACCACTTTTTGGCAATGTTCAAATATGAAGCAAATTTTCTTTAGCACTTTAGATTTACAGTTTTTGTTGGAATTGCTCTAAGAACTGCCAGTAAAAACTGTGTAAACACGTAAAAATGCATTTCAGCTTCTGGAAGCTGCAAAATTCATCGATGATATAAATAGAGAGTAAAATTTTTTCAGAGAATTCACAAGAAAATGTCATCAGGAAGCTAGTTTACGAGTGCAACTATTCTTCCCAAGTTTGCAAGTGAGGAACTACAATTTCTCCAGAAAGAAACAACCGCTTTTTCTTAATATTGAGCTTATGAACTACCAGACATCAATTTTTGCAGCTGACTTCCCCATTACAAACTTATTTTTTGCTAACTGAGTTAAAAATGGTATACTTAGTGACAAACCAAATGCACGTAGTAATAGATACGCAAGCGGAACATACCGATACAATACACGATGTATATATAGTTAGCAGCGAGACAAGTAACGAGTGGAGTTTCTGTGGCATGTATCGCACCAAACAACAGAAGAGACTCTCAACTCAGTGACCGTGCAAGGCCCGGCCGGCGCCTGACTTTGTGTTGTTCATACACGCGTGCATTGCACGAGCGTCCTCAGCCCAATCAAGAGCCGAATTCGCAGTAGTGAAGACGGATATTTAAATTCAAAATATTACTTGTCTGACTGAAGTCAAAAGTGGAGTTCATGATAATCAAGATGAATGTTCAATCGATACATATTACTTCTTTCGTTTGAAATCAGTTTGAATTTGATGGCAGTTTCAAAATTTTAACTGTTCACTGAATCGAAGCGAATTCACATTTAGAATGATTCGAAAACCAGTTTCCACAACTTGGTTACAAGAGGCAATTTTTATTTGCTAAGAGTTCAGTTCTTGATTGAGGATTCATTGGACGATATATTATAATACATGAAAATTTCTATCATTCTTTGAATCCTTCATCCGTAACTTTAACTACACATATTCATATACCTATATTTATATAACAAATATTAAAGGCAAAACTTTTAGCATGACTGCCGTTGCATCTTGAATAATTTTTAAGACAACGTTTCAACTGTTCAAAGAATTTCAGCTAAAGCCCAAAGCTTAAACGAATATTCCTAGATTTTAAAGAAGAGCAACGTCCTCTGACTTCCTTCTTCGGCTGCATGCCGATTTGAACTGAGCTGAGGTCGCCTGTCAGTTTCCAAAATGAGGGCTGCAAATGTAACCAATAGTTGACACATGAAAAAGTCTCGGCAACCTTGAAGCATGAGAGTCTCTGGTCGATACTGCCACGGCAACGCCAAAACTTTGAGTCCAGAATCTGGGCAAAATCAGGCCACACACTTTCAAGCATGTGCTTGAGACCATCAAAAATCCATCAGCTAGTAAACTAATGGGGCGTGAAGCAAACACGGCTAATCTGAATGACTTTAGTTAACCAAGAACTAATTTAGCAGAGAAATTTAAATGCATATGAATACCTTTGCTCAAATTGAAAAGTTGACGCTGGAAGGCGGGATGATTAATTTGTTTAAGTGCAATTCCTATAGATAAAGAGCGTATTTAAAAGCCTTTGTTCTGGGAAAGATCCCGCAATGACAGTTTCCAAAGCAACACCGTACTGAAGTTCACATAAATTGTTTAGCAGTGACACCAATCGTACGAGGGCAAAAATGAATCCATTTTTTGCGAACGTGTAGGATATTATAGCTTGATTTTGCGTCGCTTTTTTAAATCAAAGCGAAAGCAAATCAGTGCGATACGATAGTAATGCGAAATGAGGCATGAAAGTGTGGTTTAATTTTATATCGCTCTCTCGAATCGAAGTGAAACTCAGTGCGAGACAATGGTAATGTGAAATGAAGTGTGAACCTGTGGATTAATTTTACGCCTTGAGTCAAAACAAAAAAATAAGCCCGATACAATGGGATCGTGACCAAGTTTTGCACGCACCAATGCTACGCTTCAATATAGCTATGCGATAAAAACAGTAAGTTGTCTTTACGCTCGTAGCGTCTGTACACTGTATCCGTAGGTACGCGTGACCGTGAGCTTGGGAGGCAGGGCAAAGACATTCTTTAGCAATATTTGACGATTATGAACCACTGAGTTTGATTGATGTCAAAAGATAGGCACTAGGGTTGAAAAACTCTATCTTGAAAAATGTGAAAACTAGTGAAATTTACCTTGAACTCTGTATGAACAAATCACTGTGGGAGGCTCTCATAATTATAGATATATCATAATGATTGACAGCATACCTTCAAACAGTGCGTTAAGAAATGCTCCGACAAAGAACTACACGTTTTCGAATAGACATTCTTAGAACGAACTCTCATCTTTGAAGAAAATATAAAAAATGTTCAATTCAGAAGTAGAGTTAAAATAATAGTATTGATTTCATTAGATAAAACATTAAACGGTGAAGAATTAAACAATGAAGAAAACAAGGCAACGAAAACTAACAAATAGTGAACAAAATCGAACAGAATTATGCAATCTGTGCTAACTGCTTGACAACGTCTTTTCCAGGTCATGCAATTGAAAGTGTCTCACTTGCAGAATTTACTCTCTCATGCTGCCGCTTTTTTTCAGTTGAAATTTGAATTTAGTTTTTCCAAAACGAGGGATGAAGCTCCGTGTATTAATTTCAGTACGTGCAAAAGTTTTGAGTCTATCACAGTTTGAAAAAAGTGAGGAAATACCTCTCTTAATTTGAGTACTATGATGAAAATAGGGATATTTGTACGACCATTATTGTTCTTTATGCTCTCTGTGGAATACCAGAGAAATTCTCAATGAAATTCGTGTTAGCATGCGCAGTTCTGTGCAACGATAATGATTTACTCAATGCTTGAGCGTCTTTCTTCAGTTCCTCTGACCTTGATTACATTTCAAGATCAGGAAGGAAGAGTGAATTTCCGGTGAGGGTCTGTGCCGGTTATTATCTAGTCAAGAACTATTAATTTGGATTCCTAATCATGTTATGAGGGGCATTATGATCACATCGATGCATTCAGCGCTTCGCGTGCCGAGGAAATGGCCTGGCTCGCTTGCATGCGATCTGTTGCCAGCGAATTAACTTTATCCCAATACTGAGGTGGAATGGTCTCAAAATACTCAGCTCCATGGACATATTGATCGAGATGTAAACTTGAAAATGTGTTGATGCATCCTCAGTTTGTCAAGGGCTCAGTTTCCCGAAGAAAACGACTCTTGGGTTTTTTTACGCTCAGTTTCACGCAGAATAAGACTTGTGGAGTTTTAACTTGTCTTAAACTGGAGAACAGGTTGGAGTTATGACTTAGGAGATAAAACATGCCATTTTCGCAGTAAACTGTCTTCAGTGATATCAAGTCAGTAGAATGCATTGAATCGAATGACAATGCTGGAGAGCAGATTGAAAGTGGTTGTAAGGGAAAGTCCATGATCATGATGAGTGGAGACTTGACTGAACATGAGACAGACTTAAGGTAAGATCTTCCGGGGCTAACCTTTACTTCAGCTCCTCAGGAGGAATAACTGTGGGAATTAGTCTCCCAGGGGAAAGATGTGAAATCTAGAGCTGAAGGTAGGTAGACCTTCCTTTCGCTGAAATAGAATAAATTTTTTAGTCATGCAACGGCCTATCTTGTGTTTGGTTCACAGGCGTCCTATTTTTCAGTACCTACTACTTTCTTCTTCAACTATTTTCTTGTTTCAAAAAGTTCTCTGAATCTTACTGTATCGATGAGTAGTGTGTGGGAACACATTTTGTGCATTCTGAAATTATATTAAATGGTGGCTTGTTCCTTCTATTCCTAAAAAACACCTATGTTGTGTTAAAATTGGCTTAAACTATTTTATGATAAATCAATCAACCTTTGCTTACACGATTTAGTGTAGTGCAGTTGTGGCGCGACATGGAGTATTGAGAAAGCCTCCAGAACATCGAGCGATTCTAGAAAAAGTTTTTCCTAGCGGGCAGCAGAGATACATGAAAGAGCTTGCCGTAATAAAATTTAACCCTTCAATGTACAATATATTTGAGAATCTTACAGGATGAAAAGTGATTTTTTGTCAAAGAGCTTTCGCATTGCGCTTTGCAGAACCCGTACACGGATGAGCAAATCGACACCCGCAACATTGCTTGCGTGGGCGTCTCTGTGGCGGTGGAAGACAGGCAAGATGAACCGCCGATCTTCCTGAATGCTCCTCCCATCACCAGGATACCGCCGACCATAAAGCCGGTGAGCCTCGTGACCGTGAACCGTACCACCATTAACGCCTTTAAGAATCACTCTTTCGAAAATAGTTCTCATTATTATAATATTTGTCGTTAAATTTAAATTTGCTTAAAACGTATCTTCTGTGCGATTATTTGTTGTCGCTGCACAAACATTGGAAGGCATGTATTTGGCTTCGAATTATCATTCACTGTGTTCGTTGAACTCAAGTGAAAATGATCATCCAATTTTTTAAGGCGTGAATCATGATAACCTAGCGTTATCTACCTGGTACAAAATGCAACACTAAATATGCATTGAGTTTTACAATCTGGATTTAAACACCTTCGATAATCATTCAACATGAGGGCATTGGTTCAGTTTACGAACATTGGTGAATTAGAATTACTGTTCTTAAAACAGAAGCGGTGCTCTGTGACACGTTCAGGTCCCTTCCCATGTCGATTCGAAGCTGAAGATATATATTCTGTATCCATCATCTATTTTTGTTTATTCTGTGGAAAAGATTTATATCAAAACGACCGTTCTTAGCAATTGTTAAAATTTCATTCTTCACTCATTTAACTATATATGAATGGATTTTATCACTTTTATATTCACGCAAACGATGAAAAAGAAGCCCTGATAAGTATCGATGCATGGCAAAAAGTTTCTTAACATTTCCTTGAAGCTTACTAATGTGAAATACCGTGCGCAAGAAAGGCCGAGCTAAGCACTGTAAATTTGTGTCTGCATTACATGTTGTAATGACTGAAGTAATCATTAAAGTGCTTCCAGTAACTTATGAGCAGGCGAAGAGCAACATTGTTTGCTGAGCAGGAGAATCGAAGTGGCCCAGCCTTTGCTGTGTAGCGATTAGTGTAGTAGAAAGCTTCAAATTTTGTTTATGCAGTTTGATTAATTTCCTGACAAACGTCACAGGTCTAAATTTCAAGGTAATTTCAGCTGAAATGGCTTCACAAGCGCCAAATTTTCAATAATTTGAAGAATGGCATGAAAAACCTTGAATTTAGCCCATCGCATGACATGCAATGGAGGGGGTGTGCACCCTAAGACTTTCTATTGTTTGGTAAAGTGCTTAGATCCTTTGATGGTGAGCCCAAAGTCCCGGCCTTTGTTGGTCTTTGAACATCAGCGTTCATGGAGTCCATTGCCACTTCAAAGGCATTCTTACAAGCACAAAGACTTTCTTTGTCACGGACTGCTCACGATTCTTGGCTGAATCAATGAAGACCTGGGCAGTCGAGGGCGGACAGCTTCTGCAGGCTGCTGACGAACATCTTTGTTGTGTTCGAGAACGCCGGACTTTATTCAGCTTAGTCGCTGTCCTGAAATTCAGTTGTAAAAGATTAATTTGACTGTTTTAGCAACAAGGGGTCTTGGAAAGTACCGAAATCCCCAATTAATAATCATAAATCATCAAAAATTTGAGTGGGTTAACTATCACCTGAGCAAGGGCGTTCTTTCGAGGTATTACGTGGATGAAAGTTGTCAGAAAGTCGCATCAAAAGTTTCCTGTCGAAATTACAAACTGATCCCTCTAATGGGATTTGGATGAAGTGAAATTTATAAATCAGATTCACATCGTCATTTTCGATATTATTTATTCTATCTTAAATGCTTCTTCACAATTACTAGGAAAAATTTGTCCACCGCTCATGCCCTTGATTAGTGAACTGGGCAATGGTAGGCAGAGTTTTCAAAATTGTGTTAACGACATATAACCTTAGAGCGTCCTTCAAACCAGAGTCCTGCCATCGTGAGCTCGGATGAGCTATTCCGGGGTTGTCGTTTAGACGACACGATAACTACAGTAGTTCAGTACTGAATCGACCGCTTGTTTTTTATGAGCGATTCAAAAGCTCCATGACGACAAATCTTATTGATGAAAATGAATCTGCCAGTTTTTGATTCATTTAATTTTAAATGGCTCACTAATCAATCATTAACTCAACCACTAACTCAATTTTCATAAATACTTAGTGAAAACTAAGAGGAAGGCTCCATCTATTCAATGCCCGTTATTTTCAAAATTGATCTCTAAAATTAACTCTAATTTAAGGTAACGATTGAACTTCAGTTTCTCACTTTGACCTCAACCTAACACTTTGCTACGGAGGGGATTTTCATTGGTCACAAAGTGAATTGTCATAAATACGTTATTAAAGCTAAATGAAGGTACGATCCAGTTAATATTTGCTATTTTTGAAATTGGATACTAAAATTCGCTTTTAATTTGAGTTGAATATTGAACTTAAGATTATCCAATTGAGAATAAAGAGTTAACCCACCGCAGTTAACGTGTTGATCTCATGCTGCTCAGGGAGACGTGCTGGTGCAGCTGACAGCGAGAGACGGGGACCAGGGCGAGCCGCGGCCGCTGCGCTTCTCCATCCTGCCCGTGTCCGCCTCCTACTCTGACTTCTTCAAGGTGGACCCCTTCAAGGGTGAGCTGGGAGCTATGCAAGCGGGAGTTTGATGGAGGAACAGTGGGATGGGTACGAAAAGAATGAAATGATAATGAATAAAAAAATAAGATTCAACGAAAATGTGATTTTATTTGAAGCAACAGTGTGTTAATGGAAAGGAAATGAATTGAATGATAATGGATAAAAATGGAATTAAAGAAAATGGGTTTCGACGAAAGAACAGTGTGATAATGAATATTAAAAGAATGACATAATAACGGATAAAAAAAAATTAAAGGAAGTGTGATTTTGACGAAAGAACAGTGTGATAATGGGCATGAAAACAATTCAGTGAGAATGGATAAGAAAAGAATGAAAAAATATTGATTTTGACGAAGGAACCGTGTGGTAATGGATACCACATGAAATAAATGATAATGGACGAAAAAAGAATTAAAGAGAATGGGATTTTAATGAAGGAAAAGCGTGATACCGAATCTGAAAACTAGATGGGTATGATAAGTAATGCAAAATGGCTGCGGAAATTGTAAATTGAATAGTTACTTCTACTATGACACGTACACTGTAGTACATGCACTTCTGTATGTATGTGAATTATATTGTTCGAATAGGCTGACTCTGGGTGGTGTTTGCTCGAAGTAAGAAAAGGATTTTCTTCTTTTTCATGTAAGATATTGAAAAACACAGTGTTCGTTGGGTGAACACAAGAAAAACTTCTTCTCCTTGTTTTCACGACTCTAAATCACATGCAGTAGGAATGCTGCAATCCACTCTTGCTTTCAATGAATACCTCGTTTTACAACTAAATCTGATTCATTTTAGTGAGTTAATTTCGAGATCATGCTTTTTATCCCAAAATTTACAAAAGCATACGCGAAAAGATGCCGGAAATTATGCAGCTTATCGTATTGTATTTCCTGTAACCAAATTTTGAGCTCGAGCAAATACAATACCACATTTTAAGATAACGCTTCATCGAACAAAATCTTATGATTACTAGTATACGGGGTTTTAGAGCCAAACTTATTAAATCTGCTATATCATACGATAATACGGTATTTTAAGATCCTTCCAACAGGTGAGCTTGTCCTGTTACAGGATTTCAGTATAATTTGAATTCCTCCATCAACAAATTCATTTTTGAACCCACGTTACATTCCTCAATAATCTTAAAATGGAAATAAAAAAGTATAAATTCACATAAAAAGGTTTTCTAAAATCGTAGGCTCGGTGGAGATGGTGGAAACGATCACTAAGCTCATGGAGAAGATGGTGACAATGGAGCCGATTTTGATGACGGTGACCGCAGAGGAGGTGGAGACTTCAGTCACGCAGTACCCTGCGCTCTCCTCCAAAATCGAGATCGCTTTCGTCCTTGTGGACTCGGATTTGCCTCTGCCGAAATTCGTCTACCAAAAGTAAGTTGAGACCGAGATCTGTACCAATGGTACTTTAACTTCCACACTACGTACAGCTTTCGAAGATTCTCATTCGCATTTCCGGAGTTCTCTTATTGCTCGTTAAATAGAATCAATGTTTTTACATTGCATGTATTGCGTACGGCTCACACAGCAATTAACCTGAAAATCGGGAAAATCACCGTTGGAATATCCAAGACTATTCATATCAAAATTAACTTCTTCAAAGTCGAATTTAAATTCAAGTTTCCAAAACTCAAACTTATGTTTCACAATTATTCATTTTTTGGATATATAAAAAATTAACATTTAATTCTGTGAACGCATCATGAGTTGATATGTTATTTTATATTTGAATTTTCTTTATTTAATTTTTGTTTACGGAATTGGAAAGTATTTTCAGCGTCGTTTTTAAGGCTCAAATTTACGTCTTGCGTCGTAAGAAAATCATTGAATACCGAGTGTGACTCTAGTGAACGCGTCTCTTGAGTTGGTTCAGCACATTAGCTGTTACGTGACCTACCAGTGGTCACTAAGCCATTTCCCAACAACTAAACACCAGTGGTCACAAACTAGATTTAATATCTACTTTATCGAAACCGAATGCAAGGGCAGCTCTATCGATCTCTTATCCTTTTCAATGCTGAATTTCGAAATTTTGCTTAATTTTAGCTATGCATTGAATTTAGGTTTGACTTTTGATATTTGACATGTTTCTCTGTTAAAATAATAAAATAACAATCTCTCTTTTTCAGATATGCTGGAGAAATTCGAGAGAACAGCCCTCCAGATTCTCAAGTGTACTTCGCAAGTCCGTTTCTCAGTAGAGTAAGTCTGGAAGACAAGGTACTGACTCTGACCCAGGTGACTTTTACCCTGTTCCGGAATGCTCCTTTTTTAATTAAATTCAATAGCTTGGAAAGAGAGTATATGCCAAATTAGGTTTAAAATAGGTAAGAAACCCTCTGCAAAGTGGGTAAATTACAAAATAAAACATTTTCTTGCTGCTCATCAACTCAAAAAAAATTAAAAGATTTCAATTGCTTCCGTGATTAAGAGCTCAAATTGATGAAAGTTTTTTATTAATCAAATACCCGACGCTTCAGTTCATTGCAATTAAAAGATATCTCGCTCAAATCTAACAATGGCTAAATGTTCTTAATGAAACTGATCAGAGTTTCATCAATCTTCATTGTAGAAGCGTGTTGTTGAATATTGAGTCAAACATTAATGATAAACACTTTTCCAATGACACAATCAAATTTAAAAGCCAAAATCTAATCATTGGAAGACTTTTTCTTCAAATAGATCAACAATTTATTCAAGCTTTATTACTCCGTTGGAATATTCTACACATCAGAAGATTATTTGCAACATCCTTGGAAATAAGAGGCAATACTTTCTTTCCATCCTATTGTTAGTTTAGTCTTCTCTGCGGTTAGTTCGAACACGCTTTCTGCCTGGACGTCGCTTACACGGTCGCTGAAAACCTGGAGGAAGATCGCTGAAAATCCTTCCAGGGAGACTTGCATGGCCACTTTCATCGGGAATGGTCTTCTTCTCGGCACTTTAGTGCGAGTTCTACGTTGAAGTTAAATGTTCGACTCGAACAGGATTAGTTTACTCGCTTCCTTGATTTCATGCGCCGCTGAAAACCCTAATGAAACTCGAGTTCTGTATTCGATAGGATAGTAACAATATTAGCTTGCTCGATACCTTGATTTAGTGCGTCCCTGAAAACCCTCATGAAACTCGAATTCTATATTCCATAGAAACAGGATTAATTTATTCAATTTCTTTATTAAATGCGTCACTAAAATCTAGAACGCGACGTGAGTTCTATCCTTGTATTATATAGAAACAGGATTAATGTATTCAATACATTTATTTAGTGCGCCGCAAAATTCAAAACAAGACGCGAGTTCTGTATTCGTGAGACATAGGATCAGTTCATCCAATACTTTTACTTAGCGTGGTGCGAAAATTCATGACTGACAAGAGGCGTTTGACTGATTGACTTTTAGAATGAATTGGTTTTGGAATCACTTTGCAAATGAAATTTTGACAATGTGACATCGAGGAAATTAGCTTAGATATTTTAAATTGTGCTATCCTTCTTTGCTGTGGCGTTTTCAGGTTTGGAGATATGAATAATTGTTTATGATAATATTCCTAGCACTTTTTACGGTGAGGAAGTGAACATTTTTAACTGCGGACTTGTTTTTTCAAAATGTTTTTGGAGTCTTGAACGACTATTCTTTAAATGCTTGCTTATTTAATAAAGCTGTTGAATTATTCTCTTATTATATAGGAAAATAATGCTCCATTATTATTTTTGAATGTTATGCTTTTTTAAAATAACAGCACAGAGCTTACATTTATAATGCTATTAACTTTCTAAACAAAGATATTCTCTTAGACTATTTTTTAAAGCTATTATGAACTTAGTTACCTCTAGAAAGCTTTGCATGCCTCAGTTTTTAAGGTAATAATCAAATCTAACAATATTTGATTTTCTCAATTGAGAGTTCCAATCAAAAAATCTTCAAATTAGTCGCTCGTTTCACTTTTTATAGTTCCGCTTCTTATTAAACTTACATTTATTGAAATAATTATTTTATAATATTAACAGAATGTATCTAAATGGTGCAACAGGAAGAGCTTTTGATATAATTGCTTCTAAACCTGAATGTATTTTATCGATCAATTATCTATTAATTTACTAGCCTCAATTCGATCGAAAATTAACAACTCGATGCTTCTTCTACAGTGATGCTTTTTTTGCGTTTAGCAGGTATAAATATTTGATAATATGTAATATAGCAAAAAAATTGTTATTAATGCGCCCTGATTTTTGGTTTTTCTGCGATTACATGGTTAATCTATTTCTCGTTACTGGATGCTAAAGAAAATTTAAATGAAGTAGCCATTTTGTAAATAGTAAATTCTGTGAAGCCCTGAAACTTAAGGGTTTTCCTGGCCAGGAAATTCCATTTTTCCATCAACGCCAAGTGAATTGTAGTGTCAGCTTCTCTTCCATTATACGTTTATTTTTTCATTTAAGTGAATAGCAGCGTCTCTTCGTACTTCATCAGCTATGTCACATGCCACACATAAAGTGGACAAAGAAATTTGCATAACTTGCAAAGCGTCCACCGTACCACGATAAAGACATAATATTTTGGTAACTTCGCTTATTCGAAAAAAGCCTTACTAGCTCCACCGATAAGGCGAGTCTGTCTTGGCAAAGCCTTGTTTTGACGAATCCCTGTCAGATACTGTACTGTATTTGATCCTTGTTCGGTATTTCTTTGTCGCTTTTTGCTCAGGGGCGGCCGACATGGCGTACGCCTTATTTATGATTCTTTTGGTATTGATTGACCTTTTTCAAAACATTTTCACACATTTTGGTATTCGAGTTCATGTATTTTGTTGTTTTAACTAAACCATTTAGAGACCCAATGCTTTACAAATATACACATGCTTGTCGTTAAATTAAAATTTTGGGAGTTCCATTAGCTGTACATTGCTCTTAACTGAATCTCTAGAATTTTGCGTATTTGTAATGCACATCAATAGAACTAAATGATAACAATGGGATTATACAAATTTTTCCAGACTCATCTGTACGTGGCGGTTCATAATAAAAAATTTGTTGAATTTCATCTCAAATTAAATACTACTGGGATGGGGCTTTAAGATGTCGAGGTCTCAGAATGAAATGAGAGCTATAAAGTTTAACTCATAGAATTTGATTTTTTCCGCATTTTTTAACGTCGCCAATGTAAAACCAGGGCGTCAAAGGGATTTTTTCACTGACAATCGAAGGCGACGACGGAATATTCGCCGTCACGCCCTCAGTCATCCGCGATTCTTCAGACTTCGTCATCAACGTCAAGAATTCCCAGCTGCTCGACTACGAGGCTCGCAAGAGCGTCGCCTTCAAGGTAGCGTGACCAAACTCGAATTTGATTTTGGCAGGTCCCCGTTTTTTTTATTTTTATGTTCTCGGTTTTTAATTTGTTTTGAATATGTTTTTGGCATCCAACTTCATTTTGCATACGAAAGTCTTGTGGTGTGTCTCGGGAAAACATGGTAATTCACTCGAGTTTTTTGTATCTGCATTGAGTTGGCAACTAAATGACGAGCTGTTCTTCGAGTTTAGTCAACGTAGGCAGCTGGAATTTAAATAAGCGTCTAGTAAACTGTAAATGTAATCAGTCTTTTTCTCAGTTAGATTTTATAAATTTTATTTATAAAACTGTTAACCCATCATATTCTAGCTTAACCTAACCTAACCTGAACCCATCATCTGTGTTTTAACGTTAAACAAATCGTGAAAAGTTATAGATTTCTCTATTTGACACACGTGGGGAGAGCCACCAGAGTTGAATTTAAGCATTAGGCTTAGCATGTCCGTCGCGCAGGCTCATATTCATCGAAAGTGAGCGGGTGGTCATCCTTATACTGAAAATTCTGGCATTTCAGATGTTTCAAATAGCACATGATGAAAATGACAAAAATGGTAATAATAATGATAATAGGGATGACCTATTATAATAATTGCTCAATGGTCTTTCAGGTGGTGGTTCAGGCTAATGAAATCGGTATTTTTCTCAAGTTTCTCCTGATGCTTTAACTTAACTTAGTTAAGACGTTGACTCTGTAAATTATTGAAATTTGAATCACCTCATTACCACTGAATGAATTTTAAAAAATTTTTACTAAAAAAATTGAATTTGAGATTAACGAGAAAATGTTATGAACCAGCAAATACTAAACTCGAATTTCGCATATAAAATTTGGATGGACTGTGTAATGAGTTACAATTATTCAAACCTTAATTTGGCAAATGCTAACGTTGTAATTTCTTCCCGCTGCAGCTGATTGCTCGTCCAGTGACGGGCGGCCGTCAGACGTCAAGCGAAGCAGAAATTACGGTCTCCATCTTGGACACCAACGACAACTCGCCTGTCTTCTCCATGGACGTCTACCAGGCAACTTTCTATGAGAACATCACAGCTTCCACTTCTATTCTGAGGGTGCGTGCGATAGCCATGCTATGCATGAACCTTCCGCGGTAAAAAGCTGTTCTTGAAGATTCTAAACCAACATGATAATTAGTGTTTCTCGAGACTCGAAGGATGTATGATGGTAATATGACGCAACAATAAAATATTTTGATACCCTGCGTTATCTTAAGCACGTAAATTCTTCAGAATTTCATCATAAACGATTTGCTTTTGATTTTAATTCTTGATGCACGGTTATGAATCACAATGAAATCTTGTTTGATTACTACCACACATTTAAAGTTTTTTTTTTAAATACGATATTGCATATTTTGATCAACGTAACATGAAAATATGACTTGAATAAATTTTACATCCCTCGATTTCACTTTTCAGAAAACAAATGAGTAAATTTCCATTAAAATTTACAGGTCCGTTTGATAATTCACTCTTTGCTCTGAATAAATCTACGATAAGAGGGCGGACTGACACCGTATTTGAGGTGTGATACGTTCGTATGAATGAAGTTCGAGCTCATGCCTGTAGGGAAAAGTAAAAAGCATTGAATGTACGAAATCAAAACTGTACATTGCGGTCATGGAATAAAAAAATCCGTTTGAAAATGTACTGAATCACTCTATTAATGTAGGTACATATTATATCATGCATTTAATTGATTCAAACATTAAAAAGGAAAAACCGTGCATCAGAACGATGCTATGTGAATGAAGTGAAAATATTTGTAGAAACAAATTCTGTATAATAAAGGCTCCGAATATTCAACTGTTAAAAACGCACAAATTTAATTGCGGGCTCGTTTTACGTTTCCATTTGTCCACATCATCATATATTTTCTTCTGATGCACCATTTGCAAATTTGACATATTCTACTTTCCCTAGCATTCCAGCTTCCTCTTCGCTGTTATGGTCACGCAAATCATTTCGAAATAGCTTGATTCTGAAACATTCAAAGTAAACAATACCGGTGAAACAATATCCTGAAACGGATCATATGTTTGAATGTGTTATCATCTACTGTTCAGGTGACGGCTACGAACAAAGACAGCGGATCGTACGCGTCTGTCAATTCAAAATTTGACATTTTTCATTTCCTTACCATTCGAAATCCCTCTCCGCCGTCATGGGTGCACAAATAATTTCAAAATAGCTTAATTCTGGAGTATTCAAAGTAAGCCATGCCGATGAAACAGTATAGAATTGATTTTGATACCCCGTACCAATTTGTATCCTATGTTTCAATGTGTTATCATGTATTGTTCAGGTGACGGCTACGGACATAGACAGCGGACAGTACGCGTCCGTGCGATACACGCGCCTCAACGGCCGCATGGCCGACCGTCTCTCCCTAGACCCCATCACGGGCGTCATCACCTGCGCCACCAGCAACCATGACTTCGACCGCGACCATAACAGCGAAGGTGCTCCAGACATTCTTTTGGGGGCGTTTGATGACTCTGTGGGACTAATGAATACTTTCGAGGGTATTTGATAACTAAGTGAGAGTAATAAATACCGTTCAAGACATTTGATAATTTAGTGGGAGTAATAAATACCGTTGAAGACATTTGATAACTAAGTGGGAGTAATAAATACCGTTCAAGACATTTGATAATTTAGTGGGAGTAATAAATACCGTTGAAGACATTTGATAATTTAGTGGGAGCAATAAATACCGTTCAAGATATTTGATAAATCCATGGGAGTAATAAATACCATTGAAGACATTTGAGAAATCCGTGGGAGTAATAAATACCTTTGAAGACATTTGAAAAATCCGTGGGAGTAATGAATACCGTTAAGGGCATTTGATAACTAAGTGGGAGAAAAAAAATACCGTTGAAAACATTTGATAACTAAATGGGAGTTATCAAGACAATTGAAGACATTCAATAACTCCGGGGGAGTAATCAATGACTTTAGAGACGTTTGATGACTGCGTGAGAGAATTCGGGAATTACAACAAAAGAAACTTGAACCAATGCGAAACCTGAACCAATTACCAATGCGAAAGCTTAAGCGAGTATTTAATAAATCTGTTGAAATGCAATTATGTTCAGAAATTATGATGGAGATGACCTGCTAATTTGCGTAATTTAACTATTTTCATTAAACAGTATACATACATGAAGATGTTTCTGTTAAGAGAAGCGAATAAAATATTTCTCATCTTTTCTTAAATGCCTGCTTCGTCTCGGAGTTTTCACCTATTCAATGATGATAACTAATCATAGGAAAATAGACTCCTTACACACCGCCACTACGCGTTCTTTACGAAAAATAAATGGTATAAAACTGCCTTCGAATTGAGCCAAGACTCTCTTTCCTTGATTTTCTGCAATGTCTAATATTGTCACGGATGACTTCTGTACAACCAACAACGGAAATTTGATGATGTTTAGTGTTCATAAAACTACAGCTACTAGTCTGCATGCTCTAGGGGATTGCGCTCAGTTCTCACACTGGTTGAAAATACTGCATCGATTGAGATCGTACAGGCACAGCAGAGGCTGTTCAAATGTCCGACTTAACGCTTTCAAATGTAAAAATTCACTAAAATGAATTTATGCCACGCAGAGTACCAGCTGACAGTCGAAGCACGGGACGACGATGGCAGCGGCAATTCGGCCACAGCACGCATCATTTTGCGCGTCAAAGACGTCAACGATGAAGCTCCTCAGTTCAAGCTGAAGATATACGAAGGTGTCCTTAACCCGAATGGAAGGAGCCTTCGAGAGCCAATCAACATTGAAGCTATTGATGAAGATGCAGAAGAGCCCAACAATCAAATTAATTACATGCTCGAGCGAACTGCTTACAGTGACTATTTTGTGATCGATTTGATCAGAGGAGTCCTCAAAGTGCGGACTGGAGTTGAAGTTCCAAGGGTGAGTCTGGTAATGCCAGTGTAAACTGAAAATATGATACGAGTTCTTGTTGCAGCACTGCTTTTAACTTTGGCGTGGGCTTATGATGCCACTGTTTGTGTATTGGTATTGTATCAGATGAGATGAGCATCATTTTATGTAGCACAACTGAAATGGATGAGATGAAATTTCCAGGAAATGTGCATAATTACTGGAAACGTAATATTATAAGGGTTATGATTTTATGACACCGCTGTGAAAAATTATCGATGTAAACATTTCCAAATATTGGCATGTCTATGCAATTCAAACCTTGGTAAGCCAAGTGAAATTTGACTGATGTTTTTTCCTTTTTTTCAGCTTCCTTTCCATAGAAACAGAGTCATCCACCGACTGGATGCCGTAGTGAGGAAGAAGCGGCAAGCTTATCAAAACGTAGATACCGCCTTCGAGTCGGTGGACAGGGGAGCGTACATCCCACTGACTGTGCGGGCCACAGACCTTGGTGAGTATTGCTCACATTTTCACTGCACTCAGCGAATGTTACGACGTTCATAGAAATATTATGACGGCATCATTTGAGAGCACTTCGCTACCTGGGAGTGGGGAGGGTGGCTCATCCGAGAAGAAAATTTACGAAGTTAAAGTTTCAGGGAACTTGGAGCGCCATCTTCAGGCGTGGCTATAGAATCAACGCTTACGTTTAAGCATGCATTTCGTGAGGGTTTTTTACATTTTCGTGTGACTCCTGTAAAAGAGTTTTATGAAAATGAGTTTATTGCATTGAAATTCTGTAAAATTATTTTGTCCAACAGTTTAAGAACTGGTACTTACCATGAAGTATTTTCGTGGTATAAAATCAAATTTATATTTCACGGACTGTAAAATCCCACGAGCAAGAGTTCAGATGTCTAGTACTTACTCTGGTAAATCACAGGGACACTACGTGTGAGATATTTGAATTACAAGATTCGTTAAATGTCTTAAATTTAAAAAGAAGCACTGCAGAGAACTGAAAATGAGAACGAAAATGACGCAAAGAGTGAGAATGAATCGGCTCTCGTAAAAGACGCAAAGGTGATCCGATACCTAAATGAACATTATTCATAGCAAAGGTTTCAGAATTAATGAAATTCCGTTTTTACTGCTGAAACATAAAAATGATTTTAATTATTCGAAAACGTTTCCAATGAAAAACGTACACTTTAACACCGGTTCCCTTTTTTATCATCTCATTTGTTTCCAAACTGCACTCGTTTCCTGCCTCGATAAATACAATGAAACAGACACGAGTTCAGTAAAGTTTCAAGTAGTGTAAATTCTGAAAAACAACACAGAGTTAATTGAGAAAGTGTTCCAGAAGTTGAATAAATGATTCTGGTGCAATGCGACTGAAAAAGTCGTTTGACAAAGTTCGCTTGAGTGGTTTTGCGTTTCAGAAATTTTGTCATCCGTTCGTTGAAGTTATCCTGTACGGATCGTACAAGGTGATTCTAACGTACATTGGTCTGTTGGAGATTGCGATGTACGCAGCAATAAAAGCTCTTAAGATTGGTGTTTTAAGCTTTAAACATTTTTTAAAAGTTTTCCAAACTTCAACGAGCTGAAAAGTAGTTGTTAGAACTGTACATATTAGTTATTCATCGAAAATTAGGGAAAAGATTATTCTAGCAAAAGGCATAAATGATGGAGAAGTTATAAAAAAACTGCGCTTAATTTGGCTTAGGAGAAACAGTGTGTTTAATTTCAGTAAGTCCAACTTCATACATCGTTTGAGAGTACACGAGGAATTCAACGGTACTTCAGCTTTGTTATGACAAAATTCTCATTGTGATTTGATGAACAGATTTCGATTTAAAAATCCTTGTTATTTCAAGGCAACATTCACTGTAGGCAGAAAAATACGTCAGAATGATTTAGTCTTTACATATTTAGCTTATTATTTTACACAAAGAATCTTGCTCACATTCAACAATTTTGACACAAACAGGGTCACCGCCGCAGAGCAACATAGTGACCGTGAGGATCTACACTAAAGAATACGTGGAGATGTCCATGACGTTCGTATATCCCCTCAGCGCTTCTGAAGTCAACAGATACCAGGTGCAATTGCCAGAAATTATTGGTTTTACGAGTGTCTTGAATAATACGGGTGTTACTACCTGGCCATGGCAGGATTCAAACGGGTACATTTGCAACCACCGTACGTCGTTGTATTCCTATACCACACACATGCTCTATTACGCTACATTCAGGGGAGTAGTTATAAGTTCTAAATTGTTGGTGGCTGAGTAAATATTGTCTACCTCCTATATTTTGGCAGTTCATTTTTTGAAAACATGGCTGGAGTGAGGATACTTGAAATTGTGGATGATGATAACATTTCTGTGACTAATTGCGAGGACTGGCGCCCCCAGAAGAGATGCAGTTAGGTTACCTCGGCTATAGATGGACCTTCGCTGCTTCAATCATTCGTGTATATTTTATATCTTTTAGTTCCTCCCATTCTTTGCTATCTCTTCTTTTCTCTTCTTCCTCTACCTTTTTAACTTACCGTTTCCATGCGCAGGGTACCCTGTGTGGGAACACACCTTGCGCACAGATTCCATGCTTTTCTACAGTTCATAATGGATGGTCCATTTGCTTCGCTGTTTTGAGACAGCCTTTGCTGTGGCTAAGAATTTTAACTAACTAATAAAATAATAATTTTAATAATAATAATGACAATGAGAATTCAATATATCATGAAAAGTTCTAACTGTTACTCATTCACTGGGTTTTGCTGAGGAGCTTTATGAACAGCTTGGCTGTAGAACACATTCCCTGTACTAGTGATGACAGGAGTGCTCATTCGTATGATTTTTTAGTTTAACCATATTATTTAGAAATCTTGATAAAGAACTCCCACTGCAGAATTCAATTTCTTCCTTTCATTTATTCTTTACAAAATAAACACTTTTAATGGACGATGGTGTTTATAAGGGTGATCTGAGCAAATATCATTTACTCAATGCTTAACTAGGAAAATCGCAGCAGAAATATTTTCGTCCAATTTTGAAATCGACAATATACGTCCATGATATACTTTTATTTACTCAATGCTTAACTAGGAAAATAGCAGCAGAAAATTTTTTCGTCAAATTTTGAAATTGGCAATAGTTCTCAATGATATACGTTTGTGCTCGGGTGAGCAGGGCCAAGTGAGGGATACGCTTGAGATCATCACGGGTGCCAGCACCGACATCACTCGCGTCGAGCCTTACAGGGGCGGCCTGCAGGGCACGGAACAGGACGCTGGAAAGTGAGTGTCCGCATGCCGGCAGTCTCGTGTGTTACCGTCGAATGTTGCGACGGCAAGTGAGTGTCCGCATGCCGGCAGTCTCGTGTGTTGCCGTCGAATGTTGCGACGGCAAGTGAGTGTCCGCATGCCGGCAGTCTCGTTTGTCGCCGTCGAATGTTG
>JACJUY010000363.1:211588-226113 GCA_014220935.1 Platorchestia sp. MABIK
ACATCGCACTTCAAGTGGTAAATAACCTTAATATACTTAATCTTATGACACAAACTTAACAAACTTAACAAGCCCAGCTTTCATTACAGAAATTTAAAACTATTTTGTAACTGAATTCAAGAAAAAATTGGCAACATGGAACTTTAATCATTGCATAACATTAAAAACTAATCTTATAACCCTGACTAAACCAATTTCATCAGTTCAGCCCAACTACAGAGACTCAGAAGTACTGTCAATGAATTCAGGAATCAATGGATGAAACGAGGTTCTTCAACTTGTTAATCTAGTTTTTAAATTTTCTTCAATGTGTATAATTTGACACAAAAGTCTCAACATCACATAATTGCACCAAAAATTTTGTCCTCATACATTTTCAATCAGTCATTTGATGACATTATTTCCCTTTATTAATCTATACATTTCACCGGGTGGCCCAGCAAAGTGTGGACAAATGAAAGTTATGTTTTTCAGTTATATGAAGGCCAATCAAAACAACTCATGTATCAAATAAAAGAGAAATGAATTTTCTTTATTAAAATTTCAAAATTATTCAACATATCCTCCTTTCTCCTTGATAACCTGGCGGAGAAAAGGAATCATCTGATCACACGTGGCACGCACAGTTCCAGCATCAATTTCTGCAAACGATTTGGTCAGTTTTTGCGTCAGAACCTCCACACTTGAGTGGGATACAGCGCAGGACTTCTGCTCCAAAATAGACCATATTTCAAAGTCCATTGGATTTAAATCAGGAGAAGATGGAGGCCTAAGTTCCTTGAGCCAAAACCATTCGAAATTGTTTTTGCATCAGTCTTGGACCAATCTGGCTGCGTGAGAGGTTGCTCCATCCTACTGAAGTGTAATTCCTTCATTTTCAGTGACTCTCCTTGCCCAAGGAACAACTTCATCCTTCAACATCTTCAGATGAGCATGTCGCTTGATTTCGACACCAGCCTCCATGAAAATCAAAGGGGTTTTGAGACCTGTGGAGGCAACTCCTGCCCACAACATTACCGCAGCTAGTTTCCATCTCCAGAATGAAGTTTGACGTTCAACAGGCACTGAATCTTGGGGCAGAAGTTGTATCCTATTCAAATGTGGAGGTTTTGAAGCAAAACCTGACCAAATCTTGGCCAGAAATTGACGCCGAAACTGCGTGCCACGTGTGATCAGGTGATCCCTCATCTCCGCCAGGTTATCAAGGGGAAAGGAGGATATGTTGTATAATTCTTAAATGTCATTAGAGATAATACATTTTTCTTTTGTTTGATACATGAATTGTCTTGATTGGCCTTCATTTAACTGAAAAACAACTTTTATTTGTTAACGCTTTGCTGGGCTACACAGTATATCTATTCTTTCATAGGTAAATCTGATGCTCCAACATGGACAGGAGTTTCCTCACCTTGCTGGAAACCTCAGCCCAGATTTTTTCTTGTGCTTTTAGCCAAGGATCCTTGGGAAGGATAGGCACCTGAGGATAAGCCTCATCCAGGTACTCCATGTTGACCAAGGACTCGCCCAGAGTGCTGCCGTCTGCTTGCTCCAGCACGGGCACCAAGCCCAGGGCAGTGCGGGCCAGGAACCAAGCAGGCTTGCGCTTCAGGTTGATATTGACCACATCAAATCTGGCAAAACAACCCTGATGTAGCATAAAGTGAACAGCCAATAGAGCATGGCAAGGAGAGAAGAGAACAGCCTCCTCAGTAAAATCAAACAATAATTTTTACTGAAAAGGCACTTTTGAACATTTTCAATATGATTGAATAATGCATTAGAATTTTTCAAGCCTAAAGACACTAGTGAAGGCATGGCCTGTGATTAGATTTTAAGTTAGTATGAGCCTCCCTAACTACAACTAAGGTGGTTGAAAGAGAGGAAAGATGAAGGTACCATTTAGGATGAGTCAAAAAGAATGGGGAATCTATGCATACAGTATATTGTATATTTTTGCTTAAGATCCTCAGTGCATAGAAATAGCAAGTTAAGAAATAAGTTGATAAAACAAGATCAAAGTTGACAAAAAAGTAGTTGAAGCTGAAACACAGGATAACAGTGAGTGGAAAATTGATGGCTTGCAAAAGAACAAAAAATTTTTTCAAGAAAAGGATGGCTTACTGTACATTTCGCTCTGGATCTCACATTTTTCATAGTCTGTAATAATATTAAAAACTTCAAAATTACCACACAAATTTTATCAGGTTGCACCAAAGTCCTGTCCAATTTTTACCAGTGAGATAAAAAAGTCAGAATATTTCAAGCAACATTTATTTATTCAATAACATATTCTCTTTCATAAGTTACCACTTCTGCTTACCAATTTTTCAATGCCTCATTTACAGAATTACTCTTTATTATTATTTCTCCGTAAATGATTGCCCAGACTCCTAAAGAGATAGAAGCCAAAGGCGCAGCATCTGGAGAATTGGGCAGATACATATTGCGTCATATTACAAAGTTTGAATTGTGTCTAAAGTCAATGCAGACGTGCATTGTCTTGCTGAAGCCTGATACCTTTCCTTTCCTGATTGACCAAAGCTGGGCATTTCTTTTCCCAAGTAGGAAGTATTTAGTCTTTGCAGCTGCCAACAGTGCAGTTCTGCAGTGGTTCAAATTTTGTGGGACATACGGTATAATATAATTTTCATCTTCAGTAACAAGCTCATCCAAAAAGATGGTTACAATTGATGGGAATACAAAGATGTGCAGGCATTCACGTGCTGCTGATGATTGGCAGCAGAGAGGTCATAGGGAACTCACTTTCTAAGCTTGGGCTTCTTTCCCAGCTCCTTTGAGTAATGTTGAATTATCCTTGCACTCACATGAAGTTCAGAGCTCAGTAACCTCATGGATACTGCAGGGTTAGCTAAAGTGTTGTCTTCCATAAAGCTGCATCAAAAAACTGGTCAACATACTTGAAGGCTATCTTTGAGGCAGCTGTTAATAAATTATACATCTTATGGGAAACTGAAACAGCATTATTGGTCTTATGTGTTCAGTAGATGGCTCCATATTAATTGAAGGATTGAAGATAAAAATGACTTAATGTCCACGTACTTTACTGCTGAGTGTATGGAACACCACAATAGACCGATTGCCTCGCAGAATAGATCACAAATTTATACCTTTCTCTGCAACACGAATTCAAACTTATTACAATAAGAAAATGGGTAAGATTTTGGTACTTCCTGATAAAAAGCAAATAACTCCATAGAAGAGAAATTAAAATAGTAAACTCATTCATTTATTATTCAACACTGTGATAGAAATTCTTCCAGAATCACTCCATAGAGATCAACAATAAAAGCTGCTATCAAGGGACAATAAGAGTGCTTAAGTCACAACCCCCACAGTACTGGGCGAGTGATATCTTAGAGTCATAACATGTCACAGATGTGATTGTGCCCAAGATGTGGTGTTTCCCTCATCTATATTTTTCAATCCTGTCTATTAAACTTAGCCCTTGGTGGTATTGTCATTCCTTCATCATCATTTTTTAATCTCATCAAGCCCTGCCACTAGAGATATATTGTTTTTATCTCCTTAATGAACAATGAGTTGAAACGTCGTTCGTTCCTACTTTACACAATATTGTGTCTTTGATACAGTCACTTCTCCATCCTCAACTTCCATTTCTTTCTATATAACCTTGAGACTGAAAACCCCATTTGAGTGTACAGGTTGTAGTAATTCATTCATTTTGTATTTTCCAATGCTACCCATCAAAGCCAGATAGATAAGTATCAGATAGAGAAGTAGTTTGAAAAGGTTTAGGTTTGGCAGTATTAAACAAGAGTGTCCTGTCCAGCTTGTTTTTTCTTGCGTCTAGATGTTCATTGAATATCCTTCCAAAATTTTACTAATTGACAACCTGATTTACCAGCAGGTGGGTTAATCTTACAGACTCAACTATCAGCCATGAATTCACCAAAGTAATTCCTAAGTAAGAGTTCATATAGACATCTACTCTCAATGCAAAGTATGATAATGCTCACCACACCAAGAATACAACTCATTAGCGTAATGATGAACTCCCACACCATAAGGTAAGATGGGGCATCTACATTGCTATTCAATATCAACATAGAACATGAGTATTTGATAGTCTCTATAAAATGAGCTAAGATCTCCATGGTCTGGTGTCAACAAGCCCATTTTATGAAACTACCCTAGCATGCATGAATGAGCTGCCCATAACAGAAACTTGCCACTATTCTGAAAAATGCTCTGAGATTTCACCCAAAGAATAATTTCTGCATGGATAGTACCTATGTCAAATCTGGTGGGTGGGCACAAAACTCAGGTATGAGAATGCAAAGAAAAAAGAAATACTAAGCTCTAGACATCTGCTGATACATAAGGCTGAATATTAACTTGTATAAATATGTCACCACCGTAACACATTCACCACGTTTTCCCTGTTGTAAACGGTTGATTTGGTGAGACCGTAAGTATCATAATAGGGAAATCAACTTTACTGCTCAAATATGTTTTTATCATTCCTCAGAAATATGACAGATACAATTGCACGGTGCGTGTCACCTGCTAGAGTAACAGTTATTTCTTCAAGAGGTTGCTAAACAGATGAAATGTCATTCATTTATACTGGTACATGAATGAGCAATTTACCGGTTGGTACACATATGGCCCTATATGTGAGGAATGTGTTTACCACGATTAAGGTGTTGAAAAACAGATTCTATTATAACAAACTTGAAACACACAAGGACAATTTCCAAAAAACTTGAACTTTCATGAAAATTAAAATAAATGGAAGAGCTAAAAGAACATTGCAAACAAAAAAGACAAATTTTAGTACACACTTGATATTTTTGTGGGCGAGAGTGAGCAAAGTGCGCTGAGCATAGGGGCAATACTTCGTGTTGTACACACGCAGAGACTCGGGCACAAGGGGGGGGCAGCTGCCTTCTGCATGAAAAAAAAAACTCGTGGATAATACATACTCAGTGACAATGACACAAAAGAACTAATTTAATTTCTTACATTAAGTGCCAGCAGTAGGAATGTTGAAAGATACTCCTCCGTTTGTGATCGGTAGGCTTTCTTTTGTGCTTCAGCCTTTTCCCTCCCATTTTAAACAAGTTTCTTACATTTCCTTTAGGACAGGCCATTGATATTTTCAATTTTATTGTGATGCTATACAGGCATAAAATATGTAGCCATATATACCTTGATTTTGTATTTATAGTCATCCTCTACATCAAAACAGTAAAGAGCAACATTTTCCTTTGAGAACAAACATGTTAAATTTTACCAGGCCTCATCACCATTTTCACTTTCTTTTTCCAAATCCTAATTTCCTGCAACCAACTCCCTGCTATGTCAGTACCCTATTTAACCCCCTCCCCAACAATATTTTAGTCAAAAACGTTCCTTTTGCAGACTAATTATTTCCCTCCTCCTCCTCACTTGTCAAGAAATAGTCATTGTCTGATTAACTGGCAGAGTTATCAGAAGTATTCAAGCTTCTGAGGGAAGGTTCATATTTACTATCTTCCGTTGAACTAGACATTTGAGGTGTCTCTTGAAAATGCTACAAAAAATGAATGCAAATGTGGATGCAAACAACACCCATCCAACAACAATGGCTGTCAAAGCAAGTCTAGTAACAATGTCCTTGAAATCCCACAGCTCTACTCTATCGCCTCTGCCAGACGTTCGATTTGACGAGAATACTCATTTCACACGTAAAATGGCTTGCAAAGACTTAAAATTGACGAGTATACAAGTATGTAGCTGGTTTTTTTAAGGTAAAGTTCTAGAGGAGTATACTCGTCGATGACTGAAAAAGAACATTTTGTGTAGACGTGTATACACGTTTCTGCCAGGGAAGGGGTTAATGAGATGGGAAATGTTTTAAGAAAGCATGTCACTTGCGAATGGATTTTTCTGAAATTTTCACTCAAGGTGTGAAATGATGCAACGATTATTTTATGATTGATTTTTTTTTTGTGTTTGCATCAGAAACTTTAAAAAAAACTTGGATTTAGAATTTCTTTCTAGGTTTACAGTTTTGAAGATACAGAACTGGCAATACATTTTTAGATAGATAATGTATTTCTCTAATAAAGGCGAGTGAATTTTTGATTGTCATTTTTTGAATTTTAGAAATTTTTTGAAAAAAATTGACTTGTGTTTCTTGTTTTTCTTCGTTTTGTGGTGTATAATATTCAAAATAATGATTATTTCAAAAATCAATTTGCCCTTATTGATAGTTTTCTAAACCCTATCAAATGATACATTTCCCATTTTTGTACTCCAAAAATTGTGGAAGAAGAATCATTTTAAAAGAGAAAATTGCAAGTGTTCAGGATAGTTGTTTTTCTAAAAAAAATTGTATTTTTCCTATAATTTCTGCACTAACTCTTTTTTTACACATAAACTCTATGGTTTTATAGTTTTTTTTTTAAGCCCTACGGATTGATATAATTGTAATTCCTGTACTTTCAAAACTGTGGGAAAGGATCCATATCAAAAACAAAAAAAGGAAGTTTTAGAACAGCTGT
Source organism: Platorchestia sp. MABIK (assembly GCA_014220935.1). Taxonomy (NCBI): domain Eukaryota; kingdom Metazoa; phylum Arthropoda; class Malacostraca; order Amphipoda; family Talitridae; genus Platorchestia; species Platorchestia sp. MABIK. The sequence goes on from JACJUY010000363.1 coordinate 218,119, forward strand.
TTTTTTGCATTTTTTTTATTTTCAAACTAATTTTTTTTAATCAATTCTATTGCTTTGTAGCTCTTTTTAGGTCATTTGGATTGATATATTTGCCATTCCTGTACCTTCAAACCTGCAGGAGGCGATTAGATGTTTACACAACAGCCTAATGAAGGGGAATGTCTTGTGGAAGTTGGAAGAATTGTAGATTTTCTGTTTTTAAATGCATCTTGTAAAGAATTTTATTGCACTTCCATTGGTACTATTTGCTCGCGTCTACTCCGATTGGTACACCCCCAGAGGGGGAGAGCGAGGGGGTTGGCCTGACTTTGATGCAGGGCCACTCCTCCCACCCCTTATTATTGGAGGTTAATTGGGCGTGTTTCTTTGCGGCAATGGTAGTAGAGTTCGTTCATGGGCTAATAAAAGTGTTTTAATATTCGAACAAAACATTCTAATGGTGCGTATCAATTTTTGACGATTTAAGAATCCAGCTGTTCTGTGTAAACACGCTTTCATTCATTTCTTGACGACAGGGGTAGTATTATAGCTACGGCTATGGCAAGCACACCAATCAAAAGTGCTTAAAAAGAGCTACAAGCAAAGGAGTTGATTTAAAGAAAAACGTACTTTGGTCAACATAAGGAAAAAAGTTTAGAAAAATGGATGTTTTGAACACTTCCACTTATTGTCTTTAGATGTAGATTTTCTCCCAGTGTTCCAAAGCTACAGCAATGGCAAATTTTTCAATCAACAGAGCTTAAAGAGCGCAACAAAGTATCAGGAGTTCATTGTAGAAAACACAGTTCGAAAGTTAGGAAGAAAAATAAAAATAATTTCTGAGAAAAACACATTTTCTGGAAAATTGCTAACTGGTTTCTTCAAATGTATCTTCTTCCACAATTTTAGGGGTATAAGAATGGGACATGTACCATTCGATCAGGTTTAGCAAGCTCCATCCATAAGGAATATTAATTTTTGAAACATTTCTTTATTTGAAAATTACACATGAAAAAAAGAAAATGAAGAAAAGTCACATTTTTTTCAAAAATTACTAAAATTCCATAAATAAAGTTATCAAAACTCCCTATTCCTCATGGTTATAAAGATATATAAGCTACATAGAAACGATTTCCCAGTTCTGTACCTTCAAAATTGTAGAAGTAGATAGAATTGTAAAAAAACCCTATTTTTTTGTATTTTTCATAAAAATATGAGGCAGATACAAAAAAACACATCAATTATAAAATAATAGTTGCAGCATTTTCACACAGTGTGAAAATTTCAGAGAAATCCATCCATATATTACAAACTTTTATGCTTGGGTACACCGTCCCCTTAACTGATGACTCAGAGCAGCCAAACTCAAAACAAGCACTCAATTGCATCATCATAATTTATCACTGAATGTTAGAATGTTAAAAGCATTTCAAGCAAGGCCATGAATAAACTCTCTCGCAATTCCCGCAGAGTTACGCCCCACAACTGACTCGTAATAAGGGAAAACGGGGAGATCACTTATCCACTAGTGCACGCCAAGGTCACGCTAGTGTGCGTCTTCTATTCCATTCCGTCTAAGAGACGAACCAATGCACGTACTTGAGAGCCAATTATATTGCTGGACATGCAAAAAATTCTTTATAAGATGAATTTAAAAACCAAAACTTCCCAATCCTTCGGATTGACTGTTTTTGACCCGTCTCCTTAATTTGTAGCCAATGGCAATGCTATATTATCCCAGTTCTTGTACACTAAACGATGGATGTCTCTCATAACATTTGAGCTGAAGGATCAAAAATATAGGAAAAGATTGTTATTATTGCCACCAAACCTACACCTAATTTGGTAGATATGTCAAATAGCTAATACTGAAATAGATGCAAAATTTGGCATATCTTCTTGAGAGCAATTTTCAAATTTAAAAACATTCCAATTGTGAACTAAATTAAGGCTGACACAAATTGACAACTAAGGATTCATTTAATCAATAGTCCTGTCATAAAATTAGTATTCCTCATGCAATATCAAGTTATGGTATTTTCTATGATATACTATATAAAGCCATCTTTTCAATATTGTTTCTATAAATTTATCATAGTGGTATACTGTACATCATTTTGTATTGGTTGATAATGAGTGAAACCATTACTGTTTGGATAGAATGAATATTTTATTTTTGGAATTTGATTTTCAACTATTATTTTTTTCTTAAATACTATTAGGCTCAGAGGCTCGAACAAATTTATCTCAAAAATTATAATAAAGGGTGTGCTAGAGAAACTTACTGATTTGAAAGGTCAATAAAAATAAGAGAAATTCAGTTATTGTTTTAATTCTTTTTTGATTTGAAAATACAATATCCATAATTTTTATACTGTCTTGAAAATGACATGGGCTAAATGGAGACCCATAATGCGCATACACTGATTTAAGTCCATTTTTGAAGTGAGTGTCCACTCTTTACAGCAAATCAATCGGTGTGTTGGCAATGGCGTCGTGAATGTTCTTGAGGTGAGCTATCGTCCGTGGTCGGTCGACATAAATCAGCGATTTCAAATAACCCCATAAAAAGAAATCGTATGAAGCCAAATCTGGAGAGCGAGACAGCCATGCAAGCTAGGAAGGCAAGTTGCGTAGCAACAAGTGAGCGACCATTAGAAAAGAAGCTCTCAACGGCGAAGGCCCGCTGTTTTCTAGACCAAAGCATGGTGGCAACTGGCTAGAGGGAGAAACAAACTTGGGGACTTCTCCCTCCAGTAGCCCCATCCATCACCCCTCTACCCACCCACCCAAGTCACCGCTTGGGAGTTTTTGTGAATAAGTAAGTTTCTCTGGCGCACCCTTTACTTGTTTAGAAAATCAAAATTACAGAGCACTATATATCCCCATAAATATTTCACTGTCCAATTTTCTATGGGTACTTTCCTGATTTTTTGTTTACTTAATCAAAATCATCAACTTGATAATCAATTGGGTCCTAACAAAAAGTTAGGGCTTACCGTCAGTCACTGTTATATCAGTCACTCAGATTTACAGTAAAACTGGTGTAATATTATTTCTTGGCAGAGATGTTCTTTCACCTTATAAAACCAAGTGTTGATCTGGGCTTTTATTTACTGGCTTCAGATTTGTCTTCACTGTTTCTGAGCCCTGTCACGTCATTGCATGTACAATCATCTGGTCGATCCAATCACAATACACCATTATTTGTTAAAATCTGTTTCATTACTCCCTCACTGTGTGGTTCACAAACAGTTACGTGTAACGATGGGAAAGTGCCAGTACCTCGTCCTCTTACAAGCCCTTCATGGGATACCGGTTAAACATGTTCATCGTGTTTCTGCGGTTGCTGATAGTTGGTTTGGTTAGGTTGTAAGTAGCAGAATTGGGGAATCAACTTTACAGCTTGAACAAATTTTCATTCTTGGTGATAAACATAATTACAATAAAATTGCACGGCAGTTCTCTTTTAAAAAGATCGCAAAACAGATGTCATTTCTTTATACCGGAACATGAATGAGCAATTTGCCTGTTGGGACACAAATGGCCCAATATGCAGGGAAAGTGTCAACAGTCAACTTTATCAAATTTATGCTACAAAGAAATCTGTTTTTAAAAAAGCTCAAACGTCACTGAGCTTTATAAGTCTCATGTGCATGAAGCCTGAGCAGGTTCTGACTCCTGATCAACACAGATCTCATGATGCAGAGAAATGCGTGGCAGTTCCAGGACACACTCTAGGTGCAACTCAAGCTATACAAAAACTTTTGAAAAGAGCTTCAAGGACTGAGAGCTTACCTCCCTCAGCAATGTGCAGTGGCTGATTAACAATCAATGAGCCAGCCATTGCACAGAAGTTTACAATTTTTGAAGATCTTTGAATAAAAACTGATGGCTGAAAAAAAGTTGAGGCAGTGCTTTAAAAACATATCCAACCATGGTTGATAAGTAGAATTCATGAGTTTTTGAAGGTCCTCCTGAAAAATTATTACATCATGAAAACTATGAGCAGAAAATTTCAATAAGTTATGTGTGTACAATACACATAATGATGAGAGAATAAAAAAAAACACCTCAGTTACGCCCGAAATACCATCAAAAGTAATTTCTTTTGCTCCAAAAGAAAACCACACAGAAATAACTGCCATTTCTGAAGAACAAGATGTATTCCTGAAGAATAACAAGTAGTGAATAATTTCACTACAAGATCATTAGCGTTAAACTTTCCTAAGCACAACACAAAAGCATTCCAAAGAGAGGAAGGCACCATTTAGTAGAGATTAAAATATTCAGAACAGATTAGATTATTAGTTAGTTTAAGCCTTCCTAGCCACCGAAAAGACAATCGAAAGAGAGGAAGGAGGAAGGCACTATTTAGTATGGAGTTAAGGAAATGCAGAAGCTTTGCAGAAAGGGCATGAAGAAACAGAAAATTGAGAAGGATTAAGAAACAAGATCAAAGTCAAAGAAGGAAGTAGTAGGAGTTGAAAAACAGGACAGCAGTGCACCAAAAAAAAAAACGGTCCTTAATATAACAAAAGCAAGTTTTATCAAAGAGGCTTACCTAACTCTCAGCTTGGGCCCTCACATTTTCCCCCTGGGAGTGTTAATTCCCATAAATACAATAGTTGTACCCCCCTGACCAGGATATGCAGAATATATGAACAAAGTGCATAAAACAGTAAACTGAGAAAGAAGTCCATGAAGATAGTAGTAGGTGCTGAAAAACCAGAAAGTAGCAAACATAAAAATAATAATACACTATGTAACAAAATAAAAAGCCAATTCTATTTCAACAAAAATAAGGTCAATCTAACCTTTAGCTCAGGACCCATGAGAAAACTAATTGTCATAGATACAACAGTTGTATCCCCTGAGAGGACTTCTTTGCCTGAGGAATAACCTAACATTCTTACTAGCACCACCACAATTTGTAGTTGCTTCATTGATATTACAATGCTCCCGTCACATTTGCATCAAAATTCTCCTGGCTATCAAGATTCAGACCATAAAGCATGCATTAAAAATTTCAAAACAAGCTTTCTATGTTTTAAATATGTAGCAGCATTCAATTTTCTCATTTCATAGAGCAAAAATATGAAAAAAATACCTCTAAAGTAAACACAGGCCTTTGCAATAAATGAAAGTTTATATAAGAAAGAAAATGAACTATTTTAGCAATAGTCGTTTATTTCACTTATTCACTTAAATATCTCTGGCTAATCAAGGTAGCCACCAATTGCAGCTCATAGCAGGAATATTGAGAAAACCCTGGTTTTCAATTATCTGGGCAAAACTACTAATCAATGAAAATTTACAATTTATTTGAAAATCTAAAATTTTGCTAAAAATTTTTATGCTTACATGAGCTTGCCTTTGGTGAGCCACAATTTTGTCAGCAATATGAATATTTTAAGCTTCAGTAGGAGTAGAATTAACTTTTTTCAAGGACCTAGTGCTTCCCAACTTGAGTGCCCACGCTTCACTACTGAAATATTGTGAGAAACATGAGAATTATACTGGAACCTGATAATTTAAATAAATTTGTGCTGATAAATTCAAAGTCCTCTTAGACCAGCAAACACATCAGTGCTGGGACTAAGAGAATATTTGATAAGTACTGCACATTTACCTGAATTACTGTTTGGCATTTAACCACAACACAAATACAAGTTTTGAATAATTAAGGCTTTACTGTAGGGCATAGAAAAAATATATAAAGTTTCAAGAAGAGTTTTAAACTTTACAATTGTCTCTGCAGGATTTAGTAAATGCATTTTTATTTATTTTCATATTATTTATTGGTGAAATTTAGAATGACTGAAAACCAGACAAGGTTAAACATCACAGTTGTTGAAAAAAAAATGCTTTGAATCCTTGGATCTATCACACCTAGTATGCATATTTAACCTAAGTAACTCGTAACAAAAGAATGATTTGTTTACACTAGACCAATGCAAGAAACGTTTCAAAGGAAATTTCCATCATCTTTTCTGCAGAATTGTGGATTGTTCTACGAGGAGTCAATTACAACTAAGCATATCTTTTTATTGAGATATTTTTGGAGAAAACTGTAGCACAGAGTAGGGTCACATTGCATGGAAAAAAGACCTGTAAAAAAGGTGAAAAACTAGACCTTCAGAATGCACCAAGAATGTCAGATACAGAGGGACCATCATTGCTCTAATTGTATAAAGATATTTTACATGGGTTAGGGCACAAGGTTGTGGATGAAATTTTCCTCAATTTTTTAATGCCTTTAAAGAAAGTTTACCATTGGGTTCTTCTGGAGGGGCTAAGAGATGAGGGTACTGATAGACAAACCATGTCCCTGAACCAGAGTTTTGTCTCATCACTTATTTTTGGTGTCATACTAGATAGATCCTCCTTTTTCATACTAGTTAGATTAAATTAGATTGTAAGTTAGTTTCAGCCTTTAACCACAACATTTGTGTTTTACAGAATGCAAGGATGATGACACTGTTTAATAAGGAGTGCAGCGCTGGTAAAAAGTTCAAGGCAAGCCTTAAATCAAATGCCTCAAAGGTTTCAAATACTTATAAAAATTGTTCTAAAACAGCTAGCAATGCCAGTGCACTTTGGTCCTTCATAGCATGTGCATGTGCTGTTAAATGCTGTTGTTGACAAGATACAGTCAATATTGATTTTAGGCCTTTAATGGAAATTAAAAATTCCGTTCCAAAGAATCACCAAAGGAACACATTTAAGACCGTTTTACATGAATGACATTCTGCTTGCTGATGCTTTATTTTTGAGTTATTCAACTTTGAAATTTTCATTTTCCAGAGCAGTTCCAGTAAGTTTGCGCCAAGCAGGAGCTTCTAGAGTACGTTTGGGTACTTCATAATTTATTATTCGCCAATCCCGCGGAGCCTGGACCCACTTCTAGGATGTTTTAGTTAATAACACAGTAAAGGTTATCACCCAAAAGTATTACGGTATAAAAAATATTCTAATATTAAATCTACGGTATTCACTCCCACGGTTTTGCTAATGTTCTACAGTTGCCGCCATGTTGAAACAAGTCTAGTGCATGTCGACTTAAGTCTTCACAATTCCAGTACCGCTAATATTTTTGGGTGATAACCTCTATTGTGTTTTTAACTAAAACATCCTAGAAGTGGGCTTAGGCTCTGCGGGATTAGCAAATATTAAATTACGCCATATATTGCATAAACAATAACTTTTCCCCCGCTCCAGCATTGTTGGAACTACCTCTCCTTTTGCGCGGGAAAGCCATTTCACGAGCGCAGTTCCTATAACTTCAAAGTTAAATAACTCAAAAATTACGCATCAGCGAGCAGAATGTCAATCATGTATAACCTTTTAAAATGTGTTCCTTTAATGATTCTTTGGAATGGAATTTTTCATTTCTGTGAAAGGTCTAAATCAATATTAACCCAAAATACTAGAATGAGTGGGAAAAGCAAAGAACATGTGAAACTAAAAGTGCCACTGGTCAATATTGATTTTAGGCCTTTCACGGAAATTAAAAATTCCGTTCCAAAGAATCACTATAGGAACACATCTAAAAACGTTTTACATGAATGACATTCTGCTCGCTGATGCGTTATTTATGAGATATAACAATAATTACGTGCAGATAGGAATAACATTATATGGTCGGTAGCTTAGTCGCCGCATTGTTGGGCGACGCCCACTTTTCTGGCGGGAAACGCCCACTTCTTGGCACAAAAATGACAGCCTTGGTTTGGGTATGTTTAGGTTAGCTATTTTAGGTTGATTTATGTTATTTTAGGTTAGCTTATTTAACTAACTTACCCTAACCTCACCCATCGTTACGACAATACCGTATTACAGCATTTTTACGAGTCCGTTCCTTCACTTTTATATAAGACGTTTCGATAACTTCAAAGTTGAATAACTCAAAAATAACGCATCAGCAAGAAGAATGTCATTCATGTAAAACATTTTTAAATGTGTTCCTCTGGTGATTCTTTGGAACGGAATTTTTAATTTCCGGGAAAGGCCTAA
>JACJUY010000363.1:235413-247061 GCA_014220935.1 Platorchestia sp. MABIK
CTGTCTCTGCAGATCCTCTTTGTAGACGCTCTAATTCTTTTCGTCACCAGACGTACTTCACGTTAGTTCTATTGATGATGATGATAGATTCTTGCTGACCGTGTCGATTTGCAGTAGTCACTAGATCTTCTTCTCAATCTTTGTAGATTTCTCGATGATGATGATGATGATGATATCTTCTTAGCTTCTTTCAACTTTCGGAACAAATCATGTCGTGGGTTTGTTCTGGAACTGGCCACCAATGTGAGCCCTTTAGCTGGGGCTCCGTTGTGTCAGGTAGGATATGAAAGGCGGTAACGTTACGAGTGGTTTACTGGACGCCGAAGCTTGCTTAGGGCCGGTGCTACCGGCGGGAAGAGCTCGGTCAAAATGCGATTGCTCATACACGACGAGCGCTTTTACGCGGCTCGGTGCACGAATGCACGAAGGGCGGCACATTACCGCATAGTATGAGGAGACATACTTCATTATCATCAAAGGGAGCTACAAATATGTATGAATTCCACTGCAAAGGTGGAACACAAAAGTATTTTCAAGAAGAACGATCATGCGACCCCTCTCCGAAATGAACCCGGCTGGACCAACATTGAAGAAAGATTATTCACTCATAAAGCCCAATTCGCATTCTCCTCTTTATACCTCCCTCTGAGCTGTGCTGATATGGTACAATTTCTTCTTCCCACTGTAACAAACCAAAACCAAATCGGAGAAATAATATCTTGGTCAATTACCATTCATCTGATGTTGGGCAGGAAACTCCGTTAATCGTGCTGTGGAAAAAACTTTCAGAATATCAAAATCCCTCAAACAATGGAAAGATTTAGGGCCAAAGTTGTGGTTTTGTCATCTTGCGTTTCAACAATAATTGTATGCTGCAGTACATACAAAAAACGTCGCAACGAAATACTTCCGCTCATCACTCTGCATTGCTTATTTTCTGTCCAAATACTTAGTATGTGCGTATGCGAAGGGATCACTTGTATACTAGAACGTATTATGTACATACACAAAGCAGTTAGGGCGAAATTTTGCGTTTTTCGAAGTCTTTTTCCTTTTACTTATTTTTTCAGGTTATCTCTTACGATTACACTGAGCTGGACTGTCATTTTAGATGTAGCATGAGCAAGATTGTTTTTTAATGTTTAGCATTATTTTTCTCATATTCATTTTCAATACGTATATATATGAATATGTGTGTGTAAGTGGGTGCGTGTATGTGTGTGTGCGCACGCATACATGTATGTCTATGTGTGTGTGTGCATATACATGTTCATATATATACATATGCAAATACGAGTATATGTTTCTATTTCTATTTTTTGCGTAAAAACAAAACCTCAAGACACATTACTTTTTACCTAAAGCTCTGCGACCAGTTAACACTGAACCGTATTTCACAAATAAATATATATATTGCACCTGCTTATTGATTCAAAAATAGATCTATCACTACCCCAGAGGACGCATCTGTGAATAGAAAATATGAAAAAGATAAACAGACAAATGAAATAATGCGCTCATGAAAAAATTATCTTTCTGTACGTATGCTGAACAAGTCATGAATTTCATTTTGCGTGCAAGTTTGTTTACGCGTTTCTAGATGTGCGTGTTGTGTTGCGTGATGTTCTTTATAAATTACTTTGTGACTAACCTTTTCTCTACACTTAATAGTCATTTACGACGGTGTTTCAATCTGCTTAGGTATAGCGTTTTTGTCTTTTCTTACTTCGATTCAACAAATAATTCAGGAATTCCGAAGAATTCTCAGTGGTATTCAAGTTATTTATAAGTTCTCAACCATCTCTTGGGATATATAACATCCAAGAAATTTATTTATTTATTTAACTAGCCCTTGAGAGGGTTAACCTATTTGCACGCCACGTATGGTTTGTCTATTAGTACCCCTCGTATGGTTTATCTATTTGTGCACCTCTGATAGTTTGTCTATTAGTACACCTCGTATGGTTTGTCTATTATAGTACACCTCGTATAATTTGTCCATTAGTACACCTCATTTGGTATGTCTATTAGTTGGCCACGAATAGTTTTTCTATTAGTACTCCTCGTATGGTACGTTTCTCTAAGGATGTCTAATATTAAGAAATTCTTAAAAGCCAACATATTGTCATGTATCCCATGTGTCAACTTTTTTGGAAATAAACGGCTTTTCTTTTTTATATTCTAGATACTTTTTGTGTATCTCAGTGAGAACTTAGATACATTTGAAATTGAGTATCCAATTGCTGTATCTAGATACTTTCACAAATATCTCTATAGGTACTAGATACGTTTTACATATTTTTTGTAAAAACAAGAAAATGGCTTCACAACAAATTGATTATCCCAATTCCGAACTACAAAGCTCAGTATTTTTATAATTAAATAATAAATCTACATTTCACCAATCAAAAGGTAATTATTTTTCCGTGAGTTCGAATCATTAACTACTGTCTACCGTTGACCATGTATGTTTATTGTTAGCATAGACATAGAGTATGAATGTATGATGTTAGGCAGCGTGACTCGTTCAAACGTAAACAGAACGTGTTCGTTTGGTTCAGTAGTCAGTAGTTTATACAAATTTCGTTATAATATGAGCACAGGGTGATCTTAGTCTTATTCATATTTTTATTGAAACTATGTCTTTTTGTCCCTAACCCTAGGTATAGTATCACTAATGCACTCCCTCTGATGCGGACGACTTCTGTCAATTTTCCAAGCGATCAAAAAGTCGCACGTCATCAGAGATGCTGCTGCTGTCGTTTCATAGAAAGCCCAAAGAAAGACCTGCATGTATAACGAGATCACAAAGTTGAAGAAAGAGTATTTTTCAAATACAATACAACGCTGCTCTCTTCTGCGTCTGTAGAGAGATTGTTATCTCTTGGGGCTCCTCGGAGATCATCGCTCTCAGATTCAATGTCTGAGAGATTGGTATCGCTGAAGAGCAATAAAGTTGTTCAAATATCAAAACTGCTCCCATGTTGAAAATCTTCCGTATTTCTAATCGCGGCTATGTGGAAGAAGTTTTCTTCAGATCGCCGATCTTAGTTGCCAATGAAAATTTGAAACTGTGGAGATCAATTATTTCTGTTCTTCGTTTTTTTTTGCAGCTGCATCTTTCGCTTTTCGTTTTTTATGTTTGAATTAACTCTAGATGATTAAATAACTCTAGATGATTAAGCATGCTTGAACTCCTAGCAGACTTGCATTAACATTAAATCGCTTAAATTAACATTACTTGTGACGCTTTTGCGTTCACGCATTAACTTAACTTTGAGCTTACTCTGCTTGTGCAGCATGTCGCCCTTTCTGCGAATTAAACTCCTCGACCGGGCTCTTGCAGCCTCTTGAATAGGCACTTATTATTCATGGTAATAAATTGTCAAGTGATATAATCATACGAATATGTAAATTTGAAATAAGAGTTGATATTTAGCTAATAAGCGACCAGACTTCTTAAAGCCCTGTGTCTCTCTGTTCAGAAAGCCTCAAAAACTTCCCACCGAAGTACCGTGCTGATGACTGGCCTCGTCCTTGGGTTGTCTTCTATTTTGGAATTTAGTTTTTAAAAACCAACTTTCCGTTGAAGATCTTCGGTCTCCGTTTTAAAGAAATTTAATAATAAAACGCTACAGAGGACGCTGCTGTGCGTACAGTTGGAATTCTCAGGATACGCCTTGCGTGCATAAACAACCTGAAAAATAAATCGAGTGGGTTACAAACTTTTCCGACAAAAGTACTTAAAATTATTGCTGATATTGTAGCCCGGCTGATATCCAATCTTATTAACCAGTCTCTCTTCCTAGGCACTTTCCCGAACTCCCTCAAAGTTGCTAGAGTAACCGCTATCTTTAAAAATGTTGATAAAACATGTGTAAACAATTATCGACCTATCTCCGTACTACCAATTACTAGCAAGGTATTCGAAAAAATTGTGTCTAAAAAAGTGTACTCTTATTTTGAACAAAAATCATTTCTTTACGATAAACAATACGGCTTTCGTTCTAAAAAATCAACAACACAGGCTTTCTTAAATCATTTACAATTCCTCTATTCTAATATAGATGAAGGAAAGCTTGTCTTCTCTGTATTTCTTGACTTTCGAAAAGCATTCGATTGTGTGGACCATAAAATATTACTCTCGAAACTACACTGTTATGGCATTCGATGGGTTGCCCATGATTGGTTCAGATCATACCTAACAAATCGGAAGCAATACGTTGTCATTGACGACGCAAAATCGGACCCACAGACAATTAGCCATGGAGTTCACAAGGATCTGTTCTTGGGCCTCTCCTATTTCTGATTTTTATCAATGATATTATTAAATCTACATCATTCTTCTAATTCATACTTTTTGCCGATGACAGTACGCTTTCTGCGGTCCTTTCAAACCAAAATCCCGCTATGACTGCGGAGAGTGTAAATAATGAACTTCATAAGGTTTCATTGTGGCTTAAAGCTAATAAAATAAGCCTTAATATCGATGAAACAAAGTATATTACATTTTCATACAAGAAAAATGTGTCTCTCCCACACATTAAAATTGGCGAAGGTGAAATTAAAGAAACCAACTCATGTAAGTTTCTGGGCATCATAATAGAAAAGCATCTGACCTTCAAAGAGCACATCGCTCATGTTGATTCTAAATTATAAAAATCCATCGGAATCCTAAATAAAGTTAAAAATTTCCTGCCTGAAACAGCTTTACAAATGCTCTACCGAACACTTATTTCTCCATACCTGCAATACAGAATAGAAGCATGGTACGGAACTGATAAAATAAAACCAACAAAATTTTTACATTGCAAAAAAGAGCTATCAGAGCGGTAAAGAACCTAGAATATAATGCTCACACAAATGATTCATTCAAAAATTTACAAATACTCAAACTTTCGGATCTCTACAAAATCTCCATTTGTAATCTCATTCACAAAACATTAAGAAACGATGGCGACAATAGCCTAAAACAATTATTAACTGCGCAAACTGGTCATCACGACCATTTAACCCGAAATAGAAGTAAATTCATGCTTCCTTATTATTCAGAGGCCCTGTCGCAACACAGTATCCTCTTCGTTGGAACTAAAACATGGAACTCAATACCTGCGGAGATCCGTGAAAGTAATTCTTACAAAGTATTCAAAAGGCAGCTTGAGTCTCACTTCCATCAGAATACTAGTCGTGTAAGATCACCAAGTCAAATCTTGCCTCTTACATGTCTGGTCCTAACAATTTAACTTGCCATGGATAACAAAACCGAACTTCAGTCTGCTCTTAAATCGTTTTATCGAATTTACTGTTAAATATAGCCGATTAGACCTATATTATAATATACAGCATCAAATATCTAGTTAAATATCTCATTGATCAGTCTAATGCGAAACTATATTAAGTGAATTAGCTTAAACATTATTGTACACCTTAAAATAACGTGATGGTTGTACGCCCTAGAAGTCGCTGAATTTGTTCGGGCCCACAGGTAGCTATACTCAAGTTTGACCATTGTACTAGACTTAAGAAACATTCTACCTCTGTATCACCTATGGTAAATAAATGGTTTAAATTGTTTAAAAAACTTGGGTGTTGTTCGCTTTTTGCGCGTCTCGGGAAGCAACTTGCTGTTGTTCCCTAGAAGTTCGTTCTGTTGATTGAAATAAATGTTCGAACAGTTGCCTTTAAGTTTTAAATCCTAAAACCCATTGAGATTAGTAGATCAACGATGTAAACATCACATTATGATTAGGGTTTATTTAGATTTAAAACTGTACTACTTTTGAAAGGATTATTAATGGTAATTATCAAGTGCTCGGACGCTGAGCATTAAACTCTTAGCCTCTTTATATTATGTAAAGAATATGATGTAGTGGCTATCTGATGTGCCAAAAAAAATTAATACGATTACTTCATTTAGTAAATGTTTTGGCAGATCAGATCGCTCCAATATCAGATTATTTATACGATATAAAGAGTTGAATGTTCAGCGTTATACCACCCAAGTGTCAGAACATTTGAATATTATCAATTTATCATTCATATTTATTTTATATAATGTATTATTAATAAGCTGCCACCTTTGTTTTATACTCAGCAGTTGGCTTTTTCATCCAAGTTTTCATGTCAACTGGTTTATTAATTATAGTAATGCTTATAATGTATACCGAACAGAATAAATATATGTTTTGTATAAGTTTCATTGGATACATTCCTCCTGCGTGTTTATCAACATACATCTTAGGGTTTTTGATGTATGTTGAACGATAAAATAGTGAGACAAAAAGAATTAAAGGAAAAGTATCTCGAATTTAGTACCTAGATACATTTTGGCCATTTATCTAGCGTCTAGATGTATTTTCACCATGTATCTAGTATCTAGATTTATTTTGGCCATGTATCTAGCGTCTAGATGTATTTTGACTATGTATCTAGTATCTAGATACATTTTGACCATGTATCTAGCGTCTAGATGTATTTTGACCATGTATCTAGGATCTAGATATATTTTGACCATGTATCTAGTATCTAGATATATTTTGGCCATGTATCTAGTATCTAGATACATTTTGGCTATGTATCTAGTATCTAGGTATAATTTGGCCATGTATCTAGTATCTAGATACATTTTGCCCATGTATCTAGTATCTAGGTATATTTTGGCCATGTCTTTAGTATCTAGATACATTTTGACCATGTATCTAGAATCTAGATACATTTCGGCCATGTATCTAGTATCTAGATATATTTTGGCCATGTATCTCGTATCTAGATACATTTTGGCCATGTATGTAGTATCTAGCTATATTTTGGCCATGTCTCTAGTATCCAGATACATTTTGGCCATGTATCTAGCGTCTAGATGTATTTTGACTAAGTATCTAGTATCTAGATACATTTAGGCCGTGTATCTAGTATCTAGATAAATTTTTGAGTATCTATGACCAGCGGCATTTTCAGCTAGAAATAGTGGTCTCTTCCTGTTTCACTCTCCATTTGTGGCATTACCGAACTCGTCATCTCTCTATTATTGTAAAGCATTCCCGTAAAAACTTTACATTTTTTGTGTGATCATCCATTTATATTTAAATTAAATTCTTATCAACTAATGATCGTTGTGTTAAAATGATTTAATTAGAAATCCAAAACTTGTAATCCTCGTGTTCCACATGCTTATATATATATTTTTTTTACGCTTCCCTTGAAATGACATTTTTGAACATCGGCCGAAACAAGCGACTCGTATAGTATTTCCTGGCGTCAAGAATTGCGAAGTTTTATGTCATGTATATGTAAGCTGTCAAAAGTCATGAAGTTGTGTTGACTCTTATGATAATCATTACATGTATCATCAAATGTAGTTTAAGCAAGATTAGGAGTACATTGCCCTCAATCATTTTTCGACTAGTGACATGGGTATTACACTACTCGTGTGTGTGTATCATTTAAGTGTGTTAACTTTAAGATATTTTAAAAACCAATGATGGTAATTTTGTCCCATCTCTATTGGAAATAAACTGTTTTTCTTTCTTTCTTTTTTTCTCTGTGTAGGTATATGTATATCTACACAATTTACATATGTACATATTAAATATATAAACTATGTTTATATATATACAGAATATATATATATATGTAAAATACATAAACGTAAAAAATAGAAACATGTATAATGAATATGTTTCTATTTGTAATTTTTAAGTGAGAACAATCCGGTTAATTAATTTTATTCCATTTGCGAAATGATTCAAAAATAGATCTATCACTACCCTAGAGAGCGTTTCTGTGAATAGGAAAAATACAATTAGACAAATGAAATAAAGCTCAATTTGAGCATTTGAATCGTGGAAAAATGATCTTTCTCTCCGTATGTTGAACAAGCTATGTGTCACGACACGAGCGTGGCCTGTCGGCCTCTCGTTACGATTGAGGAATTTAAACCTCGACAGTCAGAGTGGAAATGAAATTAAAGAAGGAAAATACACAGGGAGAGAATGGACAGAAAAGGAGGAAAAGTAGGAACTGAAGTATTAGCATAGTGCACCACGAGTTTACCTTAGTTTTATCAGCATGGATATTAACGACAAAATATGAAAGATATAAACAATTTTTTTTTAACGTGGAACACGCGAGTTAAATGTGATAATTGTCAACAAACACATTCTGACACAAAATGACACACACAATGAGAGACGTGTGCTTCGAATCGTAATGAGCGCCAGCAACGATTGCATGTTTTAACGTTACACAAAATTCTTATGGACACTATCAAAAGAAGATTTACTCACAATGAACCAGAATCAGAAAATAGTTAATAGCTGGGCTAGCGTACGCACGAAATAAATGGGGCCAATGCGAACACAATGAAACCCTTGACTCACACAAGGTATCGAAATGTGGAACACTTTGCGCAACGCACAACGTGAAACTCTCAACATCATAATACACAAAAACAAATCACACTGAATAGCGCGCCATTTCACAACACTTTTCAATTTGCTTCTTGTTTCTAACTTGCACTTTTTTAATCACTATATTGAATCCTCAATACCACAAAATCACCCTAGCTCTTCTGCGATGCGTCGTTTGGGGTTAATCGAATTCCGCTTCCATTTAGGGCTTGAAGAATGTACGTAGGGCTGATAAGTCCGTTACGCTGTTCCTTCACGTTCGTGGGCCGGGTGCTGATCGTTGGCGTCCACACACTCAGAGTTCTCAATCTTTGAGTACCGTTCGCTGAGTACCGAAGCGGTCTGACCACTGCAGGAATCACAGTTGCCTCGCGTTGTTGCAGACTTCGCGGCTGTGCGGTTAAAATCGACAGGCTGGAGTTTCTTGCGAGTTTGGAGTTTACGTGAAATGCTCCATAAATATTTCTGGTTGAGCAGTTGACCTGGTGTGGCACTCGCCATCTTCTTCTTTCCTATCTTTGGCGTTCACCGAAGTAAAGCTGAAGACGATGCTGCGTTCTCACCACATTAGCGTTGGGTTCGGTGTACTTTCTTTAATCTTGAGTTGTTCCTCTACCAGGAACGCCGTCTTGAATTGTTGATTTGCCGGGGTGTACCGGCAATTTTGCCGGTACCCCAGCCTCGCACTCAAAATCTATGCGTCTCTCCTATTGTGTAACCGAGCGAAAAATCTCCTTGATTCTTCTTGTGTCCTGCTTTTATGCGTTACACTAGGTTCTTTCTAGAAAGTTTTTGAATGTTCCTTGTTACAATGACAGCATTTTAAACCTGATTGGAGGAATTCTCGCTGTCCTGACGTCTTGAATCTTCATTGGTGCGTATCGTGCGCCGCGTCGACACCCACGCTGTTCCAGGTCCATGAATGGCTGAGACGGAGCCCTCACTTTGGGTTACGCCCCCTTTGTCCTCTGTAGATTTTCGAACTCTTTCTCACGCTTTGAGGCTGCTTCGATGCGTGTGTGTGCCGCCTTGTGTTTGTGTTCGAGTTTTGTGCTGATGTGTGTGTGTGTTTGTGTTGTGTTGCCAGCCTGTGTATTTGTGTGTGGTGGGCTGGAGAGATGCCTGAGCCAGCAGGCTGGTGACATTGATGAATAGAAAGCCTCTTGAGCTCGCAGAATATGAGAGGCAAACTGGGCTAACACTATACGACAAACTTTCTTCCCTTTCAAGCTGTTCAACGGTCAAGATACTTGACGTCATCTAGCCCAACGATATATTACCTATCGAAACGAAGTATAATATTTTGTTACATATGAATTTTCATGTTGAGTAGGCTATATGTTTGTTTACGCGTTTCTGCCAAAATTTTGTAGATATTTGCTACCCATAAGTGATATCTTGCTTACACTGTACCTCCATTTTATCCCATGTACGCATGAGGTTGCAGAGAATACCGAGAGGATATGAAACCCGAGATTTTTTTGCCGTTGTTCCTCAACCGTAACTTGAGTTTTCTTACGATTTCTGTTAGGTAATTAAAAATCATAACATTTTTGAGTTTTTCGAAGTTTTTTCCTTTTACTTATTTTGCTCAGGTTATTTTTTATGACTACACTGAGCTTGACTGTCATTTTAGATGTAGCAAGAGCAAGATTGTTTTTAATGTTTATTGTTATTTTTCTTATATTTTCAATGAGTATATATACATATGAATATGTGAAAGTGGGTGCGTGTTTGTGTGTGCGCGCACGCATACATGTATGTCTATGTGTGCACTTGTTCATGTACGAGTATATATACACACATGTTTCTTTTTTTTGCGTAAAAACAAAAACTCAAGGTACATTACATTTTACCTAAAGCTCTGCGACCAGTTAACACTGAACCATATTTCAGAAATAAACAAAGCTGGCGTTATCACGATAGTTTATCGCGAAAACGATTTATGGTTATCGGTTATTCGATAACTTTTTTCCCCAAATTCGATTTATCGGTATCGCCGATACTTATGGTTCCAAACTATCGATAATCGATAGTTTCAGTTTTCCCGCAAGGATTCGACATGACGGGGCGGGACGAGTTCGGGACAGGAACTATACGTGTAGGATGTACGTGTTATGGTGTAACAAGGTTGGCCTCTTTTGTGGCCTTTTTTGATCAAAAGTGTGGCCTGATGTGGACTGGGACATCTGGCAACCCTGTGGGTGAGACCGTGACGACACGTATTCAGCATTTGTGATGAGGAGGATGACACTGGGGTCATCACAGGTCTACTAAGTCCAAGGCCGCTCATATTGTGCATGTGTGGCTGCAGGCCAAAGGGACTGACTGTCTAGCAGGCCTTGCCTTCAACAGCGAGAAGGTCCTCATCGACCTCATTTTGAGGTATAACACGGCGATGCCGAGCAGTGCCGCGGTGGAGCGTTTGTTCTCCCCTGGAAAGGACATCATCAGGGCCAAGAGGAGCTGCCTCTCTGCTAAAAACTTCAACATTCTTATGTTTATGGAGGGGAACATGCTGCAGAACCTCGTCTAAATTTAGTTAATTTACTTTAAGCCGCAGTTTTTATTAGTAGACAGGATAGGCATTTATTATTTTTTCTAAAAGTTTTCAAAGACTTTGTCTCGCCAACCTGCTTTATCGGCGAAAACTTCCAGAACTAGCTGGCACAGGAAACATAGTCTTTACCTGACACCCTGAACGGGGTCAGTAAACGCTGCAATAAAAACAATTCATGACAAGTAGAACAATGGATAAAAAGAATGCTCACCTCTAATTTTCGAAGATTATGTTCCGGTAAACATTCTCCACAAAAAGCCGGCTGTCAAGGATTATACATCCCAGAAGCGGGGCCGGTATTGGTCAGAGCACATAGTGTGCACGCGCTCCGGACCAAGCTTAGTCTTCATCTGAGGAAGCAGGCCCGCGAAGGCACCCTCCTCAACTTCGCTCGGATCCGTAGCTGAGGCTTCGGATTCGCTCGTAAAGACAAAAGAACATTTTATGCATGTTCAAAGTTATTAAGGTCGCCAGGAAAGTGAAGCACTCCAACCATTGCCCGCTTGTCATAAATAGTTAGCGTTTCTTACTTTTTAGGCCAGTTTTGATATAAATGAAGACCTAGTCCCTAATTATGCAAGATATGGGCTGTCTCGCATGGGACTTTAGTATAAGGAGCAAGGCTGGATTTGCGACACAATCCCGGCAAGAAAAAAAAACGGAGTTTTCTAAAGAAACTT
>JACJUY010000364.1:0-32619 GCA_014220935.1 Platorchestia sp. MABIK
AGACCGGTACCCATTTCAGACACCTGGGTAGAGAGGGGTATTGTGCTTAGAATTTTTCTCCTATACAAAACAGAGAAAATCGCCAACAGCGTCGAGACTCGAACCCGGGTCTCCCCGCACGGAGTCAGGTCCGCTACACACACGGCTATGACGAGCAAGGAATTTGTAATATTCAATTCACGTTCTGACACAACATACTAGCAACTATTCGTGCACGTTTTCTGATTTTGTACTACATCGTCTCCCATGCATTTCGAGTATAATGGTTCCTATTACAACTTTCAACTAAATTAACTCCCTTGCGTCTATTGCACTGAACTGCGCTGAACCTAATGATGCAAACTAATGTTCACTCGACCAGTGCGTTCTGATGTTTGAGATATGGTATTTAAAAAATCAATTTCCCAAACAATATATACCAGGTTTGATTTGAATAAAACACATTTTTTAACCACAGATGCTGGTATCAGGACTTACGGTGATAGAAATTTTTGGAACTATTTAACCAATATAAACCATGGAACTATGGCACTAATTTTAGAACTAATGCAAAGCACTTTAGTTCATACACTTCTTCCAGTAAGTTAATTCTCAGCTCACTTTAACTTACTCTCAGCTCACAACGCAATTAGACGTCCAAAAAGTAAAAATGAGCTTTCTATGACCTTTATTCTGAAAGAAGTAATTAATCGTTCACATGCTTGTAAATATAACTAGAAATGTGCTTCAACATGTTATGGTTTGCTTACTTCTTTCGATTTATTTTCGTTATTTTTGAGTCGTATGATGCTTTGCATACGTACTATACCCGTGCAACATGATCTTTTGAGTTTCGAAGATTTTTAGGTATTTGAGAATTTTTTTATTTAATCAATGTTTATATTGAGTTCTTTTAAACAGCTGGGGAACTTGTTTAACAAAAGGAGACCTGATATGGAGAGAGCCTTTTATAACAGGTTAGAGGATCTGTAGCTAACTAAGATTTCATTTGTACGTTTAGGTCTTATTGCTCGAAAGGGAAGGCAGAAGAAATTGTAAATCAACATTACATCGAGGTCGGTAAAGAAAGGAGAGCACGTATTTTGTTGCGTGAATAAGATTCCTCTCCGGTACAGGGATTCAGCCAATCCAGTCAATATTTTTTAAGGAGTGCTCGTCATAGCCGTGTGGTTTAAGAACCTGCCTTTCCGTGAAGACATCGAGGGTTCATCCCGTTGGGTATAGGGAGGAAAATTTAAAGTACAATACCCCACTCTACCCAGGTGTCTGAAATGGGTACAGGTCATGACCGGGGGAAGCGGCATGGTGTCCTGGTGTTAGTATAAGACATTTGAAAAACCAATGTATAAAGTGATATGTATCAGGCTTGAATTGGAAATAAAGCATCCTTTAGATGCCGATGTTTGTTTGTTTAGGAGATGGGGGCTACAATATTTCTTTTCTTATATACACCCTCGAATATAAGCCTGACTTAAAATTTTATATATTTTGCAAATGCTTATGACGACAGTGGGGTAAATCTCTTCAGATATGACTGCAACAGTCAAAATAAAGTAATACTAAACATTGATTGATCAGTAACTTAGTTTTTTCTTCAAGTGTGTGATCAATCCGTTGAAGAACCCTTAAGGCTCTGCTAATTTAGTTGCAAATCATTTCCAAGTATGGTTTAAAAGACCTGTTTTTCCTAAATCCAATGATGTCGCTTTTACTGTCCACTGCTTCGAGTTTTGCATTCTACAACGTGCGAGTAAGTTCTGAAAACTTTCTGTGTGCAATTTTAGATTAAAAAATAGTGCATTGCGTCTTACTTGGGTTGAGGCTGAGGCTATTTTGTTCAAACTTTGATTTCAGGTTGCTAAAGAGGCATTGAATACTAACTTGTGAGTCTGTTTTTCAGCAATCGAACTTGTCAGTGTTCAGTCAAGTGTTCTGTACGCAGCTAATAGTTCAAAAGTTTCTTTTCATCTCCAATAGCAATATTAGGTGCTAAATAGTTCATTTACAATTTGCAATTTACCGTTTTAAAATATCATTCCTAACACTCGGGTGAAGTGGAAAATTATGGTTAATGAAAAAAATAAAAATGATTCTTTATTCCAATCAAGCTAGATACATATGTTGTACATTGGTTTTTCAAAGGTCTTATAACTAACACCAGGACGCGATGACGGTTAGTTTTCTTTCTCTTCCTAACGTGGAGAAACACCAAGCTAGCATTGTCAGATATTAAATTGGCGCCCCTTCACATGGGATGAGCCGCTCTTTTGCCCTAGGTCACGCCAGTGAAGGGGAATATTATGTTGTGTAAAATATTGCCAAAGTTCTCAACCCTGTTATGAAAAATACGAATAAATTTTGAGAGTAACGAATGATTTCTTCTGGATAATTTTACAAAATACCGTCTCTTCAGAGTAAATTACTTGAATTTTCTAGTTCTGCAGAGCAGATCCGCAATGAAGCCCTTCGATCGCCGGACGCTGCGGCATCGCTGCCGCACGACATCCACTGCTTCAAGCAGCTGCACTCGGCTGCCAGACGTGGACGCTGCATCCTGCTCCACGACCCTTAATTTTCAGCAAAAACGACATTAAACGCATGTAAGAAACATTGATGTATTTTTGTACCCTTTTTAAAGACTGCGAGTGCTGTATGAAATATTAGAATCTTCTGATTTCAAGAGACAGTCGAAAATGGGGTTTTAGAGCATCGGTTTTGACGACAATATGAACAAAGATATAAAGAATTAGAGGATTTTAAAACATGTTTCAAGGCATGAAGGTAACAGAGGACTGTGTGATGCTACTCTGGGAGAATCACTCACAACAACGGAGGCTTACGGTTATCCAATGATAAATGACACTCGTGTAACACTCGTGTAATTGCAAAGAACACCACCTTAGCTCTGCAAGGCTGAGAACAGAAGTGCGAGCGTTTACAAAAGGAGCAAACGAACCGCGTCCAGGGAAGCCCGCAGTCTCTTCAGAGCTGCATATACAAAAAAATTATCAAATTTATGAATATGATTAGAGAAAATGTATAATAATTACCAGTTCTATTCACCAGATATGAGTATATATCTCGGTTGACGATTTGACGAGTTTGACTAATTCGATGACAGTTGTCCCGCAGGAGAGAGCTAAATTCTTTAACTGGGCGTGAAGAGGGCAGCATGTAGCGCAAGGCAGCGTCAGTGCGAGAAATTTCAAAGTAAATGTAAGGTAAGAAAGCCGAGTAAAAACGAGGGCTAATGTTCACAATGAGATAGGTTGAATAATTAACATATACATATCCCAACACTGCAACGTACCTGAAGAACTTTAACTTTATCTTTCTCTCTGTGCGGAGCGACTTCTAGTGAATCATAGTATTGGCGATGTAGCAATCGCAGCAAAGTTTTATGTTAAAAGAAAATGGCAGAGGCTCAATAGTAATGCAACAGATGATAGTTAATAGGTAATACTTAATATTCAATTGTATGAACGACGAGGTTCACTCTGATAGGGCAAGGTAGCTCCTCTTTTAGAGCCTTGAATCAGTTTTTAAGAAGAAAGTTAATGCGACTTAGGGACAGTCGGCATAATCATGCAATTATTAATGAAATGACCTAAACTTCACACAAGCTGGCACTCATTCAAACACTGAAATACTAAAAGGATAAAGGATGCTTTATTCCAATCAATGAAGCCTGACCCATATTATCTTGTTTATTGGTTTTGTAAATGCCTTACACCTAACATCAGGACTCAATGACGGTTAGCCCCGATCAAGCCGGTACCCATTTCCCATTTCTGACACCTGGTTGGAGTGGGGAAATTGTGGCTGAGTTCTCCCTTTTCCCAACGATGAGAATCCCCGGGAGGCCCTGCCGGGATTCTAACTGCCGCCCGGTGTTTCTCCTCTTGGGGAAAAGGGAGAACTCAGCCACAATTCCCCACTCTACCCTGGCTTTGAAAATGGGTACCGGCTTGACCGGGGAGGAACCGTCATTTGTGTCCGGGTGTTAGTTATAAGGCATTTGAAAAAAACAATGTACAAGATAATGTGTATCAGGCTTGATTGGAATAAAACATCTTTAATCGTTTATCCCGACCTGCCGGACACAACAACGCTGAGTACGCTGCCGCTGCGGGGCATCGCCTAGTACGCAGCTCCGGCGGTCTACCTTAAAGTATGGAACAGAAAAAAAAAGTTTATTTCCAATAGAGTTGAAACATGAAATGTTTAACATTTTTTTTAACATCTCAACATTAACATCCTTAGTTGATAATTATCACCCGGACGAATCTATGGGAAATTTTCCCCACAACTTCTCTCGTTCCCGAATCGGCGAGTCTCAGATTACTAAATTAGAGACAGTGCTGATCCTCGCTAAAGATTGCAGTCAGTCTTGGAAAATCTAAATCCTTCATTCTGATGATTCCTTGAGGTTAGACAACTATCAAATAAAATTACAGGATTACCTCGCGTGTCACATTTGTAGGAATTTGCTACACAACATTGAAATAATTCACGTTCTGTCTGCATTAACGTTTTGGTTTGAAAATCAGACTCGGTTGTATTAAATGCAAATTATTTTATCGAAAAATACTATTAAACCAGTTTTTTTTACCACTAATAAACACTATATGAATGGAAGCTTGCGACTTTGGCTTCAAAATTAGACTTTTCTAATCCGCTCATTTATTCACAAATTTCTAATGAAGATTTACATTCATTAAATTCTCACCATTTTTGATCTGAATATCACTCCTTAATTAAAAAATACAAACGAAACAGCTTCGCGGGAAAAAATGATTCATGGACTTCCATAAGTGTTCAGTACAATTAAAATAAAAATTGGAATACATGTAGTGAACAAATCTGTGCTTGTAGAATAAAATCTCGAACATTTACACAAGAACTCTAAAGTGAAAGCCAGTTCGATAAATGAAATTGCTAAAGCTTGGAAGCTATTTATTGAGAGCTTAATAATGCGTGATTCCAAGAAATAGCTACATTCTTTGCGTCAACTGAATTACAGTCCTACTAAGTCGTTGACGGAAATATAGTTCAACTGAATGCGTAATTGATAAGTAAAATCGGTCATAAAACCAGGTAATTAGAATTTTGCTCTAACTGCTGTAGTTTGCAGCAAATAATTTATGTCACAATACTTCAGAAAATTCACGCACCTCTCTCCAGCACAACGGTATTCTATACACGTCCTCGTTTATACGTTTCGTATGTTGAACTCACGCAAATATCCTGCGTAAGTTCGAAAAGCTACACGGGACCTCTCGCCTTCGATTGGTTGTTATGGGTGTCTGTATTTGATGAATTGCTGTTTACATTGCCCTCAATCATTTGTTTTCGACTAGTGACATGGGTATTGCAATACTCATGTGAGTGTATCATATAGGTGTATTTACTTTAAGATATTTTAAAATCCAATGATGTACCATCTTTATTTGAAATAATTTGTTTTTCTATTGTTCTGTTTTCATAGACCTCTGCTTGTAATGGCGTAATTTCATAATTTCATTAATGAATCATGTTAGATATTTAATTTTACGAGTGAATTCTTTAAATTGTACTTCTGTATTATCATGCGATAAATAGTCGTGATAAAATCCCTCCTTAAGCCGTATTAATTTTCCTAATAGTGCGTATACATCATTATTTACATACAAATCGTTAGGGTACAAAATTCGTGACACTGTAGACATTCTCTGCCTAAGCATCAATACCTCTGGCAGAAGACTTTTGTGAGTAAAGTTTTGTAGTTAAGATGACAGTGCAGTTTTTTTACCTCTTCTCATTTTTTTTTCGTAAAGGAGGCCTGCGTAGCGCGCGAGAGGCCAATTACATGAATGGTTGAGTGCAATTTCGTTTTCTCCTCTCATTCTATTTTCTGTCTTAGGATCCTTAATCTTCTCGTCTTCGAAGAAGTGTGCTCTGCCCACCATGATTTTCAAATTTACCATCACCGAGGTGCCACAATAGAAAGAAATGTTTACCAGGTTACACAGTGTTGATCGATTAAAATAAGGAAGATAACTATTTAATACCTAATAGGGCAGAGAAATACAAATATTTATTTGACTAGCCAAAGGTTACGTGCACAGAAGTAGAAAGCTAATGGAAGATGAATTCAACATTATAACTCAAAGACCCTGTAAGATCTACACGAGCAGTTTACATTTATGTCGAGACCGTTTCTCACATATCACACTTGTTCTGGATCTGGTCTGACGTATCCAACATGATCGGTGATGTGTGTGTATATGAATTTGTATAGGCTAGGTCATCAGAGGTGTGAAAAATAATTACTTTTTGCCTTTATCTACAAATAGAGTGAGGGTGAATGGACCTTGCTTATTTGCAAATTGTAAATAAGCGTAAATACAGGTTGCGTTTTTACAAATTGTAAGTAAGCAAGTTCTCAAATTGTAAAGTTGCCTGTTGCCACCGAGTCTCAGCATTTCCTCGATTGTTCAGAAAATGATCTCTCCACAAAAGATCGCGCTAATTTGCTACGCTCTGATGAAGGACAGATTCTTCCTCCAAAATTGTTACAGTGTGTTCACGCAAAGGCATAAATTGACTTGGAAACAAATCTTACTCACTTTTTTGACTCCTCAAAATTAACAGGCCGACATTCTTCGCTGGGAGCACGAACGAAAAGAAATATCAAAGAAATGTTCCATTTTCTTAATCCCGGTTATTGTATGAACAGAAAATGTTAAAAATTTACATTTTTAGGTGCGGTGGGAAGTTAAGCCAATCTTTACCGAGTTTAGTCTCAACGATCGCTTTAAAAAGGCCTTCGCAGTTGTTACTCACTCCCTATCATTCATCACTAATATTTAAAAGAAATTTTACAAAAGATTTTTACTCCTGTTAATTAAATTTTAATCTGCGCGAATTGCTTACTTTAAATTATTTTGTATTTTTACCTTTGAAGATTTAATGGAATGAAATGGAACACGTTGGGTGAGAATTTCAACTCCTATTACAGCTGAGAATGACGCGTTATGCTGAAGGTGAGGACACCTATATTTTATTTCCGTTGATCTGCACACACAAAGGGTGTGTATCCTAGCTCATTTACTTATATTATAATTTTTGTTTAGTACATGTACGTTTCGGAATGACGGGTGAAAGCAGTGTTTGTACATCTGGCCCGGCACATTCTAGTAATATTGCTTCATCGTTCCAAATGACAAAGTGTACATTTATTATAACTAAAGTGTGTGCCGATGAGTTAAATGTTGTGTTCTTTCTGGGTAAACATCATCAAAATAGCGGTTCAAAAATATTGATTTCATGTGCTTTTCAAATAGTCTTAAGGTAAATCAATGTATTCGGCAGTCCAGATCTTTCCAAGATCTCTCATTTCTGTCAAACAAGGAAATATTGCAAAAAAATCCTAAAAAAACATTACTAAAAATTCTCAACAAGGAGACAAAGGCAAGTGCGTGATGTTTACTGAATTAAAGTTTATATTCTTTTTAAAAAATCGTTTCTGCTGTGATGGCAAAAAGAGCCACTTCGTTATCAGAATTTCCGTCGTATATGCAGGAAAACATTTACATTATCAAGCAAATAGAGCAGCGTCGTAACGCGAAAGAAGATGTCTGACAAATTTTCCGTTTAAGGAAGTTTAGCTCTGGTGCACACAGGAATTTTTTGATACTGGAATTTCTTACGTATGCTGCTGATATTCTGTACAAAACTTCTGACGAATTGTACACAAAAACGCAATTTTTTCTCAAGGGGTTAACATAAACTTTCTTCATTTCACTAGACTCGATCGAATGAAGTCTTGTTCATAAATATTACTTATGAGCTAACCCCGTGGGCCACCTATCGTAGAATAGGTAAACTTCAGAAGAAACTATTCCAGTCTCTTGGAGCAGCTTACTGTACAGAAGTATCCTACGTATCATGTATACGAGTACATCACGCTGCTTGCATTCGCCGGAGTTTTTGTTCTCGTTCTTTTTTCCGAGCCGAGCCGAGGGGTATATAAAAGCGACGCAACTGCGCAGAAGGTGGTAGTAGCCGCTGAGCTCCAGCATCGTAAGGTGGATGCGCTAGTCGTGAAAAGTGATCGCAAAGTGATGCCAACTGCTGAAGACTTTGAGTGACCTTCTAACACGTCGCGTTCACGTTTCGGAACAAGGACAGGTGATGCCTGAACTGAATGTTATGCTCGAACTTGCATAAAGCGTTGTCGGTGTTTGCTACTTCAGCATCTGTGAAGTTTTGCTCCTTGTGTGTGATAACATTGGACTATTCTCGTATCTCTCTGAAAAGTTTCGCGCTCAAGATGGTGGTAACCAACCCGTGTTCCATTATAAGTCCTGCGGAACTGTTTCGCCAGTCTAACGATGATACTATGATGAGAGGAGGCCTGTACAGATCCTTGAGCTGCACTAGCGAGGGCAGCTCGATATCAATGACTGAAAATCACCAGGAGTTGCACGATGAACTGGCGTCGCCGCTACTCAAGTTGATGTGGAGAGCGAACTCATTCTTAACTCAAGGTAAGATCCCACGAACTCATTCCTAACGCAAGGTAAGATTTCTCGAACTCATTCCCAACATACGATAAGATCCCTCGAACTCATTGCTAACTCAAGGTAAGATCCCACGAACTCATTCCCAACATAAGATAAGATCAAGCTTCTCTACGTTCTCCTATCGCTCTTCCATGGTTGCAAAGTGCAGTCAGATGTTTGACGGGGACAGTGACATCATCAAGGTGGGCATAACTCTCAACTTCTGAGGTTTTAAATTTAGAAAATATAGTAGTATTGGTTGCTGAACTATACTCCAAATGAATTCACTTAATTAGATTTTATAACTCGTACAATCAATTATTGTACGATTATCACTTCTCGTTCATATTAATCAAAATATAACATGTTATATCCGTACATGAATTTTTCATCCAATTTTCCCCAGTTGTTACTTGATTCATGTAATTGCAAATTTCTAAATTATGCATCACAATAAATGAGTTAAAGTAACGACACAGTTACGTGTTTATTATAAGGATTTTTATTTTTGCGTGCGTTTTAGCAGTTGAGATCATTTATATGAATCAAAAAATAGGATTTTTACAGTTCTACGAACGCTTTTTGTGGTTAGTTCTCTACATGTTTTGTGTAAGTAATTTTTTCGCTTCAAATCTTGGATAAAAATATTTCAGAATTATGAATGTCAATTTGTTCTGCTCTGCGTTTCGATATAATTACTGTGCGAATTAATTTTTATGCGAGAAAAAATTGCAGAAGTATTTGCTCTCATAATATGTATGTGGAATAAAGATTTAACTTTGGTGTGTTAGATAACAAACAATCTGCGCCGTTGAACTATCACAAACGATGAACTTTCACAAATGATGAACTATCAGAAACGATGGACCATCACAAACGATGAACTATCACAAACGATGGTCTATCACAAACAGTGAACTAATCGTAACCACTTCTGGTGCGGACCGGAAAAGAACACGCAGCTCAGGGACCGCTAGAGTGAGAATCCCGCGGACGCCATTGGGTCAGCCAGCCAGCGCTGCGTTTCTGGATTCAACTGGAAACCATTTCCCCCTTCCCGCCGTTTCTCTCTAGAGAGCTGAAAGCAACTTTTGACCTTCAAACTCTGGACGTGTGGGGAGGTGACAGTTAAAGTTAGACTAACCATAATGTATACGGCAAGTATGATATTTTCCCTCGACATGAAAGGAGCTCACCAAAAGCACGTTTACGAACAGGGCACATTACTTTCTACATTAATTGGATGCAAGCACTAACGCAGAGTTGGTAATTTCATATCAAATCCGCCGAGCATACATGCCGAAATTGCTCACTATCTCGCTAGTAGTAGTTAATTGTAAATATTGCCATTGAAGTCCTGAGTGTCATTTGTATGTGAGAATATTTAAACGACGAAAGTTGAGACATTTCATTTAAATGAACGTTGGCATGATTGTTTCGACGCTTTTGCAAAATACATGGTGGATGCATTTTTCACAGGACACGAATTTTTTTAAGCTGCATGGAAGGAGATTTTGTGCTTGCGTAAGTCAAACGTGTTGACGAAATAACGATCAGTGAAAGAGGGATCGCTGTTGCGGTGTGAAGAGAGCACAGGGCGTAGCTGCGTGCGTCCCAAGCGACCTGTGAGCTATCTTTGTAACTGATTCAACGCTTGTTTGTGTGTGCGATGTACTTCTTGCAGGGAGTTTTTGATGTAGTGCCTAAGGCAGGGGTTCTCAAACTTTTTTCAACCAAGGACCACTTTTATTACAGAAAATGAGCTGAGGACTCCCTAACTTGTGTTTTCCTCAGGGAAATGCAATACAATATATTGGCATCCACTGTTAAATTCTTTAAATTTGCGAACCCCACTTTGAGACCCCCTGACCTATGGGGTCTGGTAGTTTTTGATGTTGTATCTAAGGGGTCTGGTAGTTTTTGATGTTGTATCTAAGGTGTCTGGTAGTTTTTGATGTTGTATCTAAGGGGTCTGGTAGTTTTTGATGTTGTATCTAAGGGGTCTGGTAGTTTTTGATGTTGTATCTAAGGGGTCTGGTAGTTTTTGATGTTGTATCTAAGGTGTCTGGTAGTTTTTGATGTTGTATCTAAGGGGTCTGGTAGTTTTTGATGTTGTATCTAAGGTGTCTGGTAGTTTTTAATGTTGTATCTAAGGTGTCTGGTAGTTTTTGATGTTGCATCTAAGGGGTCTGGTAGTTTTAGATGTTGCATCTAAGGTGTCTGGTAGTTTTTGATGTTGTACTTAAGGTGTACTCACTCACTTGAAATATTATCGGTTCTTTGTGTTCACGAGATCGCTTTTTTTGTGCACTCCTGAAGATTCCTTTCGAAGCCACAAACTTTGAAATGAAACGTCTACTTACATCTTTCGAGCAATTTTCACTACTCATGAACATCATATAGTTTCATGTTATTTCCTTGATATTTTGGTTTTCGTTCGATACTTTAAAAAAAATTGCCATCTTATATCGAGATAGCTCTGTGAAACGATTGAATGGAATGATACTTTCAGAGAAGCATTGGTACATTTACTTAGATCACTACCCTTTCTTTTGCTTGTTGCAGCGCGTGAAAAAAGTAATTTTTCTTCTGTGATACTGAATTTCGTAACTTACTGTAGATGGGTTGCGAAATTTGATTTTTAAGTTGGTTGGATGCGACTATTTTTAGACGCGCATGTTGTATCCTTGGTTGGTTAATTTACTGAAGATCGGGAGCCTCAGCAAAATTTGACTTTTAAGTCGGTTTGATACTACTATTTTAGACGCGCAAGTTGTCTCCTTGGTACCAGCCATGACTTGAATTTGTGAAGACCAAGGGTGTTGCTCTTGCATGCGACGGGAGCTGCTGCGACGACCATGTCGGGGATTTATTTTTAGGTGGCCGCGGTCATGTCCCCGCTATGTGATGGTCTTTTACTTCTCCGTCTTTTGGAAATCGTGGAAAATTCCAAGCATGTATCCGTAAAAAAAATTCGTGTTCATCCAACTCGTGCCGGCCTTACTCGCACAAGAAATGTCGTTCCTGTAATTGTGCTTTTCTTTTCAAATTGAATGTTTGAAATCATGTTTCTGATGTGCCGTCTGATTATCATCTGGCCGATCAATCTTGTGTTTTAGTGCATTATATTCGATTTAAAAATTCTATTCGTACATCCTTTCATGACGTTATTAACGAAAGACGTTATAAAATAAAGCATCAGTGTAAAATTGAGTTCTAAAACTCCTCACTTGTTAAACTACCAGAATTTAGAATCCTGCTGTAACAGGAAAAAATATAACAATGTCACAATGAAGAATGAATGAGAGCTGGAACAATCTTCCCGTTAAGGAATGCTTTGCAGTAATTTTTGCCCTTAGTGCTCACCTTGGAGTGAAAACTGTTACTGTTTCTATGCGCAGGATGTGGGGACACATCTTCTGCATCGATTCCCCGTTCCCTTTATTGCACACTGGGAACTCCTTTGTTGTGATTAAGGAGCCACAAAATAACCTATCTAACCTAACACCAACTGAGAGACTTCCTAATATTTTGTACGTTACATAGCGTTTTTCGCTCTTACCTCTGAAATGTCGCAGTGCACCATGCTCTGTCGTCCAAGCTGTACAAAAACTTATTTACAGTAAGGAGAAACAAAAAGAGGAATCTGAAGGTGGATAACGTTACGCGGAACGCGTGGCCGTACGAAAAACGAACATATAGGAAGTAAAGAAGGTCAGAGGTGAGGGCTTGATGCGCCTCATGCTTCAAACGCGCCTGCAGGTTCGATGATGATCATCGCAGCTTACGGCAAATTCAGAAGGAGAGTTTGACACAGAGTGTATCGGGAAGAAAAGAAGCGAAACGGAAAAGGATAGACAATAAAAGAGAAAAAATACGGTTTATTTCCAACAAAGTTGATACATGAAATGTATAACATTGTGTTGAAATATCTTAAAATTAAGATATTTCGTTGATATTCACGGAGATGAAAGATGCGCTTTGCGCATATGATGCTCGTATTGAAAGGTGTTGCTGGGGGGGTTGGTTGGTGGTACTGGAGGTTCGCTTGGTAGGGCTGACGTGGAGATGTTTGGGCTTCCCCCAGTTGTGCGGATACAGGATTTGGAGGACGGACGATTTTACGCAGTTGCCTGCTTTGAAGCTGGTGTAGGTGCATCGTTGCAAAGCATGCAGCTATTGTTGTTGTACCTTTTTTGAAGCGGACGTTGTTCTTTGTCTCTTATTTTTTTCTGTGGGAAGGATCAATACTTCATAAATAGACTTAGTAGAAATGATCAATACTTCAAAAGGCCACAGAAGGATTGGTTAAAAGTAAACTATTTCTCAAATATGAGGTGTTAGCACCTTATTTTTATTTTGCAGTGAAATTGGAATGAAAGACGTCGCAAACAGTGGGGTGAAATTAAAGTATGCGACTGAAAAATCAATGTTTCAATTTTGTTAGATGCTTCTCGCAGTGGCTTTACCTTAAGGATTAGGGCTTGCTGAGCCGGAAATATATGTTAAATTATTATGAGCTCATCACTTTGAAAAAATTTGTATTTGAAAGTACAGCAGAGTTTAGGCCTTGAAGCCTTAGTATCTTTAGTAGCAAAATAACATGGAATATATAATATAAGAGAGTTTCAACGCTATCCATTTGAAACTGTGAACTAAGGCGTTCCGTTCGTCAGAAACCATCGTTATTTTATTTTGTCAATTTAAGGTGGATTTGAAATTTATCTTCGTGCTCGGCTCATATTTTGTCCTTCAGTGCAAGAGGCGCTCGCAAGTTTTTGCGTCTGCCACTGATCTGAGCGAGCTGATATTTTTAGACGTGTTACTAGCGCGCAGAGTCTCGCGTTCTCTGGTACTGCACGAGTGAGCTTTCAAACTTCAAGCAGAATGCCTCACTAACGACCACTTCATGCCTCACTAACGACTGTTAATATAAGTTATTTCGGTTTAAACTAATTTTCGTAGCCCATTTTTCCTGCATTCTCTAACATACTTCAGGTCCACATGTGAAATTTGAGTCGCCGCTATTTTGACTGGGAAGAAAATTGAACTGCGCACGTGTGCTAAGGCTGAAAGATGTTCCCCTGTTGTGTTATTCGGAGGCGCTACCCTTCATATCTTTGATAACTCTTGAGTGAGATACCTGAGGCACGCAGCTCATAGAGAATACGTTCATCTTATCAGTTCTATGTGTTCCCAGCGTCACGAGAGATCTGCAGCTGCCGCCGTAAGTTCGTACTTCTTACCGATCATGGATAAGTATTTTAGATATTATCGTGACTCATGAACGTAACCAGTTTATTTTGTCTCGAAACCGCAAACACACTTGCGTCAAATCATATCCTTGTAAGTGATCTGAATGTCACATTGAGCATCAAATCATCTCCATGTTAGTGATCTGAATGTAATATTGAGCTGTTGTTGCGTCATTCATGCATTGCTAAGATTCTGACGCAAGATGTTTAAAGAAAGTTTCTCCACCAGTCTCGGGTTGCACGTACGTACATTGGCGTGTGGTGCGTCAATGGTTTCTTCTGACAGACACACCATTCATTTACACCATTAATTGCTTCGACCGTTAAAAACCTTGGTTATCATTTTCAATTGGCTTTTGAAAGGTTTGATGCTTTGCTTTGGTTGAGAAAGTAGACATGAAAAAATTTGTGAAACTCTAAATTCAAGTTTGTGATACTGTATGTTTGTATAACTGATACATTATGTATTTTGCGTGTTAATTGATGGTTTCAAAATTGATGCTATGGTATATTCTCAATGGTGCCAATAAATGCGGTGAATAAATAAAAATATCGACTTTCAAATAAAGTATTAGGCTCTCATTGCTGCCATATTTATTACTGCAACTGCTACTAGCTCTTCAACATGTGGGCTGATGTGCCCCTTCTTCTGTAGGTGCTGAGCAAGGCACGTGCATTTTTAAATGCTGTGTGTTTTACTACTATAGCTGATAGTGCACAGAGTTCAGCTGGAGGAAACTTCAAGATAAAAGTATCTACCGTCGCTCTAACATTGAGTTCAGCGTCCGCTATTGACCAGCATCGCTGCACTCTACCTTCAATCATTGTTGTTCTTGTAGTCAAGATACTGGGACTTTATGAGGTCACTGCATAGTTTGAACTTTCAAAGGTATAATGGGAAAATTAACGTAGTGTGCTACGTCCTTATGAGTCATTTATGATCGAAGACCTCATTCATGTTTTATGTCAGTCATACTCATTACTAGCATCATTTGCATTGAATTTTTATCTCATAATTTTGTAGTTGGAAAAAGAAAGACGATTAAAAGTTATGATGCCAGACAGTAGTATCGGCGAAACAACTTTCCAAACTAAAATTTTTGCTGCATGTCTTCATTGGAGCTAATGTTTGAGGTGGGATTTATTTTATTTTCTTGATGAGAATAAAATCTCTTTTCTACTGACCGATAAATTTTATAGCGACTCGAGTACTATGGAGATATAGGAAACGGTAAAATAATATCCATTTTATAGAAATTAATTTTTCCCCTTAAATCATATTCCTAAATTGATATCCAGTTATATGGCCATTTTGAATTTTGACCACTACTACATTCTCCGTCATTACAAGCCCATAAATGTATTCCTGTACACCGAATCGATTTGTGTCTTCTGATACACTTGCATTCAAGTGAAGCCTTGCAAAATTACTGCTTGCACTCATTGGAGTAGCATCTCCGCAAAGCAGGTATCACCTTGAGATCACCAGCTGTTTGTAATCTGTCGCTTCGACCGTGAACTGTTGAGTGCAAGGATCTTATGTGAGCTACTGCAGTTCGGTGTGTAGTGACTTTGATTAGTTTAGAGGACGCGCGATACTCAATGTTTGCGTTCTTTGGAGCTAAAACTTTTGCTGAGTTACAGCATGATGCAACTCAATTGCTCAACAACCGATCACACTCTAATGAAATTTTTAATTAAATTTGTTTTTCAACCCTCAATATTGTGATAATGATCATGATGCTAAATGAAACTTAATTTTGTAATGGTACACCCATGTAGTTGTAGTTATTGGTGATATTAAAGTAGTACATAAGCTAATAATGACAAAAATGAGCGAAATAACAGTAGTGGTGATAGTAATTACTGCGCAGAATGTACATGAACGTTATCTCGAGCTCCTAGTGTGACTCATACTTAGATCACGCTGGCCGGATTGAACAACTTGAATGAAGCTGATGATCAAACTAACGTATAAAATTTGTATTTTGATTTCATTGAACTAAATTTAGCTTAATTTTACTTGTGTGGCTTGTGGTATTGTTAATACCAGTAAGTTCATTGCTTGATGGACTCTGACTGCAAACTTTTTGAGCCAACTTTGTCTTAAAGTTTTTGCTCCAATCTTTTTTATCGATCGTGATTGATACGCATCTCTTACAGCTTATTCCTCTCCGCTTCTCTAGACTGAGAAATGTGTCTTGTAAAGACGAATACATAGCTAGTTGGGAGACTTTTGTTGCTCTATTTCCTCTCATACAGAAAATTAGTCCATAGACCAACTGACCTGTAGCCCGACTGTCTACATACGTAATTTCAACTCATTTGTTACAGATATCCATCGTGGCAAAATCGAAGCGATACAATGACAACCCAGTGTCCAATCACACACGATGGCGTTTTTGCACTTGATGCCTGAGCGTTTCATTCATGTGTGTGTCGAATGTAGAATTTCAAAGTGAAAGTCGCTGACTTGTGTGTCGTACCTCTGCGATGCTCTCTCAGTACATGCACTGAAAAGCTTTGAAATTGTCGGCTAATTCTCAAGTGAGGTTATTTGGAACATCAATGTGTGATACTTCCTTCTATTTAATGAACGAACGCATCACTGGTTTGAGTGAGTGGGTAGGCGAGCATGGCTGCATTTGGCGGGGAATCTGGTGAACGCAGGCAGGTTGCCCAGCGTTCGCTTGTTGCTTCAGGAAAATGAGAATAAATTCTGTCTTTTGCGCTCCCAGGTGTGCTTGGTGCCAACTCAGCGTGTGGGTTCGCTACGCATCGCTTATCTTTTAACGATGAGGCGATTTTGATGGGAGAAAAACTTCATGACTTTCTCCCTGCACTCAACAATGTTCATATTTGCGCTAACTGATGCCATTGCTTGATGTTCCTTTGAAATGAAAAAAATCATGTTTATAAGCGTAGAAAGCAGTTACGGTGACTTTCCATTTTTGTTACGTAATGTTGAAGAATTGAAAAATTTTCAACGCATCCTG
Source organism: Platorchestia sp. MABIK (assembly GCA_014220935.1). Lineage (NCBI taxonomy): Eukaryota > Metazoa > Arthropoda > Malacostraca > Amphipoda > Talitridae > Platorchestia > Platorchestia sp. MABIK. Next base: position 16,798 of record JACJUY010000364.1, read on the forward strand.
ATTTATTGCCTGATGTTCTTTACCGAGCCATACTAACTGCTTAAAGTGGGTTCTAAAAATACTTATTGCAGTAGGTCTGTAGATATGTCATGAAAAATGTTTCCGTATTCACTCTAGTTTTTAGGAAATAAAGCAACCCAATTCATCAAATTGTTCTGAGTTGGAAATTATTTTTTTCCTTTCTGTGCTTTTTTCCTATCTTTGCATCAAATTCTATTGCCCTGTGTATTTAATGAACACTGTTCTGAATCCCATTATTCTGATCCAATACATACACATTTTAATTGGTATAAAAATCAGCAACTGATAGCCTATCAGCATAAATCCCCGCATTAAGAACGAGCTACCGTTGTCGACGTCAAGTAGCTACCTTAGTACTTTGGGGGAATGCAAACAACCAACGTAATTTTCTATGATAAGCAGTGCACGCATTTTTGTGGCGTACTGGAAGTCGACGTTATAACTCTTGTCTTTTCTATGCTTTTATATAGACATGCTATAGCTTATCTGATATTTAGACTGCGAAACGTAAAGTTATAACTCATGTTTTTTTCATGCTCTTAAATCGACGCACTATATGTAGCTTAGCTGATATTTAGACAGAAACGTTAAGTTTCTACAGAACCGCACTATATTGGACGACAATACCATTTGTCTCCCTTGACAAATTGCGCATCCTAATTTACATCACGGAGTCCGTTCTGTTATGATTGTGGAGTAACAATCATCGTGTTTCAAAATTTTGTATTTTTCAATTGAATGATCGAACACGCTTTCACCTAGTAGTTCAGAAGCAGGAACTCTCTCGGTACGGCGATGCCATTAACAGACTGAGGACAAAATGATGAGAAAAATTGTGAAATAATATTCATGACGTATCTGACTCCAGGGCTGCAGTCGCGTAAAGGCGGTCCGTGCCTCCCTCTGATGGTGGGACGCACGCAGATTGGGATACTGAGGAGCGACGTGGTGAACATCTTGCAGCGATATCCTAACGTCTTCATCTGCACTCTCTACTCTGTGGCCATCAATCCTCAAGTAAGTTAATTACAGGTACTAACTTCAGTTTGAATTTATGCCGCAATTATGAAAGGTACGTTCAGTTGTACCTTATCGTTATGTTTTCATTACATTCAATATTCTTTGATGTAATTAAGGTGGTTTTATTATAACTTTTGCTGTGTCGTGTGGAGGTTTGTAAAACTTGTTCTGATTTATCTACTATATCGTAGGTACACAAATATTCGTAGCATTTTTTTGCTCCTACTGGTATACACAACCCGTCAATTATGACGGGGTTCAATAGGCTCCTTGAACAAGTCTCAAGATATGGATGACAAACAAATATATCCATCCTAATAGTACCGGCGATGAAAATATTTTGGCACTTCTGGTCTGGTGGAACTCGTATCTTAGATAAAGTCATTAAGCATCCTTTAGAATGTGACAGAGAGACGGACCAACCAAGCAAGCAACAACTGTGTTCAATGAGATATTTATTACAACATACGAGAAATTACGCTCGAAAAAATATACAGATTTATTTATGTATTTATTTATTTAGAAATTTAAGGATACACGTGGCGTTTTATTCTACGAGGGATGTTGAAATCTTCTCCCGCTGAAGCTGGCTGTCTCGTTTTTACAACCTGCAGAACCGTCACGCGCTGCACACGTGTAGCGATCTCTTACTTTTTGTGTGCCTTCGTTCTATTCTTCATACCTGATCTTCAACTTGGTGACACATTCTTCTTGTGTTTGGTTTTTTTGTGTTGTGGCATCCGCACGGTTGTCTATCGCGCGCCAAATGCCTTGGTTTGAAACTGTTCCCATCACGAATTGCTTCTACCTCTCAAAGTAATTCGAATTTGTGTCAGCGTTGTTTACTCTCGTACAGTATTTGTGTCAGAATTTGTGTCAGCATTGTGTACTCTCGCGCAGTATTTGTGTCAGAATTTGTGTCAGCATTGTGTACTCTCGTACAGTATTTCGGACAACTTTGTTTTGCTCTGACGTTCTGAAACTGCTTGCATTCAGCTCGGGCTCTGAAACCTTCACCTCAAAATCCTAGCCTTGCTTACATTCATCGATTCGTTTTTAAAGAGGATGCACTTGTACGTGTATGTTTATCTTAATGCCAGAGCCTCTTCCGACTTTTATTTCGTACATAAAGCATGCAAAATCTCTTTATTTGTATCTCAAACTGTACTTTTTGTTAACATTCCTCAGCTGCAGTGGTATACAGGAAATTAATTTATGCGTTTTCTTATCATTTGGCTCTACATTATTCTTTTTTATACTAATTACATGGCGCTTGTAATTTTGAGTTTCAAATTATATTTCAATACAAGAAATACATCAATTTCCACTCCGAGCAAATTCTTAGTGCTGTTGTGCATCATGTGATAAAATTGTGAAGCATTAAGAATTTGTTTGTTTGAATATTGAAGCAAGCACGTACTGCTTTACCTTCATTGCTATTTTTGTGCCTGTTTGGGTAATTTTCCAACAGCGAAATTTCATTGACAAAATCTGTTTCATTTCTGAAATTTGCATCAAACAAGAGTAGTGAACTTTCTGAGACATGCTCCGTTAATGATTGTTTTCGTAAAAACATTTAAGAAGGATTCATTATCCTTGAATTATTAATTAATTATCCAATTATTCTCATTATTGTTAATACGTCGAGACCATTAGAGACACCACTTATTTATTTAGACGGTACTCGTATATAATGACTGATTGAATGACCTAGAAACAATTTTTATTCCAACACGAGTCCATTTCATTAGTTTCATACCTTCAGTGTCACTCACTGCCCAAGTTAAATGATTTTTATCTTTAGTCGTTCAACACTTCATGATCATATTATGATCATAGTAAAATAGGCAAATGCTCATGGTATAAACAATGAAAGTGACCAACAAATTATCATAAAAACAACATTTTATGATCGTAGTAAAAACCTCTTATGATCATATTAGTGAAGTCACAGCATTATCAACAGTATTATAAGAGGAAATGAAGAACTACACGAAAACATAAAATAATNTGTTGTGCTGTAGGTATGATGCCACCCTCTGCTCTCTGTGGAGAGATCAGCCATGGGTGAGTTGTGGCGTTGTGCTGTAGTTAGGATGCTATCCTCTGCTCTCTGTAGAGAGATCAGTCATGGGTGAGTTGTGGTGTTGTGCTGTAGTTATGATGCCACCCTCTGCTCTCTGTGGAGAGATCAGTCATGGGTGAGTTGTGGCGTTGTGCTGTAGTTATGATGCCAGCCTCTGCTCTCTGTAGAGAGATCAGTCATGGGTGAGTTTTGAAACCGTGCTGTAATTAAAAAGCCAGTACTGACTCAACGTCGCTATCCATGTTTTCTACATTTCGTCATTCAGGCTTTAATTAACATTTCAGTAAAGAAGAAATTACTCTCCACGCAACCGAATTTTAATCTGCTACTGAAATGGGTACCGGCTTGACCAGGGATAATCGTCATTACATCCTGGTGTTACTAATGAGGCCTTTGAAAAACCAATGTACAAAATATGTATCAGGCTTGATTGGAATGACACATCCTTTAGCATACTTTACTAGTTATCATCTATTCACTCAGACATGGGGAGTATATTACTATGTCTCGGAGAAACAGCGTTTTTTTGTGTCAAACAGCGAGCATGGTAGCATGAGTGTACGAAAAAGAGTTAGTCATTTTCTGAATGATATTTCCGCTTATCAAGAAAAGCTCTTTATCACGCTTCGTGGAATTCAGGTGATTAAGTGAGGTATTTTATGACTTTCAAATAAAGCGAAGCGTTTCATAGTGACCTATGCGTCGCTCTGATAACGTGTCTATCGCCGATTCGCTGGTACTTTCAGTATAAGGAGCCTTGTTAATAGACCTTATCTTTCTGGTGAAATGTCTGATGCTGAATTCTTGTGGAATGTTCCTGCCAACAGCTTTCTTGGCAGGACCCAATGAGGAGCTTATACATTTTCCGTGACTCAAAACTGATTTCAGTTACTAAACTATTTTCATTCTAACAGCAACCTTAATCAGAAACTTTCACTCCTCTTAATGATCTACTGTTGCTGATCATTTTAGCACTAATGTGTTTCTCGGTTGAGCCAAATTAATACGAGACCAGTGTCTTCTGATGAAAAGGTGCTATAATATTGATCGTCAAAATGTTTAAATAATTTCAACAATTTAAACAATTCAAACGAAACAATTTACACGATTCAAGCAATCTAAATAGTTTGCACAATTTTTACAATTTTCACAGTTTTTAAAATTAAAACAATTTTTACAATATATACAATTCAAACAATGTAAACAACTTAAACAGTGTTAACAATTTACATAACAAACAATTTATTCACCACACGCGATACATTTCAGCGCTGCTTGGCATCCGCGCGTTCGGCGTGCACTTGACGGGCTACGCGCGAACGCCCGAAGGAGGCGTCGCCGGCGTGTGGCTGCAGAAGCGTGCGGACAACAAGCCCACCTACCCCGGCATGATGGACACCATGGTGGCCGGCGGCATGGGCGACTCGCTCACACCCTCGCAGGTCCGTGCTCGCTCTCGCAACTTGCTACCAAACGCTAATGGTTGATGCACTTACCACTTGTTAACGAACGTTATTGGTTGGTGCTCTTACTCAGAACTTGTTAGCAAATGTTATTGGTTGGTGCTCTTACTCAGAACTTATTAGCAAATGTTATTGGTTGGTGCTCTTACTCAGAACTTGTTAGCAAATGTTATTGGTTGGTGCTCTTACTCAGAACTTGTTAGCAAATGTTATTGGTTGGTGCTCTTACTCAGAACTTGTTAGCAAATGTTATTGGTTGGTGCTCTTACTCACAACTTGTTAGCAAATGTTATTGGTTGGTGCTCTTACTCAGAACTTGTTAGCAAATGTTATTGGTTGGTGCTCTTACTCAGAACTTATTAACAAACGTTGTTGGTTGGCGCTTTTACGTCTCATAGATTTTGTTAACCGTTTTTGGTTGGTGCACTTGCGTCTCAGTTTACGAACGTTATCGATCGCTTTTTTTACCATAGCATCATTTTTTGCAATTACAATGGTTTTCTATTTTTTAACTTATGTGGAAGGATGTGACTTACAATGCGCTAAGTTTTTCTAATACTGGAAAACTGAGTTTTTCATACTACTAGAAAAAACATCAAATTTCTGCACGAAAGATAGGATTTAAAAATTTATGTCTTTTTAATACTTCTTCGTTCACTATTGAAAATTAAACTATTATCAGCATGCAATTGGCATAAAGAATGTTTCACCTATTTATCTGTGTCTATAATGTGCATTGATATTTATTAACGTATGCTCGCTTATCTGACAAAATTTATTTACGTCTAGGTCCTGGTGAAAGAAGCTGAAGAAGAGGCCTCTATTCCTGCCGATATTGTCCAAAACGCCAAAGCTGCCGGCACAGTTTCGTAAGTGTCATATTTCATAATATAATATACTCATTTTTCTCCGTCCAATTATTATGACGCATTCAATTTTAATTTGTGAAGAGGTAATCTTGCATAACTTGGCATACTCCCTGGACTCAAAATTGTACATGTGACATGTTCAAGTCAAGTTCAGTTAGGTTGAATTAAGTTTATTCTAAGTTAAGTTGTTAAGTTCAGTTTATGTACCAATAAATTTGCCAATGAGAGAATATCTTATTATCTACTCTGCCATTGGTAACTTGGACATTGTCATTAGTTGTCGACAGGCACCATTATCCATCCACGGCTAGCTTGGATTCCTTAGATTGACTTTGTATCTTTCCAACAGTTTCTTCACGGAGTCTGACCGAGGCATCCATGCCAACACAGAGTACGTTTATGACTTGGAGCTTCCGAAGGACTTCCAGCCCAGCATCAACGATGGAGAAGCTCAAGGGTTCGCATTCATCAAAACTGAGGTAATACTCTACAGGAGCGGTCGTTGTTAGTAATATTCTTCCAATTTAAGATTAAATTCCTCTTTTGTAAAATCTAATCAGCTGAAAGCTTTGTTCAGTGGTCGATTATCGCTCGAAGGTTAGCATCTGACTGAAGTTTGGTATGTCTAGGTCGACTCGTAGATATTCTATATTGCCTCCACCATCTTTTATGCTGACTCAGTGCAGTGCCGATTGCTAAGCACACGAAATATTTTTATTGAACTCTTTTGTTATCATGGTGGACGTACAAGTTTCTTGTTAAAAATAGTTTAGTGAATAAATTTTTGTTCCAACTTCAACATTCATTCATCAAAACCAAAAGAGATTTCTACTTGTAAATCACATATATCAGAAAGCAGAGCAAATACCAAACATCCCATTAGTATAGAGAGACACTCGAAAAAGCACCAAAAGTTTTCGGATACATTTATTCTCACTTGATGTCTCTCGTGCCGTTCACTACTATATGATAGTCTTTAAAAAGATGATGATATTAAATTTCACAACTTATTTTCTATGAAGAAGTTTAAGACCAACTTTTTCCTCAGGACATAATGCCGTATTTGCTGAGTCCAAACTTCAAGCTGACGTCGACTCCCATACTCATCAGCTTCCTGATCCGCCACGGCATAATCAACAGCGACACCGTGCCCGACCTGCCGCAAATTGTGGAGATGCTGCACACACCTTTAAGTTTCTATTATTGCTCCTGGCCCTCGTTCCCGCCGATGGGTCCGGCTACTCGTGAATCATCCCCTGACAACACAGGTGTCAAGTTCTCACGGGACAGCGTTCCTAACTCATCTTCTCCTTACTGCTCGTCTCCCGCCATTCCAATTGTCTCCGACCTAAGGCAAGAGCACATTTTGGGGCCTGCCGTTAAAAATCCATGCTCTTCAATGACAGATGACGACTGCGCCTCAATGAAAAGCGAAGATCGGGACAGCGAAGAAGATTTGGATCACGCTGCTTTTGATCAGGATACCTAGACGTCTTGTTTGAGCTCCATTTCTGTTCTTTATCAGTGATTGATTTTATGCAGAAGAGTAGTTCTTATAATTTTTTTGATCACTGACATGTCAAGCCAAAGACTATTTAATTTTCGTGTCGTCTTAATCGCACTTAACTGCGGAGCTTGCGCCTTCAAGCTCAATAAATTTTTAGCTTTCATTTTATGTTACTATTATCAAATTTTACTGCTTCTTAATAGACATCATCATTTCATGGACTCATTCGCCGCCCTGGAATGAGTTTGAAAGTAAAGCAGTTATGCGAGAGTCTGTTTAGAGTTGAAGTCTTTTTTCGAAAACGGGACTTGTTTAATTTTTCGCGTTTTTGTATCTCAGACGTTTTCTGATTGTAGCGAGTGTACCCCGTACTCAGTAATAGTGAGATGCGAGTAAACCAGAATAGTGAACTTTAGTTTCAACTCATTCACTGCAGGAATATTTCGAATCATTTAGAGTGGACATTTTTGGCATGATGTTCGCTATTCCATATTTAGTAGCAAACCTTTTTCCCTACTGTAGTGAGTAAACTCGTACTTTTGCTAGTTCTTTTTTATCACGTTTCATGTTACTCTACAAAATAGAAATTAACTATTTAAATGTTTTGCCTAGTCTATCGTAATTTTCGGTCTGCTCGGATCAAGTTGTTAAAACCTAGAAAGGAATTATTCTTATATTGAACTTATTTTTTACGTTACCTTTTAAGTCCCTTTTTATTAAGTCCATTTGAGAGACTCGCCATATTTGGTTTTCCAAAAAAAAATTCTCTCTATGAAATCATTCTTGCGATTTTTCATTCGTCTGTTAATTCAATCATTCTTAGCTCATTTCTAACCTCGTTTTCCATCTCCTGAACTTTGTTACGCTTTCTGGAAACGATCCTTGCATTTTTAAATGTGTTAAGATTGCCGTAATTACTTGGAATGCACTGCTAGCATGATTGCTTAGTTTCTTTAATTGTGACGACCGGTTTATCGGCGAATGTATCATTGATTCAGTTTTCCTGTGGAAAAGTTTCCCATGATGGCATTTTGAGTACTAATCTCAAGCTTGTAGTGCTTTCATGAAATACATTACTTTTATTGTCGTTTCTGGACTGTTGTTATTGCTGATTATTCGCTCTTATTATTGTGGTAACACTGAAGTGTGTCACATCGCCTCTGCTTCGCCAGGAATTGTCCCTTTGAAACTGCAATTTAATGTAGATGTTCAGCGGGCTGGTGTCGAGGTTGAAATCACCATAGAACAAACAATATTTTTTCTGGGTCATGTTTTGTCGCAAATAGTAAACGGAATGTTCTTTATAATCATTTGATAGACGGGGAGTTAATGAGGCAGTTAACGCCTGCATTGTTTATTTATGAATTCAAAGATCTATATTATTCGCTAGGTATACATAAAACTTACAATGTTTCGTTGAAGTTGGACATATTTGAATATTTTCTTGCAAGAAATGATTAATGCTGTTTGACGTTCGTTTCTAAATTAAATTTCTTAACTCAAAGATTACGAAATTTCGGAATTGTACAGTTTAAAATCATGCCAAGTGTTGTTCCACTATAATTGAAAATGGTGTCCAAATTTTTGTACCTGAACTGAAAATGAGGTTTGTAGTGTCTCGTTTTTTCTTTTATTTCCTATGTAAAGAAGAGCATTGACATCTAAAATCCCATTCTAGTTTGCATGGCGTGTGAACCTTTTCTGCTTGAATTTTAAACTTATGATTTCTGTGTGAAAGCATTAGATGATATTGCCGAAGCGTTAGCCACTGTTAGAGTTTACCTTTTGAATGATGTTGTTTGACATAGTGATGCGTCTTGTTTTTCCAATAAAGCTATTCGAAAACCAGATGAGTACAATTGCTCTATATATTTTCTTCCATCCCTCGAATTAAACATAATCTTGAATTGTACTAAGAACAATTGATTAAGAACTCATCTTCACAGATAAGGATAATTAGTACTTCTGAGCTATGTATGTTGAATTGCAAATGTTCTTAGTGCCAGTTGTGTTCTGGAAGGCTTGTCACTGTACACGGGGAATGTGAATTCATCTTCCTGTCAAAACAACTGCAAAGAGGGCTATTTTTTTTAAAAGAATATTGCAGGTTGGAGAATTACAAAAATTGTGAGTGAGAAACTTTAAATTGTGTTTTTTTGCACTGTAGAAAATTTCTTGAGACTCAATATTCTAATCTAAATATGAGTCGAAAATGAGTCAACATTGTGGAGGCATCACTGACACTCGGTTTATGTTTAGAGTTAAAATAAAATAGTGAATTTTCGCCACATATTAAAGACTAGGGGGAATTGAATTGTTGCATACTTTAACGATGAATTGTCGCATACTTTATCTCCAATCATAGGGCTCCCATGCCTGATATTTTGAACTGCTGTTGCGGAGTTTTTATAGATATTTTCGGAAATACTTGGATAGTTTAAAACTAAATTTCAATCAAGCTGACTCTTGAAAAACGTTCAATAAGACAGACGTGCGGTTAAACGTGGTACGTCAGTTGTGATTTAAATGCTTCTCACCGTCATTATATGATCAGGCGTACACGAACGTTCTTAAGATTTTAAGACCTTTTCTCTGTGAACCTCTAGAAAAGGGACTTCTGAGCTTAGACCAACACAAATGCTTCAGCGATGCTCGTAAATTGCATACCTCTTTAGAAAATGAGCAGATGGTTCATGAACATATTAGAATACTTGAACACTCTGTAACGAAAGAAGGCCTAAATATCAGCTTTAAATCTTTCATTCAAGTCATTGTAATGCTGGTTCAAAACCATATACATGTTCATTCATCGTGCAATGAATTGCTAGCGACCAAATCATAAGTTCACACACTATTTGTTATTTATTTTACCACCCATTTCTTACAATTTAATGAATGTATGAGGCCGATCTTTCAGTACATTAGTAAGCACAATAATAGATATATACAAATTTGTTTGCCAAAAGACTGCTTGTAAATGAGGAAATGAACGTGAAAATTACTTTTTTATTTGATATGGCAAAATTATTTGCGCAGGAGAAAGAATCACATGAAAAATATTCACACGTTTGGCTAAAAGGAAAAATTATTTAATTCCTCGAGCAGATCACCTTTGAATATTCATTCAGTAAAACATTTGGGAAAGTTCCCCAGAGAACATATATAGTAGGAAAAGTGTTATCCCTTTTCCAACATTGTCACGACGGGAAAGACAAAGAAGCCCAGCTTCAACGGACAACCAGAAGATTATTGTCTTGCTCGTGTGTGGAACTTGATTTAGCATAATTTTATAACTCTCAGCTTGCCCTAGAAACGTGATACAAGTTACTATGGAGAAGTGTAAACAGTAGCGACCGAAGGACTGTCTGGGGAGGAGGTAAGGAGAATATGACGTAAAAGCCGCGACACGGAATAAGTGTGAACCCATGAGTTTTGCTGAGGAACATCTTCAAAATGTACATCAGGTGAGCACTCTTTCACGTCAGTACCATTTAAATACGAATGAAATTAATGGAAATTTACAGCGATGAACACTTTTCACAAAGCTATATCTTACGTAAATTTCAGTGCCTTTTAAATACAAGTAAAATTAATGCAAATTTACCGCGACGAACACTCCTTCTAAAACTATGCCCTACCAAAATATCACTTCGTTAACTTGCGTGGACAGAGACTTAGTTTTTCAAGCAAACACTGTTTAGTAAAAAATTATTTGAATGTTATGTTTTAGCAAAGGCATGCCAAATGAAAGGTAAAGCATATACTCATCTTTGTCTTTCTAGGTTGTAAAATATGTTGGGGGACGATTCTAGGCTATATTTTTTGAAAATTTTGGTAGACATGCTGGGCGAGACAATTAATTGTAGGATGAAAATATCTCATATCTGAATAGTAGGTCAACGTACTGAACGAAAACCTTAAACTGTCATTGCAAAATTTTGAGCTATGCTGCCTGATGTTCTACTTTCCTTGATAGTAAAAATCCCAAGTAGTTCTATAAGGCAGCAATTGCACGGCATCGCTAAAAAAAATCGAAATTCTATTCCTAGCCTCGGAAAAGTCGTGACTTGAATCCTATGTGAAATTTATGACGAAAATGAAAAAGTTTGAATGCCTTCCGGTTCCTAGAAACAGTCTGTGATTCAGGAGTGAAAACATTGAACGTTGGGTGAACATACCATCTGAAACTTGTGCAAATCTGTACAGTAACTGTGAAAAAACTGTGGAGAGTAGGTTCGAATCTTTGGTTAATGTTAAGGAGAAGCTACTAATCGATTTTCGAAATTTTATTTTTTGAATCATGGTGATTATATCGAAATAAACAATTTTTTTTTGCACTCTGTGGGGAAATGAGTTTTCAACGAGTTTTGGCGGTAGGTTACTTACCGCAATTCTAGTCTTTGAAGCGGGAAGAAATCGTTTTGCTCGCGGTGGTACAGTGGTCAAGGGATCGGCCTTGGATGTTGGAGGCCCGGGTTCGTATCCCGGCACTGGCGCGGCGATTTTCCCCGTTATGCATAAGGGAGAGCTCAAGCACAATACCCCACTTAACCCAGGTGTCGGAAATGGGTACCGGCTTCACGGGGGAACCGTCATGGTGTCCTATATATATTGTTAGTGATAAGACATTTGAAAAACCAATGCTTAAGATAATATGTATCAGGCTTGATTGGAAATAAAGCATCCTAAGATGCCGATTTTTGTTTTGAGGGAGAGACTACCGTGGGCTCTCCCTTCCGACGCGCTCGGATGATTGTTAGGTTGCGTTTAGTTACGTTAATTTACGTTAAGTTACGTTACTTGAACAAGTGCATTTTAACAATTGAACTAACCTGCGCCTTCCCTAACCTCTCCTCAACGTTCATCCTTATTCCAGCGCATTCCAGCCATCCAAGTCGAAAATTAACAAATCGCTATAACTCGTTAAATACTCATTTGCTCCAGAGGTGCATAGAAAAAAAGTTATTTCGATGTAATCACCATGATTCAACCAACAAAATTTCGAAAATCGATTAGTAGCTTCTCCTTAAGGGGATCCACTACCCTGTTTTTACCTAATTTACCAAATTTTCGAATTTCACTGTTCACGTTTCTATTGCATCTAGAGGAACGAAAATGAATACAGATATGTAAAATTGAATTCTGAACACAATTTCTCCCATAAAATATTGGATTTTTGCAATGAAAAAAAAGTATTGTGCGAACATAAAAAAATATATATACTTGCACAAAACTTTTCCCACTCTACAATATTTTACGTAGAAGCGCGATTGTGGTCTCATTCGACGCGGAAAGACTGTAGGAACCTTGTAACGAAGGATTTTTTGAATTTCGAACTAGAAAAAAGTTATTGTTACAATGTTCAACAATTGCGATTTTCTATTGCGAAAATCAAAAATTTTTATACGAGCAAATGTGTTCAGAATTCAATTTTACATATCTGTATTCATTTTCGTTCACCTAGTTGCAACATAAATGTGTAAGCTGAGAATGGAGTAAGAATCTAGGATTTACCTGGAGAAGAAATTTTTGGACATATGTAACAATAATTTTTTTAATAATTCGAAATTCGCATAAATCCTTCGTTACGAGGTTTCTACAGTCCTTCCGCGTCAAATGAGACCACAATCGCGCTTCTACCTAAAAAATTTTAGAGTGGCAAAAGTTTTGCGCAAGTATATATACTTTTTCTTATGTTCCCACAATGACATTTTTCTATTGTGAAAATCGAAATTTTTTATAGGAGAAAATGTGTTCAGAATTCAATTTTACTGATCTGTATTCATTTTCGTTCTTCTAGATGCAATAGAAACGTGAACAGTGAAATTTGAAAAATTCTGTATATTAGGTAAAATACAGGGTAGTAGATCCCCTCAACATTTACCCACGTAAGTTTACCCACTTGTAACTTTCGAAATAATGCGACTTCAAATTGTGATTAAAACGAAAGATTAAAACATTCCATCGTTTGAGAGTAATTTTAAGTCAATAGGTGCATTATCTCGAAAATTACAAGTGGGTGAACTTATGTGTTGCATTATTGGCGGGGCTTATCTGGAAAAGGTCCGAAAGTTTTATGGAAACCATTAATTTTATTATATGGAATTGCATGTTCGTTTTTCCTGTTGTGGAAATGATTTTAAAATTCTCTCCTGTAGTTTATTTACAGCGTTTGATCTATCCTTTTGAATTCTGAGTCTTATGTGCACCTTCCTAATGAGTTTGGTGAAATGAGAGAAGCATTACCTTAAACGAGCATTAATTTATAATGTATGGGGACGTATTAATTTGACATTAGTTTATGTACAAATCACGTCTTCAGCCCTACAATGCAGCCGACTTTTTCATTCTAACCTGCCTCAGACTAATGGCGCATTTATAACTTCGTTTTTCAAAGGAAGCGCTGCTCACTCACTTGCTGTAGTGTCCAAACACCACTAGAAATATTTAAAATAGAACTTGAGCTGTTAAAAAATCAAGCTGTTTTGAATAAAAACACTTTAGTTTGTATAAATATAGTTTCTGCAGCAGATAAGTACTCCAATAATTAAAATTTTGAATTGAATTTTCTTTCGTTGTTTAATAATTTTTCAATTGTTTTATTTTTGTCTGCTTTGGCACGTTCATGAAGCGATGAATCTGCGACGTAACGTTAAATATTAGGAGGTACAGATGTAACTTATGCATTTAATTAAAAATTCGTAAAAGTATATTGAAGACTTTGCTGACTGAAAATATCGAAATGCTGGAATTGCTTTCGTAAATTGGATTCAGATCAGAGTCGTATGTAGTGCATAGAACAACGCGGCGAGCCTGTTTTCCCTAACACAGCATTTTGAGCGCGGCTTCGAACGTCACTCCAACATTTCTTACTCCAAGCTTAGCCTAATCTAACTTAGCTCAACCTAGTTAAATACGTTGACTGCGATGGGCTGAACTGAAGATTAATATTCAACTCTCATTTAAAGTCAAAAGTTGTTAGTAATTTTATAAATACCAAACATTAACTGGGTATATCAAATACCATTAAATTTAAAAGATTGTTAGCATTTTTTAAACGACCCATTGATGGGGCGTTTCGCAGCAGGAAGAACTTAACACTCTGACTGCGACGTGTGCCACCGGTGGCACACGGAGGCAATTTTCATAATGCTGTTGACCGACCAGTAGTCGCAAACTCAATTTTCATAAATATTTAATCAACGCTAAATGAAGGCACGATCCAGTTTATGCTTGGTATTTTCCAAATAGCTTACTACAATTTGCTTTAAATTTGAGTTTGGTGTTGAACTTAATATTTAGTTCCCGCAGTCAAAGCGTTAAGCACGACCCATCGATGGGTTGTATTGCAAGCAACGTATAAATCTGATTTAACATGTTCACCTCGTTTCCGCGGCTGTTGACGGTTGGTTTGGTATACAGTAAGTGGCAGAATTGGGAAATCGATGTTACGCTTGAATGAATTTGCATTCTTCCTAATAAATACGAAAAAAAAATTGCACGAAAACATTTTGTCTCGTATGGTAAAAGTTATTCTTTTGAAAAGGTCGAGAAACAGATAAAAAATATATATTTAAACCGGTACGCAAATGGGCAATTTACCTGTTGGTACACATGTGACCCAATACGCGGGAAACGTGTTTACCTAATCTGAATTGACNAGATTTCGTTAAGGGTGCTGCTATAGCGTGAGGTCTATCACACTATAGCATGAGATCTACCTAGAGCGAGTACTTCAATGTTAGGTTAGGTTACTAATGGTTATTTCCATACATTTAATTTAGCGATAAAAACTTCATTTGTACCTCTCAAAGTGCATCTGGGTAGGTAATATAAGGTCGTAGACCTCACGCAATATAGTTGCACTCCGTAAGGTTACCTCAGCTGTAAAGAACTTCGTGTGACTTTTCTGTCTTTCATGTCCCCTTTGCTCCTTTCACCTTGCATGCCTTCTTCTTTATCTCTTCTTTGTCTTTTCTTTCTCTCCATTCTTGTTTTTATGCGCAGGGGAACACACCCTGTGCATAGATTCGTCTTCTATAGTCCATACTATAGGGTCCTGTTAGAGTCCCTTCTCTTAGCTGTCTTGAGATCACCTTTTTTTTGCGAGTTTTACACTGTTATAATAATATGAAACTAATATAATTTAATAGTATAACACTATACAACAATGTAATACCGTATACCGAACTCGATTTCAGCTAAATATCTAAATCTGTGTGCTGTCGGAGTTACGTACTGTGTGCCAGATCTCGCTTGTTCAAATATTCCGGAATTTACCTCCGACAATCGTGATCGTAAACACACTTCAAATGCATCTTCCTAAGTGTAATTAAGACTTTTTCAGAATGCTAGACTAGTAAAACTCGCAGCTAATCACACTGCATATCTATACAAGGTAGTAGAGGTTTTCCTATCATTCACTGACAGCCCGATTTCAACACTAGAACTAAAAATTTATGCACATGCTCACTAAGGAACGTACTCATAGCTTACTGTTAATTCTCAGCTGGTTTACTACAACAAATAGCTAAAATTGGGATTTTTAATTAATGTTTGATTTAATTGTATTGGTGCAAAACAACGCCCACTAACCTTGTTTTAGCAGTGTTTAGCCAATCTTCTGACTTCAGCATGTTGAAAATACCAACTCCAAGTGCCTTGCTACCGCTGGAGCAATCAATTGAAGCATCTGCCACAAAGGGAGAAGGTAAGATTTCAAACCAATCTTACAGAGCTTCTCTCGGTGCTGCTGTAGCGTGAGGTCTACCACACTATAGCATGAGATCTACCTCTAGCTAGTACTATAGCGTGAGGTTAGATTACTAATGGATATTGCTTATTTCTATACATTTA
>JACJUY010000364.1:45147-79899 GCA_014220935.1 Platorchestia sp. MABIK
TTTAATTAAATATTGTATCGAAAAGATTATTGGGTCATAAGCGTCTGATTTATCATCTGTGGGTGATCGCGCAACAAATACATGCAAGCTGAAAGTAAGGCTTTTTTGTTGAAATAGAGGTTTTTATCTTATTAAGTACAGTCTTTTGCAGTCTACTACTGTCCTGTTTTTCAGCACTTACTATTTATTTACAATTTCAACCTTGTTTCATAAACTTATTTCTTAACTTACTGTTTCTATGAGCAAGGGATCTTGTAAGGAACACACCTTGTGCATAGATTCCCCTTTCTTTAATTAAACACTATACTACTCATATATCTTTCCTCGCTTTGGGGCATCTTTGTGTTTGTTAGAGTAGCTTAAACTAATTAATGATTTTAGTTTTCATGCAAAAATTTTGGGAAACGTCCAGGCAAGTTTGCAATTACTCAGATTTGTACAACCTTTCTGCAACTATTTTCGAAGGAATGTTTTTATTATCAAAAAAAGTAACTCATAGGTCTCGAAATTTTAAGCTCTTCGAAAAAAATTTAATTTATGAAGACTTATCCAATTCTTTACCTAATAGTTTTTTCTTCCCGTACTCATCATGAGGATACAACTATTGTACCTGCGGGGATTATCACGCTAAGGAAGGCGATACATCCCGAGCTGAAGGTTAGGTCTGCGTTTATTTTTTAAATAGAATCCAGGTTTTCTTTAGTAATGGACCATCAATTTTCAGTAAAGTGCTCTCTTTATTCTTCAGATTCTTCAGCACCTATTACTTAATTTTAAAACTATCATCAATTTTTTATGATTAAGCTCTTTCTATACAACGATTTCTATGCGCAAGAAATTCTGTGTGACAACTCACTTGCCCATAGATTCCTCGTTCTCTTAATTCTATACCGCAAAGCGTCTTTCTCTTTCCACTCTTGGGCACACATTTTATGTGGTTGAGGAAGCTGAAACTAACGTTTCGTCTATTCTAATCTATTTTTCCTGCCTCCAAAGCATCGCAACTTTTGTTACAATTCATTTAGTTTTAGAAAATTTTTGTGTCAACAAATTTCCACACTAACTTCAAGTGAAAATTTTTATACTGTTGCATTCCTGAGAGCCATCGTCATGAAAATTCAAAGATCTGAAAAATTGTGCATTAATAGTTTGTTCCCGTGCTTTAGATAAGGATTACTCATGGCATGACTGAGCATGCGCGTCAGTCCTATTCAAGCGGATGCTGAATTTGTGCGCCGAACTGCCTATGAGTTCAGCAGGTTTTTCGGAACCAGAATAGAACCACTTTCACGATCTCTCGGCTCATGGTTTTCTGAATTTCGGTAACGTTGAAAGTCTCTGCTACGCTTTGGACTTGGGATTTATTTTTTAGACCCAAAACGAAAAAACCAACGAGTGTGGTTCTTCGGAGGAACTTAAAAACTGAAGTTTCGCTAAGAAATCTTACTGAAAGTAAATTATTTTGTTCCATCACATCTTACGCAGACTCATGAGGTATATAAGCTACTGAAAAGAATATTTATGACTCTCATTCGTAAACATAAGGACCGCAAATAATTCGTGTGTTTTATTCCAAGATTGGATCATTAATTTAGACGAGGCAAACCCTCGCTATGCGACTTGTTCTTAGATGCGGGCGTGATGACTTGACCAATTGTGACCCTGGGTATTCAGGCTCCAATGGATGGAGTGGTGATATCCGCTTTATTTAAGGATAAAAAAATTAACCACTGAGTTTCAAGAATATGTTTATCCATTTGCTGTACATTATTGATGAAAATATTGATTCCCTTTTCCATAAATGATCAATTAAGGTCTGTAAAATATAAAAGCACTTCGTCACACATTTCTGAAACAAATCTTAAAAGCGTATACAAATCGGTAGCAATCATAAAGTTTTACTATTTACAAGCAGTAAAAATAATTTCAAACAGGTTTTGGGGCTCGATAATCAATACATTATAGTATTTTATTTCTCAAACTAAGTTCATGACAACTAGCTTTTATGTAATAACAATTCTATGTGTGCTAGGTTCAGTGCATGGAAGAGCCCTCTCGCACGGTAGCTTGGATGAGCTGAGCACGGTAGCTTGGCCCTCTAGGGGGGAAACAACTATTGTATCTATGGGAATTAGCACTCCCAGGGGGAAAATGCGAAGTCCCGAGCTGAGAGTTAGGCCTTCGTTCCGTAGAAATGAAATGTTATGTTAAAAGACCATCTTTTTTCGGTTCCCTGCTGTCCTGTTTTGTACCCAAAACTGTTATTACATCTGTATCTATTGCCGGTGTATTTTGCCAAAAAATAGGTTTGCGCATTGGAATTAAAGACTCTAAATTGGCCGTGCCAAACTCTCGTTCATGGTTTCTTTCTAAATGGAAATATCTTCAAGTTTTATAAAGGCATATTTAGGGGAAGGAAATTAATTCACAGAATGGAAGAAAATCATGAAATTCCGCATTCATATAAGTATAAAAAAACGTTCACATTTCGTCACTATACCTGTCCAAAACCTGACTGAGCCGGTGTATCCACACTGGTAACTGGTTCATTTTTGTATCGGTATTGTTCAATATTTTCAGGCATTGTATTAACACTGAGGTCGGCAATTTTTAAGTGTTGGTAGCTGAACCGGGTGTGGCTATATTTTATGGTATTATAAATTGGTGCTACTCCAATTTGGATGATATGTGTACATATTTCAGTGAGAATTCTAGTTTTATGGTATCACAAATTCCGATTTGTAATTTATTGATTCATGGGAATCTAAAATTGAAATTTTTACTCGTTATATGGGATAGTAATCATTACATTTTAATCCTCTATACCGTCCTGAGACGCTAGTTTATTTGAAACTAAAAAACAAAGCAAATTTATCCCCTGGTAAACTCGACTTGTTGATAGGAAATGACCTCAGAGCTGAGGCTTGAATTTAACGATCAGAAATTTCATGTCAAATGGTCAAATTTTATTACTGGAAAATTTGAATTGTGTGATTTCATATTTTGGTGTGGTTGTTGTATACTGTGTTTTTGATATCCGTAGAAAAGTCAGAAGCATCGCCAACATACTCTAGAATAAAGACGGTACTCTCTTGAACATTAATCATAAATGGGCTTGAAAAAGGTGCTGTATTAGGAACACTTCATCATTCAACTCCACTGAAGTGAAAAACATTTGTTACTTCACGATGAAGTTTTCGTTCAATTTAGTGGATGTTGTAAAAGTTCGTACACACATCAGGCTAGCGTTAAAAGTGTCCCGAACAGTACACCGTTTGGCAAGAAACTAACGTTTGAAGTTTTTCGTTTATCTCAAATAGAGAACAAAATTAAGCGCTAGGAAATTCATCAAGTATGTTTTTCATTACATTTTAGGTAGGATTATGCTATTGACGGGACTTAAATTTTTTACTTATTGTGTGTAGTTTCGCATTGCCTTACAGAAATTTCATGATTTTCCATTAATGATCTAAGGGATTTTAAACGCTTGCCATTGACGGATGGATGTTCTTGTGAGCTCAAAACCATCCCTTTGATGAGGCTTGGGGAACAAGGAACTCGTTTTTATGACGAACTTTCTTGTGCGGCTACACGGCATCTGGCTCTCTATTGTATGACAGCTCCTCAGAGCTATGCTTTTTTTTGGGCTTCTCGGTTGTTCCTAATTTCTAGTTTTTGTTGCCCTTTGGGTTATCTTCTTATATAGGTGTAGCTATGCAATCGTTTCGATTTTAGTGAAGTATTGATTTTTTATATATTTTGGCACTCCAAGGCTTGTAGATTTCCCTTTCTAGAAAAACTTGCCGAATACAGTGTTATTAGAGAAGCCATTCTGGCTCCATGATGTTCCTGATATTGCACCCATGTGATTTCCTTAGGCAAATGTCTGTTTTCGATATTTTTACGTATTAATTTCTGTATTGAGTTTTTTAATATTCCACCAAATTTTGTTATCTTGAAGGAGGCTATATTACAAATGTAAATTTTATTCCAGGCCTCCAAAAAGTAGAGCACTTTGTGTGCTCAGTTTATTTATTTAGTATTACCAGATTAAACATTTTCCTCTGGCTTATGTTGGATCCTAGTTTACTCTTTACAATTCCAGTTTATTCCTCCTCAGGGAGATACAACTATTGTATCTAAGGGAATTAGCGCTCCCAGGGGAAAATGTGTGAGGGCCCGAGCTGAGAGTTAGGTAGCCTACTTTTTGTTGGAATAAAAGTTTTTTTTGCTATGTTAAGGACCACCTTTTTCAGTTCACTGCTGTCCTGTTTTTCAGCACCTACTGCTTTCTTCTTCAACTTTTATCTCGTTTCATGAACTTTTTTCTCAACTTACTGTTTCTATGCCCCTTCTGCATAGATTCCGAATTCCCTTATCTCTATACTAAATGGTGCCTTCCAACTTCCTCTCTTCGATACGCTCTTTTTTGCAGCGGTTAGGGAGGCTTAAACTAACATGATCTATAATCTAATTCAGTTCATTCCTCTACGTTATGAGATTATTCTACATATGAGAACGTCAAAGTGCCATTCGAATCATGGCTAAATCAAGCTTTCCACAGACCAAAGGTTAATAAATATCATTGGAAGAGGGCAGTAGTTAGTTTTAGATCCTGGATATCATAGTAAAGTTCTACGGCCGTAAATATAGGGTTGCTGTCAACAACTCCCGTGTAGCTAACGTCGAATAGTTCTTATAATCGTATACTGTCATAGCGTAGAATAGCTCAAAATATTTTCCTGACCTTTACTAGTAAGGTTTGATGGGGTTTAAAAATAGTTTCTTCAGCATTATTTTGGTTTGTCATGCAAGTGAGAGTGTTTAGGTCTTGGTGAAAAACCAAGAGAGAGTCCTTGGTTGGTGCACGAACAAGTTCTTGCTGGGCTCGAGGTCCAAGTTTGATTCACTTTTTCTTCTTTGCAGACACAAGACTCGGCTTATTGCTCTCGCCCCAACACCCGCGCAGCCATGCACGCAGTTCCCACCGCTGCTCTCGTGCTGGTGACGCTCCTCGGCTCCGCATTGGCGCTCGCCACCACAGACGAACCTGTGGCTACGCTGCCGTACCAAGGTGAAAAGAAAAAAGAAAAGGAAGAAAAAGAGTTTATTTCCAATGAAGGAAGATGCTATAAACAATCGTTGGTTTTTAAACTATCTTAAAGTAAGGAGCCTTAGCTGATACACACACATGGGTATCGTAATACCCATATCATTAGCTGAAACAAATTATTGAGGCAATGTATTCCCTTGTTGCTTAATATAGGTTTGATATTATATGTAACTACAATTTGAAACGGGTACAATATTATCGCTGATAAGTTCACTGAGGTGATATTTTGCTCTAAATTCTTGGTGTGCAGTGGGCTGACAACCAGTGGTATAAATTTTAATTTTAAATAAATTCTTGTGCTACGAAACTACTAAATAATTTGATTTTTATGACCGAGACAGAGAACACTCTCGGCGTTCCATTTTGAAATGCTTGTGGGATTTTTCGTGAAATTAGCTACGCATTGAGATTCGATCTTTTTTTTTTGCGTCCAACGTCGTCAAACACTTCTCACAGCCATGTTTTCGAATAAAAAGTTCTGCTATATTATTTATAAGAATTTAACAGAAGAGATATATCAGATCATCAAAAAATGAATTCTTTCATGTTCCTATAAGCTCGTATGTACGAATATTTTATGACTTTGCAGTTTCGGGTAATGTTTGAAATGATGGATCTTGTTTTTTAGGTGAAGAGTCAACGGAGCAGCCCTTCACTTCTGTTGAACAAACGACTGATGCCAATTTCATAGCTGTGGCTGAGAACGCAGCATCCAGCGAAGCTTCAACGGACTTACAGGCTGGCTTTCCTGAAGACATTCTACAGCAAAAAGTGGAAACATTGTCTAGCGATTTGCTAAAGTTTATTGAAGATGTTCCTAAAATAAGCTTCAAAAAACCATGGAATCTACATTCAAACAAAGGTGATTCGAAGGGAACAGACATTAAATCCTTAAAGTTTGGATTGAAAAAACTTTTAATGAACTGCGTAAAAAAATTCGGTGGTAAGTGTATTAAAATCGTGCAAGAGAATGAATATCGTAGGCTTAAACGTGAGGCGCAGAAACAGCACGAAGATGAACCTGTTGATAATGGAAAAAATTTTGAACACTTTTTCCACTCCGTTCTTCAACATAAATCTTCTCACGCAAATGTCGCTGAAGAAGACATCCCGAAAGATGAATCAGTCACTCAATATGTGTTTAGAGAATTGCAAAACTTACTGTACGAAAGCCGTTCTGATTTGCAGAATGAGTCAAAGGAGGTCAAATTTGTTGATGCTAATCTAAACGAGCCAATGAACTCAAAGTTTTACTTAGGCGTTGGGGCTGTTTCGAAGCCATCCAATACTAATCCCCATGATTATGGAAAAACAACTCCTTTGTTGAAGTTAACCACAGCTCAACCTGTGCGACAGAATAGTCTTTCAATCCCTGATAGTTTACTATCAAAATTCCACACCTCCAGTCCCAAAAATCGCTTCGCTGAACTTAATTACATAGGAACCACTTTTCCGACAATCACTGAATCAGGAATCAATTCGGCTTCGACAATCGAGTCGCACCCTTACCAAAGTACTCATTCAACTCGTCGGTATCCTCGTTCCACCACTTCTCAAGGCTCTGCCTTTAAAAGAAACGATCCGTATTATCTCAGAACTCCTGCCGCTGTTTACCCCGCTCAAGAAGTGACGCAAGGTTATGGTGACTATGTAGTAGATTATGTTACTGCGGATTATGAGACAACAAATCCAAAGCAAACATTGAAGAAACTTTTATCGCAAAGTGCCGTACAGAATCCGTTGTCAGAAAATGTTCAGTATGAAATTGTGAATTCCAATGCCGAGAGCTACGACGAGTCTGACTTTCCCATGTACGAATATTTTGTTATTAGTGAGCATCCAGAGCCAGAACCTTCTCAGTTATCTCTTCCAACTTATCAGGAGCAAGCCTATTTACCCGAAAAACAAGTTTACGAAGAGACCAGAGTACCAGTTCAATTGGTTACTGGAAACCGTGTAAGTCCCGCATCTTCAACACGCTTCATCAGCACGACTCCTTTGTCTGACGATGAACTTTATCACATCATCAAAGAACGCATTCCTTCAAGTTCTCATCAACCTCCATCTTTCAACGTTGAGCAGAATCCTGTGAATGCACAACAACAAGAATCTTTTAAATTCTCAACAGATGATCAGCTTAGAACACCAGGCAATTTTGAATCTCCCCGTTCTTCAACTCCCTCTTATTCTTTCAAGTCTCCTGTTCATAAGGAAACCACGTACCCTACAATAATTACTGTACAACATCCGGACGCCAACACATTGCAATCGGAACCTGATATTACCTATACTTTTAAGCCTTCAGTTCCTGAAGAAACCACAAAGCCTTTGATTGTAAATATTCAGGAGTCTGAAGACGTCCCAAATTTACCGATTTTTCAGACTAGACCTATCACGACAGCTCCAGACACAACCGTTGTAAGAAACTCATACACAACTACTAATTTTCCGACCTCTAGTGCCTCGGTAGTTACAAAGCCTTCAGACACAACCGTAGTAACAAACTCATACTCGACCACTAATTTGCCGACATCGACTGCTTCGGTAGATACAAAGCCAATCACCGAATCAACGTCCACGGAAGAGGAAATAGGATTAACCACAACGTTAGCGGATTTAATAACTGCTATTGAAAATCAGCTAGGAGCTACTGCGATTGCAGTTGAGGAACCTTTGAGAACTGATATTCCTATGCAAGTTACGGTGACGTCAGATGAGATTACGGTATCGGGTCCAGATACTCAGAGTATTTCTACTCTTTTATACGAGTTGCGGCAGCCGCTTTTAACCTCTCCACCACCTCCTGCGTCGTTTGTTCTGCCACATGTCGATTCACTCAAACCGGTTGAAATAGATCCCATGCAGTTCGCTGAATTCACAAGCAGCGTGAAGAAACCTCCGAGGAAGCCGTCTATCAGTACGTTATTCACTAATAGTAGGCCGTTTGCTGTCTCTTCAATTTCCACAAGGATTCAATCTATTCCAGAAAATGCCTACAGAACAAGTGCACCAGTTCAAACTGAAGGACTTGCTCCCATGAATGATGATGAAATACAAATGCAGCTTTCAAACTCGTACGGGATTCCAGAATTCCTTATCAAGTCTGAATTAATGGGGGATAAATCCAAGCCTGGAAATACGGACACTCACATTTTCGGAATTCCGAAAGACATTATTGAATCGGAGCTCAAGGATGAACCAGAGGAATCTGAAGAAGCTGATTCGTTGATTATGACTTCAACTACGTATACAGCTGGCAACGAACCGATCAATCTAATCGATCAACACTTTGTTCATGAGTTGGAAGAAAACTCGGGAGATGATCTTCCTTTCAACGGCATTCCCCTGTCCATGCTCAATGCAGAATTGAGGTCGCGCACAGAAACCGGCGATGGTTATAACGTGAAATTTGAACTCGGCTCAAGGGGCGAAAAAAAGCAGTTATCAACTCCGAAGAGTACTTTCTATGTTGTCGAAGATGATGATTCCCGCTCTTCAACCGTTCCGTTTCTAACGACAGAAAAAGCAGGTGGAAGTTTCTTACATAATTTCATGTCTATGTTTTCTCATTCATAAACGATCAGACTCGTTCACTGTCACCTCAGACAGGAATTAGAATAGTTTAACTAATAGTTGCTAGAAAATATTTTACTGTGAAATATTAATGAAAAGTAACGTAAAACGATAGAAAAGATTAAAATTGTTAGTGTGCGCCTCCCTAGCCACAACAAAAGTATTTCCAAGAGGAGGAAGGCACCATTTCCTGTAGAATTTAGTAACCATAGAATCTAACCCTAAAGTGTGTCCCCAAATCCTACGAATAGAAACAGCAAAATTAAAAAAAAAAGTTCACGAAACAAGAATAAGTTGAAGATTCTAATAGGTGCTAAAAAAGACAGCAGTGAACCGATAGGTCACCTCAGCTATAGATAGGCCTTCTGAAGTTCTGAACAACCATCATTCATGAGTACTTTCCTCTCAGTTTTCTGCATTCTTAGTTTTTTCTTAATCTTGCTTCCTAACTTGCGCTTTCTTGTGCAGGGTATTCTGCCTGGAAACACCAGTGCATTGATTCCCAGATTTGTAAAGTTCGTACCAAATGGTCTCTTCTCTTTACTCTGAGATTGCCTTCGTTGTGGATAGGGAGACTGAAATCATATAATTTTTATTTATGCAAGTGTCTGTCTTACTGAGTAATATATCTGATAGGGGAGGAAGCACTAGAAATTTTGACCGGAAAAGTATAGGTGTGCATGTTTCTGAATAAGAATAGGTTCTCTCCGCGGGATGCAACTATTGTATCTATGGGAATTAGCACTCCCAGGGGGAAAATGTGAGGGCCAGAGCTAAGAGTTAGGTTGGTCTTCTTTTGGTTGAAATAATTTTTTTTTGTTATGTTCAATTTTTCGGTTCACTGCTGTCCTATTTTCCAGCTCCTACTACTTTCTTCTTAAACTTTGATCTTGTTACATAATCTTCTTTCTCAACTCACTGTTTCTATGCCCTTTCTGCATAGATTCCGCGTTCCCTTTAACTCCATACTAAATGGTGCCTTCCTCCTTCCTCTCTTCGGATCGCCTTTGTGGCGGATAGGGAGGCTTAAACTAACTAATAATCTAATCAATAAGAATAGGAAAGTTTGAGCAATGGCCCATTCACATGTTGATTCAGTCCTATTGTTATTATCCAAAAATTGACAGTAGAACTGAAACGATGGCCTAAATTTCTTTTGAGTGACATTTCATTGATGTTTATGAACAAGTATCTAATGCTTCCAGGGCTTAGTGCATTAAGTAATTTCCATTAACCAATGAGGCCGCCACGTGAGCAAGGTGTAATACAATTTTCCCTTCCATGTATTAAAGCGTACTATGTTCGTAATCATTTGCGGAAATTGACCGCCGACATGTTCTCTTTCGCTTCCTAAAAAAAAATAAGCATTTCAGACGTATTTTATTTCAGTACGTTAAGGCATGGTGAAGTTTGACTATTGTTTCAAGCATTAAGTATTTATTTATATTTATTGCCTAATTTTATCTTTTAATTTTATTCAACCATACAACAGAATGCCGTTCTTACAGAAGAAATAAACCTGTTGAGAGTAGCCGGGATTATGGATTCAGGGCTCAAATTGAGGATCCCTTCCATTCAAGTAAGTTCTATTTCTTACATCGTTTCCAAACGACCCAGACTTTTACTGAGTTGTTGTGTCTGTCTAGCTTCTCAGAGGTAAACTTTTTTTAATTGTTATAATTTTATACCCTTGATTTCTTGGGCTTGCGTGGTGTAATTTGTTGTAATAGCACACTGGTTAGAACAAGACGCTTATAGTCGGTGTCAGTACCGCTGTTGGCCTGAACTGTTAGTGCTTCACATTGCCGTGTGTGATCGGTGTCATCGCTTTTGACGGCTTGATGTATCTGACATTTCTCATTCACTCTTTTGAATTCAGCGATTTTTAGAGTCTAGTTCAATACATAGATGACGAAATTGAATATCCGTTATCATGCCGGTACCCTATTCGCGACCTCGGCTCATTCCAGTTTAGTCCAAATGGGATATGCATGCACAAATAACCTGGGGAAAAATTTTGATTCGAATTCAATCTCCGCTTTTTATCGATTTTTTTGAGTAGTTGGATTCTGTTGAGTATTGTTAGTCGGTCTTATCTTCAACGAAAAATACGTTCCTGAAAATCGTAAATTTTAATTTTCAGATAAGCGAAGTACAACGGTATCGTACAACTTTTATTCATAACCTTCCAATATAAGAGCGAACCTGTAAAAAAAAAACTTCGCAATGCAGCGGTTTATTGATTGAAATATCAGAAAACGTCGTCGACAAATATTTCATCGTAAGGGGAAAATGAACCAAGAAATAATAAACAATATAATTCATATCTGCAGGCATATGGGAGTATACGTTTTGACATAATAAGCTATGTATAAAGAATATCTTTGTTTATGATAGAATTACACGAAGATCCACAGCACAGAAAGCTTGAGAGTAATACTCATGGTAATCCAAGAGTCTCCCAAGAAGCATGTCGTTCAAGAGACCCCTACTCTACTGCTCACATGAACAGCAGTATGAATGCTCCTCGGGTAGAATATACTACCTTTACGGGATTTACGCACGTGTGGGTGCCAATGGCCTCGAGTGAAGGTCGAAAAAGCATAAGTGGAAAATCAAAAATAAGAAAATAGCTTGCACAGTTTGTAAATGTAGCAGCGGACACACAAACTTGATTTTTCCATCCATGTTTTGATGATAGAGACGTGCGATTGGTCCGTTAGAGAACTGTTACTCTCATTTTGATCCTGACGAAACGAATAAACGTGGATAGTTATGACCACACAAAGAATAACTAATACATTCATTATAACTGTACGAGTAACAAATATCGAGAACATCTCGTAAAAAACTAAATATACTTCGATCAGTAAGATAAATACGGAACTACTATAATGCACACTTAAACTATTGGAGCCACTAATAAAATAACATAGAAAGCATTGTTGCTCAACATGATCAACAGCAGCCCGCCTCGAAGGCTTTACAGCTTAGGCTTGAGTCACAAGAAAGATTATTACGATGTTAGTTTAGCTTACGATACAGGCAACAGAGTTAGCACAAGAAACCTAACACCAACACAACAGTGTCCTAAATCCTCGACGTTAAGAGCGCCCACAATTAATCTAGACAAATACCTCAGGTAGGAAAATGAAAATAAAAGTTTGAAAGAAGGGAATGATTTTAGTTAGAGGAACTTGGTTGTTCAATGGAAATCGGAGCGTGAGAACTCCATCACGAAGGCATTTCCTTAAGAAGTCATGTTTTTCCAAAACTTAAGAGAACTCAACTCGTTTTCTAACCACAAAATTCTAAGGAAGAGCTAATAAATCTTGGCGATAGCCTCCTGAACTGTAAACGCATCCAGAATGGCACTTACACCGAACAACAAAATACTACATCCTTTGAAGATATTTATAGATCTTCTAGTATACTAACTACGAGCACTCCACTCTATTATGCACTATGCGATGAACAGCCTCCCCAGCGTCACGCATTCAGATCCTGTTAACTTTCACGCTGTGAAATTTATATCCACCGAATGAACGAGCACCGAGAGAAAGATTGTAAGAATTAATGGAATTCTATCAGATACAAGTCAGCTCTATTAAGTAGGCAATTTTCTCGAGCTTTCGAAGAGAATTTTAACAGAAATATGAAAAAAATGGTAAAATTTTCAGTCACTCATCGAAATGAAGCATGAGGTGAATTTCGTTACGGCCCTGATTTTTTTTTAAAGAAACGCAATAATGCAAGATTTTGAATGAGAGATTTCTGAGCGATTTTGAGATTAGGATCTGTGGTACATTACACAAGTTCACAAGTTTATTTTATGGGACGAATTATTTTTCCGAAGATGAAGGCCAATAAATAACGATATTTATACAGTAATTTAAACACGAGTTCCCCTTAACGCTTATACCCTAATTTTTAAAATTCTTACCTAAAATAAGGAAATTCATTCATGCATTTAAGAGCAAATTGAAATGACCATAGCATGAGCAAGAACAGATGAGAAGAAGCGCAGGAGTGTACATGTAAAAAAAGGATATATTTATTTTCTGGTAAGGCACATTAGTCGACCACTTCATTCTACAAATTTAGGCGTCGTTCGTCCTGAGTAGAAGACAACCGAACACGGGATATAACCAGCATTTAGTTACGCTTGTGTTTATTTCAAACACCTTAATATGAATTATAGCCTAGCAGTATTATTTATACACATGTATTTGATCATCTGATGGAATACTTATCCCGCTACCGTACTTTTCACGTACACGAAGCCAATAAAGCACTCCCAATGAATTACATTTGAGACACGACCATTAGAGAGCTAAGCGCTGATGAAAACTAAACCAACTTAAAACTCGTCTTCAGCATAACGCATGCATGGCTGGATCAGTTACTTCCCAAAAAAGTTAACCACTATAATTAACAAAATGCACAGATTGATAAGCATTACGCAATAATACATTGCAATTGCCAAAAGCCAACGTTTCAATGGTAAGGTCGAAAGAAACGGGCTCGAGTCGTGTCAAACCACGTGCAAAGCAGCACTAGCAGGTAACTTCAATCGGGATAAAAAGCATTCAGGATGAGTTCAATGCTTCATATCCATCAGCTGAAATAAAATTCATCTGAGATGCATAACAACAAAAAGATATAAGCCCTCATAAGCCGCCCCCCCCCCTCCCCCATGGTCTCCAAAAATTAATTAAATAAGCACATCAAAAAGATGTTAGCAATTAGCAGTAGTGAACAAACCATTTCGCCCTCAGATGTACATTGAAAATTACTTCGATAAAAATTTCAATTGAAAATAATAAGACCTATTTATGCGAGGCATGTTGTTCCTGTGGAGTAGCATTACGAATTACTAATTGCAACAAGCGACTAGGAAAGGAAAGTACAGACGTGAGTATAAATAGAAAACAAATATACTAAAATTATAAATAGCATAACCGCAAATACAACAAAGCGATTCTGGTTGAATTTACGGAGATAACGTTCTGATTATGAGTGCATTGATCTTAAGCAAGTGGAAGAGTTGGACATAACCTCGCCCCGACTAATCTGCCAGTATCGTTGGTGCACAGCTACAGGTCTACACAGCATAAGCAGCAGCAGCAGCATAAATACAGCAACAAAAAAATACGGTACGCAATATAAATGAACTACGAGAGCAATTAATGGGCTTCGCAAGCTAACTTAAGCTACGTGACAGGAGATAAACTAAACTAAGAGTAATTAAATTTACCGTACAAATAGTATAATAAAATAAACATATATTAATGAATTGTAATTAAATATGAAAAACTGGAAAAATTTAGGACTGAAAAATAGCAATTCTATTAAAAAGTTGAGCTAACGTCCACAACAGTAACGATCGACTGTATCAGTAGACTCCATGTACTGCGCTAATATCGCCAAGTTAATTAACCCCTCAAGTATAATAGATAAACATCTCAACATAACCTAAATAAATGCCTAATGTACTGGACATCAGCAGCAATAAAAAATGACCGCATACATGAAATCAACCAATAACGGACCTTAATATGTTGATAATTTGACAACGCTTGAATAGAAGGGACTACTATATCAGTGACCCTGAAAGCCAAGTTCATTCATCATCAAGCAGTCAGGATAATAACTTCCTAGCGCACAAAAATTCCCATCTCGTCCGCACTTTAGCTTGAATAAATAGCTTTCTCTCTTGCGTTGCTAAACATATATTGCAAAGCAACGCATGGTACTATTCTTTATTACCTGAGAGTAACAATGAGAACGGTGTGCAAGCTCAAGAACGATCCCGAAAATAATGAATTCAAAAGTACCAGAAGCTCGCTATACAATGAAGTAATTGAAATATTACCCAGGGCTGTCGAATTTTTCATCATAAATGCAGATGAAAACATAATATAGCATGTTGAGCAAATGTCAAGAGCAGTAGATATTTGGTCCACAAATCTCAGAGTCATCTATTGAGAAAACTATCATTCCGGTGACGGTTAATCTTCAAATATTTGCCAAACTTACGGTTCAAACTTACTAAAAAGAAAATTCAGTCAAAAAATTTCATTACGCAAACGAAAACGACTACTTTGGCTCAAGCAACGAAAGAAAACCATCCTTAAACCGCCAAATTATGTCGTTCGAAGAAAAATATCTTTTCGACAACACAACGCTGGTTCAAAAGTTTTCTCGAAAGTAACGAAATCTACAAAAACAACGAAAGAGCCACTAACTAGAGCTTGGTAAAATTGAGGCAAAAACATGCAACTAATCTGAAGTCAGTTTTCACTCGTTAAATCACTGTTTGCCGTGCACTATCAGCAGAAGTTCTAAGCAGAGCAATAACGTTGCCGTTGAGCTCTACAAATACACTGATAAATAGAACCATTTGCCAATGCGACAGCTTTTGCAGCCAAACAAAGGAAGATTACACTTCCCAAATGACCTATTCCACAGCTATAGAGACCACTAGCTGCCGTTCATGTTAACCTGTACTGGTACGGAGTAGTCAAATTTCATCTAGTTCAATTACTATCAAGTAAAATATTATAAAAGCAACAAGCAGATCTTTACAACACATTACATACACCATCAAGATATTTATTAACTACTTCAAGACAGAGACCCACGAAGTTGACTTTAATGCAGAAATCCATTTCAAATGACAACGACAGTGGTCACTCATTAGGGTGCAACCAAGTCAGTGCTCTTTATTCGAACTGTCGCCAATTCTTAAATTCACAGACAAGCAATACAGAGAACAACAAGCGCTTTTATTGTTAGAATAAATGCATAAAATCTTTGGGTCGATAACTAATAGTTCGAACACTTTTTCTTTCTAATGTAAGGACATTCCCCACTTCTACTTAAAAATGCTAAAACTTAGAGCACTCAAATGCAT
Organism: Platorchestia sp. MABIK; assembly: GCA_014220935.1. Taxonomy (NCBI): domain Eukaryota; kingdom Metazoa; phylum Arthropoda; class Malacostraca; order Amphipoda; family Talitridae; genus Platorchestia; species Platorchestia sp. MABIK. Next base: position 60,750 of record JACJUY010000364.1, read on the forward strand.
GAGAACGCTCACAAAAATGCTCAAACTGAATTATTAACGACTGAAATATTAACGACTGAAAATACAAATCTTAATTAGTATCTGAGCGCCTTGAGGCGCCTCCGAACAATGCAGATACAAAAACGGAAAACATTTCACGCAAAACTACTGTGCAGCTCTGGGATTCCTTGTCATTCAAATCAAGCGGATTATGAACCGATATTGTAGTCGAAAACAATTGATTTTCCCCATCAGCAAGCAAATGTTTACAAAAATAAAGCCAAACATTTAAACAGCACCGTCAAACCACAGTGCACGCACACGAGAACCAATGCGTACGATGCTACGCGAGTGCTTCAGTAAATGCTAATGGAAACCTCACACGAAGATTGTGCTATATAATTCTGTGGAGTGCAGCGGATTGGTGTACATAGCTATAGTTCCACTCCAAAAACCAACATTGAGGTATAATATCCAACACAGTCAAACAATAACATCTCTCTTCACATACACTAGAGAAATCTTTCAACTCCCTCAGCAAGAGCTCGCGCAAAAACCAAGAAAATGGCTACGAAAGATTAACTCGCGTACTGTAATAACAAGTGTAGTAAAATTAACCACTCGCTTCAAGTGAGCCAGTCGAATCTCAGAGCTTTCATTTTCCCTGTCGTCTAAGCCTACATAAATTCCCTGACCTTGAGATGAAAGAAAACTCAGAAGTAATAAATAAATTCAAGGATACAGGAAACTACAAAGCCACGCGAGTGAGCACAAATCCCGTTGAGATGAAATGTCTCGAATAAATTCTGCTCTAGAATGAGCATCAAACACTCGACTCGTGCCCACACAAGGAATCATTGACGTCAACAAAATTAACATTCCTGACACTAAAGTATCGCGAGTCGAACTTTTTTTACCTCGATTTTATTCAACCGAGTACGTATCGCTCTAGATTTGAATTTCCAATAAAGCGCAATAAATAAATGAATTTCACTATAACTTCTCTGAAGAACAGAGAAAATTAAGTTGCACATGCCCCTATACTCACTTATTCCTACTGAATCTTATTGTTATTGAATCAAAGAGCAAGACTGGGGCCGTTAGTGTGCATACATGATGATAGAAGAGCGCGGCTCGTGGAGGTGCGTGGCCTGGAGGACAGCACGGCTCCTCAGGTGGGCAGGGCAGGCGGGGCGAGCACATAAGCTATGAGCGCCGCCAGCACAGAGAACACCGTCACCAGCAGCGCTGCCTTGTTCGCGTCCGTCAACCGCTGCCACGAAAGCTGCTCGGCTACGCTCGTCGCGCCTCGCTGCACATCCCACACCAACGGTTAGCAGGGTCACCACTATCTCAACAATGGAATACGCAAAACGAGTCAAGTTTTCCTCCATTCTTCCTTACATGCTAGTTATGGAGATTTTGACGAAAATAATTAACAGAGCAAAACATTATAGAATATAGGAGGGTGACCATAGTCTCAACTATTGGAATCCGCAAAACGAGTCTAGTTTTCCTGCTTTCTTCCGTACATACTAGTCATGGAGATAGCGATTTTGATAAACATAGAAAAGCACTATAGAGTATAAACAAATTACTCTGAATCTCCACTAATTTTCCGTTTTTCATCATAGGGAAGAAAATCAGCAAACATTCAGTAAGCGCGTGAATCTATCTCGTTTGTGAGAGTAACAATGAGACGCTCATAGAATGATCAATTAGTGTATTTTTCAAAAGTGTGTTTCACTTGAAAAAACAAGATGGAGCAACTTAGAAGAAAAATGAGTGCACTAAGCGGAAATTTTTTCTAGAGCTCAAACACAACATCATTCATTTTAATTATTATAATTGTGTTTCGTAATTAGAAATCCAGTAACAATAAATTATAGAAATATAATTTATGATAATTCCAATCATTTATTGGAATTACTAGTACTGTGTTCCATAATAAGAAATCCAGTAACACCAAACTATACAAATATTGCATAGCAATTTAGACTTGACGAGAATTCATAGCTAAACGATTAAACCTAACAAGCCATAATATAAAAAGTAAAAAAGAAAAAATTATTCCAATTATCCCATTACTCTACAAAAAGTCAGACCTGAAAAATGCCTTGGCACACTACCAAGCATTTGTGATCTTTCAGTTATGGGGAGGGTCAAAATGCTTGAACACCTGGACAAGATTTTCACTACGCCTCATCCTAACCCTGAGAGACGGATTCACGTGCACGGGAAATTGATGAGGAATGAGACGTTACTTCAAGTACTTTAACCCTTTAACGTCCACATTTTGTCCACATATTCCCGTTATCACAATCACCATCATTCAACTGGCAGCAGCAACATGTAGACACCGACTTCACAACCAGAAAGTGACTGCCACTCGACAGTGAACTTTGAAGAACACATTAAGGCACAAATTTCACTGAGAATAAAATATAATGGAGCTCTTTATGAAAGTGGATTTAGAAATGCACTTTGACGGTGAAGGGTTCTGAATCTCACACGCGACAGGCAGAGGGGATAGAGGTCTAACCTGGTGCGTGGTGTCGCTGGTCTGCTGCTGCTGCTTCACGGGCTGCACGGCGCTGGGCGCATTGAACACGGTGGGGGAAGAGTAAGGCCCAGCCAGCGTACCCTCGCCGTCCTTCAACTGTCGCACTGCACACACGCGCACGTTGTACAGAGCACCCGGGCACACTGACATCACGTGGCGAGTCTCGCTTCCTGTGTACACCTGTCAGGCCACACCAAAGTTTACTGTCCAAATCGAACAGTGGAAAACAAGTCTGAGGATACTAACGCTAGATTTATCAGTGGAGGGATTTACACACTTGAACCAGCACCCTATAACTGATTTTTTGCATTTTGACACGCAGTATCACGCGTACACCTGTTCGACAGAGAAAATTTTCTGATGATTGGGTCAAATATTCCTTTTTCACTGTTTTATTTTTCAACACGTACTAACACTATATATAAGACAAACTTAAAATTCTCTTGAGATGATCCGCATTTTGGAAAACAATCACTATTATCAATTTAAATTGTAAGGAAACTAAATTTTTCTTTTCGTGAAATACCATTAATTTTAACAAAAAATTAATAAATTTTCACTGATAAACACAGATTTTCAGAATCACAATCAATGACAAACACTTTTCTAAATCTGTAACGCAAGAAGCTCTGTTGGCGACGTGACAGAAAGGCACTTTTTCAATGGCTTCACTAATTTCCATTTAATGATGTCTGTGTATTTATGATGTCTATGATGACGTCTATAATGATGTCTGATGTCCATTTAATGATGTCATCTAGATGTTTTTACCCGCCTTAGTTTTTCTATTTTTGTGCAAATTACGCTTTCCCAAGAATAAGTTAATAATTTCCATTTATCGAGACTACAGATCAGTCCCCCGTAAGTAGATTGAGAATTCAGAAATGTCGACGAGCACGCTTCCTGAGTTTGTAGATACCATGCATGCCCTAAATTAAAATTGCTTGAATTCATTCTCATTAAAATTTTGCGTGTCACGTGCAAACAAAAGCACGCAAGCATTCGCGCACAGAATTCATTTTTAAGTTACATCATGAATTACACAAGCATTGCACTTCTCAATCCCTATGCTCATGAAACATCACAGCACCACAATTCAGCTCTTAGAAGAGAAATAAGATGCTCACAGTTGTATAGTCCAATTGCTTGGTGGCGATCCTGGCCTGCAGGACGTAAGTGACAGGGTTGTCACTGAAGCACCTCACAGGGCACCATTCGATCAGGTACTTGCTTCCGCTGCCGTCTTCCGCTGGCTGCTCGCTTGCTCGAGGAGCTGCAGAATATAAATTTCATTTTTATAGTGCACTGAAAACGTTCTAGTATTTGTTTCAGTTTAATCCTGCAGTTTTAGTTATATTATTACGAATTAAATAAAGCTCTAATTTATTTTACAACCTAATTTATTCAGAAAAGGATAGATCGATCACAAGAAGTAAAAACACAGAAACAAATCCAAATAAAAGTCAGAAATTGAATGGAGCCGAGTAGAAATTGCTCACCTTTAGGAGCGACGGGAGGTGCTCTAGTGGTGCTGAACTCGACAGGTTCAGAGTTGGGCCCAACTCCTGCTTCACTAGAGGCACATATTCGGAGCCTGTATACAGTGGCTTCCTCCAACCGCGATAATCGGTAAGAGCAGCCATGCCCGCAGTACACTTGATAAAATCTGACCAAACAGAAAATGAAGTCAACTCCAAGTAAGCTAATCTCTTACGCACTATAACTTTTTCTTAGCATAATTCAGCACCCTTCGCTTCCTTTTAAATTGAGTAATGAAAAAATAGAATCCTGTACAGGACATTTCATATTTGCTACCATTTCATAGGATTAAAAAGTGTTGTCTCTGGCAATACCATCTCCTTAATCCTTGGTTTATATTTTTTTACACACTCATTTCGCAAGCACAATTTTTCACTACTGTAACATGCAGACCATAAATTCAAAAAGCTCAAAAGCGATTGTGATATCAAATCTTGAATCAGAACTATTTTTCAAATTGATTCAAGTTGAGTGAGCTTACCCACAGAAATGCCAATTCAATGCACGAGCTGCCCATTACGAGCAAAGTCTTCTCGAATAAATACGCTCTCTAAGCTCGAAGTGTGAGAAATGGTTCTGAAAAGTTTAGAAGATATACCAACGATGACAGGCACTAAAGCTGTTCTCTGGAAGGAGTTTATGGATTTATCCTGCTCCCAGAGAAATGCTAGGGCCCAACGCTACTCTAAACGTCAATTTTTTCAATTAACAATGCCTGTAACCTAGATCATGAAAAGATTGAAGACCTATCGTCAACAGCGGGTACAGGAAGCAAACTCGCTCAACAGTACAAGAAAGTGGGGAGACTACGTTAGCAGACCAAAATTAGGAAGCTACAGAGGATGATATCCACGAGAAATTCCAAACATGTCATCTTCTTGATATCTAACAAAATTGACATACATGCAAAGACACTTACTCTAAGCATTGGTTTTGAGGATTAGGGAACTCCATTTGTAAACAATAAGTTAGTTGTTCGTTGTTCAAGAGGTTCTGCTTTTTCTCCCCCCAGGAGACTTTGAGAGAATTATACGAGGCTTTCACGAGTTCCAGAGTGGGAGGAGCAGGCGGCAAGCAGTTTGTCTGGCATTTATGAATAGCGCTGGCAGTGCCCACTCCCACACCGTTTACCGCCTGTACTCTCAACCTGAAACAAAAAAATAATAATTATGTTTTGTGATACACAAAAATTAAAATGAATTACTGTATTCTGCAGGACTAGTATACTCAAATCAATTAGTACGTTCCAAAATTACCACAACATTAGAACAACAAAAAACGTATATATAGTTAGATTGCATACCTGTAATGAGTATCTGGAAGGCAGTCAGGAATAGTATACTCCAGAACAGGTTCTTCAGTACTAAATGATCGTCCAGTGTCTACTAATTCTATAACGTAATGCAAGATAGGATCTCCATTGCACTTGGGCTCGGCCCAGTGCAGAGAGATAGTAGAACAAGTGGCAGTGGATGTGATATGAGTGGGGGCAGACGGAGCAGACGGGGGAGTCGTGACAACAGCGTGAGGAGAGAAGGCGCCAGCGCCTGCACAATTGAGGGCACAGATACGAACAGCATACGAGGTGTCAGGTTGGAGGTGTTTGATCTCAGCGCTGTTATTGTTCGAGGACATAGCGAGGGAGAACGTGAGTTCGTTGGCTTCTGAGTCGCCGCACGTAGACGACGATTCCGAAGACTCAGGGTGGGACAGAGAGACTTCGGCCACTTCAACGTTGTAGCTCTCGACTTTCGCTCCATTATTGATAGGTTCGTCCCAGTGTGCAGTGACGACGGTGGCAGAACGGCAGGCCAACTGAGGGCTTTTGGGTGCCTCAGGAGGCCCAGCTCCGCTCACAACATTCAGAGGCTCTGACCAAGGGCCTGGACCCACTCGGTTCACGGCTCGGACCAGTAAAACGTACGGGCGACCAGGCAATAGACTGCTCAAGATAGGGTTCAACTTACCAATGAAGAATCATTTAAAATGCAATGGCAGCATTGCAAATCTTAATCTAGAACAACTAATTGGAAGGATCTGTTTTTTTTTTTGACATCTAAATCTCAATATCAATATCATACTGACCAAACCAAAAACACAGGTGTAGATACACTGAAAATTTATTCGGCCAAAATTCAACATAGATGGAAAATTATATTGAATGTACAGTGAGCCCAATTAAAAGATCGAAATATAGGAGCACTCATAGAATTCAACCTATGGACTCACCCAGCAACGCTGCAATTAGAATTAATGCCGTTGTAGACAATTCTTCTCTCACAGTCGGGCATAACCATTTCGACATTATATTCAGTTAATGCTGAGCCTCCGACATTTGCTGGAGGATCTGTTCAGAAAAACATGATAGTTGTGATCAGGCTAAGTAGATTTTAATTTACAAGTGACAACGAATTTACATTGGAAGATGACGCTTCATACACAATAAACATTTCAAATAATACGTGAACATTACAAAAAGCACAATCAGTTTGTAATTGATTATTATAAAAAATAAAGTTGGTATTAAGAACAATGACAGTTTTAAAGGACTAGTCATTTTTTTACAATAATTTTAAATGTAAAGAGCATAAGAAAAACATATAATCTGAAGCGCAGCGCAATCCACAATTTGATCCATTTCCGACTAACTCAAGTAGGAAGCTAGGAACGTTTGTAAAGTGGTAAAACATAATTTATGCTGCTGGCGTTAGAAGTCAAATCCCATGAGCAGTACTTGAGCCACACACGTGTCGGTACGCACCCCACTTGAGCTGCAGCACGGTGGCCTTAGGCTTGGCAGCGAGAGAGGGAGGCGGGCACTGCTGGGGCACCACAGGCTCGGTGGTGGCAGAGCTCACTTTGCTGAGCTGGCCCTCACCGCCCTTGTTTAGAGCTTGGGTCCGCACTGAGTAGGTGTAGCCGGGCACCAGGTCGTGGCAGTCACACTCGCAAGCAGGGCCTTCGTATACCACTTCGAAACCTGTGCACCAAAATGGTTCATTTCAAATCTTTCCACAGCCACTTCACGCTCAAGAATGTGCTTCGTTGGGCGTGGCGTACTCATTGAAATCTTTGGTACGCTTTGAAAACAAGAGACACGATTTTTACACTTTATGGTCAGAAAAACGCGAATGGAATGTCAGATGATTTAGATTCGTCGGTAACTAAATCAGTCAGATCAAAGACTAAAACTTGATGTGTAGTACAAGCATTAATAAATTCGGAACATTAAATAACGTTCCCAACAAAAGTAACAAGGGAAAAACATCACGAATAATAACTCTGCAATCAAAATCATAACTGATTGCAATTTTTATTATAACAAACTCACAGACCTTCTCTAAACACTGCAAATCGAATTTTTGCTCATTAAGTACGCAGTTTTCTTGGCCAATTTTGTTAGAATGTGGCAGATGAAATTGAAACATGCCTCGCGTGATGGCACTAATTCCCATCAACTGAAAGGTACAATAGTTCGTTTTAGAAAATGGAAATTTTAATGAAGAAACGCAGATAGCATTAACATACAAGTTAGCTGAATCACATCTACAGTAAGGAAAAGAACGCATAACGAATATAAAAGAACATCTGACATAACGAACATATAACCAGTCACTTAATATTAACAAACAAAATTAACTAAAAGATCACAACTTCAACTACTGTTTTCTTTGGTAATTACCAAATCATGGTTTAGATTGCTCATTCTGCTTTGTTTTAACTGAACTCGCTAATACTTTGGCTGAGTCACCGTCATACAGAGCAAAATATTTTTACGAAATATGATCCCTTAAACAAGAGCTAGGTATAATAATTAACCATGAAATTGGAATAACATAATTTGCAATACAAGCACGGATCACGCACTGAAGATGCACTGCAACATGAATTCGAAAGCGTTGTTTCCAAATAATTAGGGCATTTGTATAACATAAAAAACCATGCGAAGATGCATAAACGTAAATAATTAGGTAATTTGTTAAAACACAAAAAACCACGCGGTAACAACTGACCGTTGCCCTTATCCATGAAGAGCCTGTAGGCAAATACGGGAGAGCCGCCATTGTCAGAGGGAGGACTCCACGAGAAGCGAAGGGCGTGGCTGCGAGGGCGCCCTTTGATGGAGGCAGGGGAGGGAGCGGCGGGAGGCTCGGGAAGCGTGCTGTGGCGCGCCACCTCGGACAGCGGAGACGGGCCTTCGTCTGACTCGGCCCCCAGCTGGAAGAATTTCATTGATTGATCATAAATTAGTTTCAGCTTCCCTTACCACAACCAAGATGTTCAAAGACTGGCCTTCGTCTGACTCGGCCCCATGGTGGAAGAATTTCATTGATTATAAAGTTGTTTCAGCCTCCCTTACCACAACAAAGATGTTCAAAGAGAGGAAAGATGAAGGCTCGCGGAATCTATGCACAGAAAGAAAACGCGGAATCTATGCACATGGTAAGTTTCTGCACGGGATCCCGTGCGCAAAGACACAGTCAATTAAATGAAACAAGATAAAAGTTGAAGAAGAAAGTCAGAGGTGCTGAAAAACAGGTCACCAGTGAACCGAAAAAAGTTGGTCCTTGACGAAAAAAAAACATTATATTTCAACGAAAAGAAGACCTACCCAACTCTCAGCTCAGGACCACACATTTTCCCCTGCTGAAACAATTTTAACTTCTGAGTAAAGACAAGTAAATCATATGAATTATTTATTTTTTCAAGCCACAGCGATGAAAGTTGGAATTCAGTTCAACTCTTTGAGTGAATACCATGAAAATGTAGGCATGAAATAGAACGGTTGATGCATCTAAGACACAAGCTAATGTATCACAAACGAACTGCATTAAGCCAATAAAATAGTTCACCCACATTCATGTTTTTCACTACGAAATAATAATTTCACGATGTCGGATAACAGTATTCAGAAATCCCAAGCAACAGTCGATGCAATCAATAATTTTTTTTAGATATTTACTAACCTGAGGTGCCAGGCATTTAATATTTAGCATGAAAAAGGTGCAAAATATATTATCTACCGCAGCTACGATAGATGAAAACGACTACTGCGTAATTTTTGTGTTGAGGCTCCCTGTGAATCTCATTTGTCTTCTGTGGTTCGTGCTTTAAGTTTTTCATAAAATATTGGACCTTCTTAATTTTTCAAAAGCAGTCCAGAATACACGGCTCGCTTGGGTTCATGCCAATTCCAGCATTTTTCTGTTCCAGTTTTGGGTTTCAATCGCACAAAGTGACGAGAAATTAAGTTAAGTTAGGGAAAAACTGAAAAACAATCATATTTTCTTTCCTCTTGAACTCGCAATCATTCAGTCGACTACTCGGTGTTGTTGAATAAAAAACCAAGGTATAGTAGAGAGATATTACCAACGAAATTACCTTGAACTTGTACTCCGTGTTACGCCGCAGTTGCGTACAGCAATAGGAATTGTCAGGCCCTCTGTAGACGACCAAGAAGCCGTAATTATTGTGCGAATCTTCCATTTTGAGAATGTATCTCTCGTGCGGCAAGTTACGAGGCCAGGACAGCAGCAGGGACGACACAGTGGCCTTCTCGAGCACAGGAGGGGCGGGCTGCGGGGGCGGCACGCCACTCGTACTGCACACCAGCTCCGAGCTCCACTCGCTGGCATCACAGTCGCAAAATGAGACTTAGGTACACGTCACTAGTCACTACAGTCGCAAATGAGTAAATCCGGGCGCTAATCGTTCATTTACGAAGTTAGATTGTTTTCCTTCGAATATCAATAATTATTAGTCGTTAATATTTCGAGTATCATAAACTATGCCAATTAAATAAAACGAAACAAATAAGCTGAGATATTTTTTACTTCATGACACCGAAGTAGCTAATTTACAAGAAACTGTGTGCCATGGTTGAAAAAAAACTGAGTATTTCTATCACATGTCACACTTCTTTTCACTCTGAATATATCAATTTAATAATCTGAAACCACTATTCAAAAAGTAAAAAGCTAGTAACTTAAGAAAACAGTGTATATAATAAATATCTTGACAAAAGACTCTAAATGACGTGGGTTTAGCTAAGCTATTCGCTACAGACGAAAGCATTTTGCTTCTCACCTGGGCCCATTCTGGTTCTCTGCAGCAATGCGCAGTCGATATCCTGTGGCCGGAGTGAGGTTGGTCACGGTGAAGTCACGGCCCCTGCCCCTGTACACGTCCCTCCAGGCCACCTGCTGCTCTGGAACGTCTGGAGCAGCCTCCGTCATCTGAAGGGTGCAGCTCATGATCCGAGCACCTCCATCTTTTGGCAGCACCCACCTGCAGTCAAGTAATGCAAACCTCAGTAATGTCATCAAAATGTTAACTCTTCAGATTTTAGTGAATGAGAATTAATGCTACCATGCACATTCGTACATTACTTTGGAGTGTGAACAGAATGTCTTTAGGTAAACAAAGCACACGGATTCAGAAACAATACTTCATGAAAAAATAGATTGACCCAGGAGAGAAAGACGGTAGAAATAGTTTGGTCAACCACAGATTGTTGAAATGACCACCAGACCACTCCTTATTTTTGACTTGCACCAAACTCTTACCAAATGCTCGATTCAGTGTATCGAGGTTAACCCTGAACACATTGGCCAAACGCAATCTCCCCCACGACAGCTTCGCAAAACATTTTACAGGGACGTGAATACAAACATGCCATAGATGAAAATCAAAGCCTGACGTTAAAAACTTGAAGAAACTCAACAACGCATAACCAGCAAAATGACTAACCTACCACTAGAGCAAAATACAGGATTGACAGCAGAACTCACTTTACAAGAAGACTGTTCTTGGATTTATTGAAGAGCCTGGGAGGAGAGGGTCTCTCGGGCACAGTGGTGAGCGCCGTAAATGCCGTCTCGCGGCTGAGAGACGCCGCCCTCACGCCTCCGCACCAGCACAGCAGCCTGCAAGTAAAATGTATATTTACAGTAGAATATAGATATGTAAGATATCTAGAATACCAAGAACATCTAGATTTTTAGAACGTCTAGGAAATCTAGATATGTAGAATACCTAGAATATCTAGAACAGGGATTCTCAAAGTGGGGACCACAGACCCCCGGGGGTCCGTGGCATTTTGACAGGAGGTCCGCAAAATTCAGCGAATTTAACAGTGGATGCATAATAGCATATATATATTTGCATATATATATATATATATAATTTCCTGAGGAGAACACATGTGAGGGGGTCCTCAGCTTATTTTCCATAATAAAAGTGGTCCTTGGTTGAAAAAAGTTTGAGAACCCTTGATCTAGAATCCCTAGAATATCTAGATATCCAAGTAGAATATATATTTCTACAGTGTAAACAGCCAGTCGCTCCTTGTGGAGTGTAAACATCAAGAAAACTTGCAAATGACTGGCAATTGCGCCACCAGATTGTCCCCTATAGAGGGTCATGAATCATGGACAGTGGAAACACATCAACACGGAGTGCATCTGACAGCATTATTAATGCAATTGTCAAGTCGTGTCATGTAAATAGTGGGCGTCACATGAATAGCAGAATATCAGCAAATTTACAAGAATTGTGTATGCATGAACATTTAAAATTAGAGCGTTCAAGAGCAAGGAAGATTGGAATGTAACATGTACCTGAAAGCTTCCAAAAAATATTTCAGAAATTCAAGTGTTTCATGTTGTAAGCGGGATAGAAACAGACTCATAGAAAACATTGGGCCTAAGTGAACGCTAGAGTAAAGAAAAAAATGAATTAATTGATGGGAATCCATTCAGACATCTAGAATAAATAAGACACTACTTTCTCTAAGAATAATTCTTAAGACACAAACAATATTGAATCTTCGCAGATAGGATTCATTTTAAATAGTGCTACAGTTACGCACATGGTGTATCGAACTCTGGTACGTGTACATGAAAATAGTGCTACAGTTACGCACATGGTGTATCGAACTCTGGTACGTGTACATGAAAATAGTGCTACAGTTACGCACATGGTGTGTCGAACTCTGGTACATGTACATGAAAATAGTGCTACAGTTACGCACATGGTGTATCTAACTCTGGTACGTGTACATGAAAATAGTGCTACAGTTACGCACATGGTGTATCAAACTCTGGTACGTGTACATGAAAATAGTGCTACAGTTACGCACACGGTGTATCGAACTCTGGTACGTGTACATGAAAATAGTGCTACAGTTACGCACATGGTGTGTCAAACTCTGGTACGTGTACATGAAAATAGTGCTAACAGAATAGTTGGTTGACCCAAGAGAACAAGAGCAATAAAACACCCATAATGTTCAATATTAATTATTATTAGAAATTATAAGCAGCACAAACAGCTTAACGCGAGCAATTAAACACCCATAACATCCAATATTAATTATCAACAGAAACGATGAGCTGCTTAAGCGGAGCAACTGAAGTACTCACTGCACATTATAATCAAAGCCCGGCTTGAGTTTCTGGAGATGGTAGTTGGTGATGCCTGGCACAGAGGCGACGAGCTGCCCGTTCACCAGCAGCTCGTAGGTGATGTCAGCAGGGGAGTACACTGGAATGCGGACACTGCCGTTATCAGCTTGAGAGTCTGAGGTGTGGTTGTAAGTGTTGTGCTGGGCACTGGCGTCACCTCCTGCCTGCTCCTTGCTCACACTAGACAGGTGTTGCTGCTGCTGCTGGCGGTGGTGCTGCTCAGCAGAAGGCAGCAGGTGCAGTGGAGGGGGCTGCCATTGCAGCATCGCGCTGAACGGCGTGATGTTCGTTACCTGAAACACACAATGATGTCAACCAACATGCCCATACATAGTACAGAGTGAGCCAGAAGGAACTGACCCTTTTAATTTGCTAACTGAGTAAATAGGATACTAAAATAAACCATAAAAATGCTATTCTTCCAAATACAACAAAGTTTTTATTTCATTAGCAAATTAAAAGGGTCAGTTACTTCTGGCCCACCCTGAACAATAAAGTTAACACGCTATTCCGTTGTCCTCAGTATTCAAGTCGTATAAAATCTGGTCCCTCATAAATGAGGAAGCAGTGACTACCACAGGTGAACTACGCTCAAATATTGATCGCATGTTCTAGGGCTGAGTCTGCATGAAAACGCCTGTTAGATTATATGAATTTTGTTTCTAACACCCCATTTTTTTTAAATGAGTTTCAAACAAAAGCTGTCTCCTCATCTAAATTACAGAAGACATTTCAACAATTTCCTGCTTAAAACATGTCTGCAATGATGTCAGTGTACAAAAAATAAACGGAAATGACTTCAAACAAGATTTGAACAGCCAAGACTTACCTCAACTGGTGGCACCTGAGAGAGAAGGTCTGCCAAAGCCAACTGGACGCTTTCTGTACTTCCATCTTCTGCAGCTTCCTCTTCCCGGTTTTTCTTCATGTCTTCTGTTGAAATGAATTGCTCTTTTTAGTTTGAGCTATGATAATCAAAAGCCTAATGGTTTTTCCAAAAATTTGATAGATAAATAAAAAGAAGTTACCTGTTAGGTGACTTTATACTAACAAACAAAGTCCAAGTATTTCTCAGTCGAAATAAATTTGCCTATCCAACTCATTTCAAGGGGTACACACCTTTTTTAGGAGATGTAGGAGGAGTGTTCAGCAGGCAGATATTGTTGTTGCCAGTTCGGTGAGGCTGATGACCATAATTGGACTGCATTTGGTGATTCATGGATTGCTGCTGCTGAGGGCGGGAGTAAAACTTTTGGCGGGGCTTGTCAAATTGACGCCCTGCGCCAGTGTGCCGTTCTTGCTTGGTGTAATTAAGTGGCGGAGGTGAGGCTGTGAACAAAAATCAGTTCATCAATAGTTCTCAGCAGTCTTTCTTCATTGAAAATACATTCTGACATTGTTGAGTCAAATGAAATAACTAAACAAGAGTTACCTAGAAAATCCCATAGATTATTTCTATGTCAAAAAAGGATGGAAAGAGAAAAATTTTCTTCCTAAATTCCAACATAAAATCCCCAAAACAAAGTGCTGTTGCATTTGGTTCCAAAATGTTTATGACAATTTAAAGCTATTCATGGAATTCCTGAAGAAATTACTTCAAACAGACAGAATACTCTAAAACACAGGAGCTCAACAATTCGACTTCTTGAAAGTGCACACAATCTCCAAAATACGTTCAAAAGTTCCATAATCTAGCACACTCTCAATAATAAAATGCTTTAATTGGAACTAGAAGTTTGTTCAAGCATCCCTAACCACAAAATGAACTCCCAAAAAAAATAAAAATAAAAACCATCTACACAGTATCAAACAAAGGGAATGGGTATTCCATATACTATAAGTGTGTTCCCACAAAGAATTTTTGCTTCAAAAAATAACAATTGAAAGAACTTTTTGACAAACAATGAGTTAAAGAAGAAAATAATAGCTGAAAAGAACAGCAGGAAACTGAGGAAAAAGTTCTAATGAAATCTTAAGATAATATTTCAGCAATAGAAAGGTTTGCCTAACTTCTCACTCAAGACCTCACATATTCCCCCAAGAGTATAAATATTACATAAGCTGTAGCAGAAGATATACTCAGTACAACTTGAATCCATTCCTGTTTGATTACACCTTTCAAGTTTACTTAATCTAGCCCAGCTTAAAAGTCCTCTTTCTAGCTTCCAAGCCGTAGTATTTGTATGCAAGTCCTAAATTAGCAAATTTAGCATACACAGACTAATTTAGAAGCCTCTGCATAAGAATGTATACAACGAATAACAAATATATTCCTGTTGAACCAATATTGAACAAACTTATACAATACTCTTACTTGCAGTTCCTTCACTACTTGCAGACTTTATAACATACATGTATTATTGATATACACACAATTTTCAACTATCTATCTGTAACCGCAGGAGAGCAGAATAATGCTATGGCCGACGTACGTTGAGTTAGAGAAGGAGGAGTCATAACAGGCGAATATTGTGGAGTGGGCTGGTAGGATGCTATGTAGCTCTGAGGAGGTGGTGGGGCATTGCCAGGGTGTGAAGGGGGACCGTAGAATTGATGCGGGCCAGGCTGTCCTTGGTTCCCACCCTGCACATGCCAAAAATTCATATGTGATAATAAATTAGCCAAACATTAAATGTTAGTTTTTTGCTCTCAAAAATGAAAATAAAATGTGTCAGCATGATTAATTAAGTTTGCTAAATAAAATTAATATGACTTTATCACTGTTCAGTAATAGTGACTGCACAAATATTTTAAAAAAATAGGAGGAGCTTCACAAAGTACACAGCCCCTTGCCATCTTTTATTCCACAGTTCGAAAACTGAAATTCAAAGGTCAAAGCAGTTCACCTGAGAATGAACAAGCAAAATACAAAACATCTTCACAAATCTGAATTCCCATATATATCACTGACACAATTATACTATGCTCTTTGATAACCACAGTTTTTCCACCAGAAAAAATAGATATTTTGTACGTTACCTGAAGAACAAAGTACAGCCTGCCTAATTACAAGTATCAACGATTTATAGGAATAAATTCTAAAGAAGCACAGAAGAGGAATAGAGAATCTCTCCATTAAAAGTTAGTTCAGAAGTTGTACCCATTTCATGAGGTGACCAAAGTATTCAGGGCAAACTGAAATGTAAGAATTGTGTTTACAGCTTACAACTAAACCCAGCAATGAGTTAAAATATTGAATGCAAGCAAATGATAAACATCCTCATTTAGCACTTCACTTTCACAAACCACAGAACATACTAAAAAATAAAACTTCTAATTTTAAGTGCATGTCATATGAATGCCTGGATAAAAATTCACGTTTCAGATACACAGGCTAAACATATTGAGCATTCCTTACAAAAGTTTATTCATGGAACATCTATTCTGATTTTATTGTTACAGTATTGATAACTATTACACATTGATGCAAAATTTTGTAGAGTAAGTTAGTTCTCTTAAATGCTATGTTTGGCTCATTAAAATTAACATTCACCAACTAGAAAAATTTTCTACTTCCAGGTGACATAGAGCTAAGGATAACAATAAATTGTGAAGATGAAAAAAAATCGTTTCTGGTCTTGATGTACAGAAAAGCTTACGCTTGACACACAGATTGTTAACCAACGAATTTATAGATATATGTAGAACAGAGAACATTTAGCTTTATTTTGCGGTTCGTACAGATGTAATATTCAATGCTATTCGGGTTCGTAAAACAACCCAATTGCAACACAAATTTGATTTGAAGGTGGCTGCAATGAAAACGTGCCTTAGCTAATAAATAATGCCGTAGTATGGTAATCGAGGCTAAAGTGTAATTGATCAAAAAGTGTTAGCTTTACTCGATTGAAATGTATGAACTTTCCAGAGAAGAAAGATAACATGCTAGCAACAATATTTCAATGGAAAGACTATAAGCGAATTGTTTCCCTTTTCACTGACCGTGATCAAACACGAATACTCGCAGAACGCAGCCGTACTATACTCGAACACAACAGTGCCACAACTGCAAGTTTGCAACTAAAGCCGAACATCAATATCCGGAACGGCAAAACCATTTCACAAATGGAAAATTTTCGTATAGTTTTCACCTATGTCTCATTTCAAATATAAAACTTTCAATAAATAAAACACTGGAAATGGTGTTATGACCGATCAATAGCTTATTTTTAAAGAATCACATTCATGTTTTCGACTAGCAGCAGAACGTCGTACTAGTGGCACCTCGGAAGCCCGGGCGCGTTCACGGAAGGATTTTTATTGAATTTGAAAAACCTTGTTCGACATAAGTAATGATTAAAAGCTAAATAAACTAATAATTACGCATAACTTATACAATGAGATTGACCAAAGCTTAAAAATTCCCAACAGCTCGAGTAATTCAAATTAGAGCCTTTCATTAAGAATGAACGCAGAACTCATAGCACCACATCACGTTACGTGGCGCTGCTTCGCGTATTATCGTCCTGATAAAACTTGTGACACAACAAGTGCACAAAAAATTAAAAAAATAAATAAAGGAAGACTTCTGAAAAAAGTTTCGTCACTATATTTCGTAATGGGAATTTAATATTTTTTTGCATTTTACGGTGACATTCGTGAAGTATACGTGATAGCGAACTCACGCCATCACACGTGAAAAAGTAGTCTCAGTAAAACGTAATAAGTCATTTACGCAAGAATGAAACACGCCATGGATAATTGATTAATGGTCACTAAACTGAAAATGCAGTTCGGCACTTTAAAGGTCAATAAGCATCAGAAGCGGGTGTTTTTTTGTGTGTCGACGTTGAAGCTAGTATGCTCACAAATGACAAAATCACACATTCTTCGCTATCTGTTTGTCATTTCTTCATCTCCCACCCTAAATTGCTGTTTCTATGTGCGATTTCTAAGGCATCCTAACATAAACGCTATTATAAGGTGTATAATTATGTTTGATTCAGTACATTTAACCTTGTCACACACTAGACTGTGTAATTAATGGGGTCACACAGAATTCGATGCTTGAATAGATTAGAGTACTAGTCTAAGACTCCCCTATCCGCAACAAATGCGATTCAAAAAGAGGAAGGCACCATTTAGTATGGAGTTAAGGGTACGCGGAATCTATGCAGAACGGGCATAGAAACAGTAAGTTGAGAAAGAAGTTCATGAAACAAGATCAAAGTTGAGGAAGAAAGTAGTTGGTGCTGAAAAACAGGACAGCAGTGAACCGAAAAAAAATTATCTTTAACATTACAAAAACATTTTATTTCAACAAAAAAAAGGCCCACCTAACTCTCAGCTCGGGCCCTCACATTTTCCCCCTGGTAGCGCTAATTCCCATAGATACAATAGTTGTATCCCTCTGAGGGGCGATGCTTGAATATACAAAAAAGTTAAAATACGTTAAATGAAAACAGTATATTCTAGAGAAGACTCAAGATCCATTTCGTTACATGATAAATTACCTTATCAAGTTGAACTATATTGCTGTGAAGATTTGACTCGAACCTAAACCTATTGAATCTATTTCTACCTACATTTGAATCTAAGCCTATCCTGTGCCCCTTAGGGGCTGAGGGATCTGATATTCGACGGAATATGTAACTGTACACCATTGCGGTACTGTGAGCAGTCGGGGATCTTGAGACGAGAGAATCAAAACTCCTTGAAAATCTATTTAAAAAAAGCCTGCTAAACGCTTAGCTCGGGATTTCACTTTTTCTCCCAAGATCGCTAATTCCCATAGATCTGAGGAGGCTGATCTAACGAACGAGGGATCTCAACGAAACAAATGCAAATGCTGAAGTGAGACAAAATAAACAAATACACGTAAGATGTACGTAGGTCGGGGTCAAAGTATACTAAGATCTTTCACGGATAAGATGGTATACAGGTATAAAGACACAGTACTAAGGCCAAGAGAAAACTGTAGCTACTATCACCGATGATTCTAATGAAAGAAGCCATAGATACTACTAGGCAGCCCTTTACTACCAAGCAAGGCACCATAACGAAGATGATATCAGCTTACTTTGCTGAATGGAGCTCAGGGCTGCTTACTTTAGAAGAGCATTTAGTCACCAAAATACACTAGAGAATAATTGACTTCTGTGCACCTACGCAAAAAGCAGCTCCAGAAATTTTTTCAAGTTTTTAAACCTGAGATGCTGTAGAAATTTTTAAACTTTGAAAACGCAAAAAATCACTTTATTGTCATAAATTTTTGTTGTCTTTACACCTTTAACACGCTTCCTGCGATGGGTTAAATTGAAGTTCAAAACTCAATTCAATTCCAATTTAAAGTCCATTGTAGTAAGCAATTCCGAAAATAGCAAACTGGATCGTACCTTCATTTAGCTAGCATTATGTATTTATAAAAATTGAATTAGTGGCTGCAGGTCGGTCAGTAGCATTATGAAAATCCTCTCAGTCAACCACCAGTGGGCCATTTCGCAGAACACGTGTTAAATTTTATTCTCAGTTCGTGTGATTTTGACTTCACCGGAAGCGCAACCGCGACTGGTTTTGAGTGGCAGCATCCATCACAGCAAACAGAGTGCCATTCGATGACGGTCAACCAATACGGGAGCCATCCTCACTTTACAGTTGAGTTGAT